>CM076577.1:155512099-155643385 GCA_034641835.2 Pinus albicaulis | reverse complement strand
ACAGGCTTTTCAATTATTTTTCTTTCCATTTGCCCATATGACATTGTATTTGAATTTTGGACTTATGAGTGAATTAAATATTGCATACAACAAATTAACACCTCCATCATCTGATATTTACTAATCCTTACAGTTGTTCTGTTTCTTTGAACGCCCAACATTTCGTTATGACAGACTAGGGTGGCTTATCACTCTGAATAATAACTACCCTATGCCTAACCGTGCATCCTCACCTTAGGAACCCTTGCATAACATATACATGTCTTTCGATGTGAAACAACTTGAAAAATCGGGAAACTAGGAGAGGGGAAGAAGGTAAAGAGGAAGAACAATAGCAGGCCACTCTATTAATTATTATTAATGGCATAGATTTGGGAATAATTTGTTTGCAAGTTTGATTAAATTGATTTGCAGCAAAGATAAATAAGTATCTAAGAATATAGAAAGAAAATAAGCAATGTTGGTTTATTGACCTCTTTACTCTTATGTGGGTTATATAATTTATGAAAGGAAGGTGCATAATTGAAAGGAGAATAAATGTAGCCTTGCTAACCCTCTTTTGAACCAAATGAAATCATCAAACAACAAACATTTGATTCATTTCATAGCTAAGTGAAAATCACTAGCCACTTGTTAATAAATTGAGCTTTTTCTATAACACTATCTGTAATATCTATATTAGCAAAATCTGTGCTCTTGGCACAACAATTTACAATAAGAAGTTTGAGAGCTGATTATGTTTGGTTTGCTAAAAAATAGCTTTCTTTTTAAGAAAAACCGGGAAACTAGGAGAGGGGAAGAAGGTAAAGAGGAAGAATAAGAGCAGGCCACTCTCTTAATTATTATTAATGGCATAGATTTGGGAAGAATTTGTTTTCGAGTTTGATTAAGTTGATTTGCAGCAAAGATAAATAAGTAGCTAAGAAAATAAAAAGAAAAGAAGCAATGTTGGTTTATTGACCTCTTTCCCTCTTATGTGGGTTATATAATTTATGAAAGGAAGGTGCATAATTGAAAGGAGAAAAGTTGCAGCCTTGCTAACCCTCTTTTGAACCAAATGAAATCATCAAACAACAAGCATTTTATTCATTTCATAGCTAAGTGCAAATCACTAGCCACATGTTAATAAACTAATTTTTTTTTAACACTATTTGTAATATCTATATTAGCAGAATCTATGCTCTTGGTACAACAATTTACAATCAGAAGTTGAGAGTTGATTCTATTTGGTTTGCTCAAAAATAGCATGAGTCTGTCAGCTCTCTTGTACCAATTCTCATTTACATACATCCACAATATTCTATGTATATAGTGTCTATAGAAAAGTCCTAGAATTCTACAACATTTTGTAGCCATTCCAAAAAAGAAAGCTAAAAAACGGACTAGTCATCCTAAAAGTAAATTATGATAGGTCTGGTATTGTTGGTGCCTCATAGTGTGTTGAATTGGCTGCAGAAGCTATGGGTTGGTCTCGATGTCCTTTGTCTCTTTGAGTAGATTGAATTGAAGCTAGTTGAGAGAAAATTCCAAGGATGTCCTCTCTCAGGCTTTGAATTTGACACTTTAGAGTTGACAGAAATTCCAAAATGGCATCCATTATGGTTGATAGTCTGTCTAGCATGATGTGAAGGGATGCTTGCTCTGTTGTGCCTGAGAATTCCCTGATATCCAATTTTTTGCTTGTGGGCCTATTCACTATTCACCCCTTCTTGGTCGCCATCAAGACTATTGATGCAATGGGAGGCCGATAGGTTCATAGGGTAGAGTGGGTAGAGATTGGAGCTAGTCATAGAGAAGAAAATAAGATTATCAATAGTCGGACTAGAGGAGATAGAGGAGATTATCTACCTTCTACAAATCCTGCGGTGTAGTGAACATAATTGTAAGCAGACTAACAGAACTAACATAAATTCTTCTCAAACTAACAGAACTAACTAAAACATATAGAAATTTAGAAAATTTTCATAAACTAACAGAACTAACAGTATACAATATAAAAAAAATAACACATCTAACAACATTTTCATGTCATTCTGTCAGAATGTTCCATTATAATAGACTATAGATGTTCCTTCCTTACAATGCCACATACAGTATGGAATAAATCAACCTTCATGTCACAAGAAAAATATACATTCCATCCAAAATCCACATCATAATGTGGCTACAACCAAAAACATATAACACCCCTATTCTTTATGGCCTTGATAATTTTCAGTGCCAAACCCTGAGTTGCCTGATTAAGCCAAGTAAGTTAGCCTCCATAAAAAAGGTTGATTAGGTTGTGGTTGATTTTTGCTATATAATTGAGACCAATTTTTCCCTTCCAACCATGGAGGAATTGAGTACCCATACTTCACATTTGCGCTAAGTAGAGGTGTGTGATGAGCATACATTGAATTCACACCTCATGTGGTAGGAATAAGGCAAGTGGGTAAACCCCCATTTTGATAGTGAGGCACTTGAATGTTTATAAGGTCTTGGAATACTGGTGTATTATTTTCAATATTGTCCAATGTGTTGGACATGTCCCTGGTTTAATTCTCATCAACTGTGCTTGCATTTATGTCAACCATATTAGTCTTCCCTTGTTCCTTTTCAACAATTTGTTTAGCCTTTCTTGCTTCCTTTTCTTGTCTTTCCATTTTTTTTGGTTCTCCTTCTCTTGGCTTGCTCTCTCTCTTTCAAGTCTTTCATCTGCTCGACGTTGTGCTACAACAACCCTTGATGCCTTCTTCTCCTTGGCTTGATCCTTTTTTTTCTGTGTTAATTCCCGAATTTCAACTATTTTCTTTTCAAACTCAACTAAGAGTTTTATATAGTCTTCTGAGGTGAGTAACTGTGAACTTCACCCCAAATGAATACTACTGGGTGTTCCTTGCTTCTTTTTCATTGACACTCTTTCTACTGGTAGCTTTAGTAACCGCCCAAGTAACTTATCCAACCCCACCGTCCCCCCCCCACCCACCTGCATGTCATTACTTGGCACTTCAGTATCCGTGGAACTTGATTGAACTATATCGTTATCTTCATCCGGTGCCTCATTATTTGCTTCATCTTCTTCCATTGATCTATTTTCCACAAAAAAATGAACAATTTCACTGTTCAATTCAGTCGGTTGTAAAGGCATGTTCATGCTTTGTTCATTGGTTCTTGAGACACTATGTTCGTTCAAATTAATCATGGCCTCTGCCAGCCATGATGGTGGGTTTACTTGCCTTGGCAATGCCAATTGGTCATTTTCAACGTCATTAACAATATCAACAATTTCATTTTCAACTGCATCTGCATTAACAATATCAACAATTTCATTTTCAACTACATCTGCATTGTCAACTACATGTTAAACAATGTTATTAACAATATCATGGGAAACATTTCCATGTGCTCGAGTTGGTAGAAAAACCTCCATGTTGCTATCAATTTGTTCATGAATATACTGTGTTTCACATACCTGTTCATCATCATAATCATATAATTGTCCTTGAGAGAGAGAAATTATATTACCAGCTGCAACCACATCAGCATGTTCATATACTTCTTCTTGCACTTCAACATTTGTTTGGACATTTTCTTCTTCCTGACCATCCACATGAAATGCTTGGATACAATTAGTATCATGCATATGAGCATCATAATTCAATGGTCATATTCCTATCCTCATAAAGCCAACCTTGATATTTGATGGTGTCAAAGCCCTTTTAAAACCCTTACTTGCAAGCTCTCCTAGCTTGAACCTTTTCACCTCAACCCCTGGATTCTTTTCCATCCATGCAGCACACTCTGACCTGAAATAGTTCTTGAAAGGGCCAAAAACACTAACATCAAAGGGTTGCAATCTGTGAGTAGTATGAGCGGGAAATGTTAAAAGGTCAATGCCCAAATTGTTTGCTTCCTCAATTTTTTGTACAACCATGTGGCTTCCATGGCCATCTAATATCAATAGGTGTATGTTATTAGGTGAGAGACCACCTGGTACAGATGCAGCAAAGTGGCAAATCCAATTTAAAAAAGGTTCTTTAGTCATCCATGCATGGGGATGTGTAGCCATGCATGCTCTTGGTTCACAGTTTTGTATATAGTTTTTCAACTGATTTTTACCTTTGAATAGATAAAATCCTAGGATTGAAGCACCAATTGCATTGACACAACATAAAATGGTTATCCAATCCCTGCTCTTAGGCAATATGTTTGGCACATTTCGACTGCCTCTCTTGGAAATTACCCTCATGCCACAATTCATTCCCACCTGTAAACAGTTTTCATCACATTTCCATATATGGTCTGCACCATAAGAATGTTTATCGTATGCACTAGAAAGAGTGTCATAGAACTTACATACAACTGCAGGGCGCAAATTTAATGCTTTGTCTATGTCAAATCCCTTAGTTGTACGCAATACAAGGTCTAGATGCCTTTTTTTAAACCAAAACCACCGTGATTTGCCAGGAAACCCATCTTTGAATGGGTTTGGCATCCCTTGACAAATTTGAGAAATTGTGGATTTGATTTGTATCAACTCTAACCCATGTCCCAATTGGATCATTTCTTTACACCAGTCAACCACCTCGGCCTCCTCCTCTTCAGTCATAATTGTAATAGGCCCTCTACGTTTGGTGCGAGTGAGCCCATTTATCCAATAATGTATTGATGAGGGAGGAATACTATGTTTTCTTGCAGATGCCTGAACATAATATCCATTGAACTCTATGTCATCAATTACAGCTAACATTTCTTATTTTTTCCAACTTCTTATAGCGTTGATCTTTTTAGTTTAAGTTGCCCCTTGGACTGTGGTTGACGGTGGCTCTATCACTGATGGCGTGACAACATCAGCTTCAGCCACATGGTCATCCTCAACAACATTGCTTGGAGCATTGTTGACATTGACATCACATGTCCTTTCTTCATCTGATGAAGTGCATCGCAGCTGGACACCCCTAGTCACTCTTCTCCCACTTCTCCTTGTACAAGCTACAAAACAAACTCTTTCCATAGATGCAACTACCTGCAGAATTATTGCATGCATTTATTTAATAATAATTGAAAAGAATGCTTTCATACAAGACAAACATATCTCTGCTTTATTACAGGAATCATCAACATGTATGTTAGTAGCAACTCAAGAGATTTTCATACATATTTATTTTTGACAGTATCCTTAAAAAAACAAATCTACAGATGGAATTAGTTGTATGTCTTCAAATATATCAGTGATTATTATTTTGTTAAATGTTTTTTACACTTAAAATACAATGACTATTTCAATAACTTGTTTTTACACTTGAAATACAATGACTGTTTTGATAACTTATTTATAAAATCTAGTATTGTTTAGGGTTGTTTGGCTTTACAAATCAAAAGGTACATGTTTCATTTTTAGTTGACTAGATGCATCTAGTAACATCAATCCCTTCACATTTATAATAGTTTATAACAGTTTACAGTTTGTGAGTTCATGCCCAAGGTTTCTGAATGCCTTTACTTCTGTTACCCTTTTCTTATTTTTTGTCTTGTCATCTTTGATTCCTATGCTCAGCTAATGCAGAAAGATATGTTGACTTCAAGTTCAAATGATACAACTTCTATCCTCAGCTATTGCACATAGATATGTTAACTTCAAATGCTACAATTTCTATGCTCAGCTATTGCAAATAGATATGTTAACTTCAAATGCTACAAATTCTATGCTCAGCTACTGAGATATTTTCCACAGGCTGAATTAATGATATAGTTTTTTACACAAATAATGTAGTTCCTTAAATATTTTGAATGTTTTTCTTATGCTTTGTTTTTTGTTATTTTTTTCGAGCTTCTATGCTCAGCATGCATATAAACCTTCATGGTATTTCATCAAACACTTTGGGACTATATAGAAATATATAAATATGGGGTATATAGTACAATTTAAGCTAGCCTCACAACACCTTTTGATTATTTGAGTAGTTTCTCTTATTTAAAATATTTCTTTGCAACTTTGTAAGATTGAAGTGTAAATAATATGCCTCACATGCAGGCAAGCATTTAGAAATATAATTTTCTCTGAGATGTGTCCAAACCCCTTTGCATATTTCTACTTTGCAGTTCCATTCACCATAAAACCCACTGCATTCTAGAATTTGGAGGATCACTTATTTTTCCGCTTATAAGGATGCAGCTGTTGAGAAAATAGGACCAGAAAAGTGCTTCTTATACTACTTGTTCAGGTTTTTATAGTTGTTGTACTACTAGTCCAGGTTTTTCTAGTTGTTTTACTTGGCCTATGAGAGTTTGATTGGATTTTTACACTGAGGGATTTATCCTTTTGGATTACTGAGCTTGAAATGAATTCGAGTTAGTACAAGTCTAATCTTTGTTTGCATTTGAAGTCATTTTGTACCCTTCCTTCCCTATATAACATGACCTACGTTCTTCCTTTGCACTGGTCATAAAACGGTGGTATTCCAACTGTCTAGTGTTTCATAACTCCACATCTATGTTTTTCTAAAATCCCTGTAAAGGTTTTATGATTCTATGTTAATTATATAGCATACAAGATGTAATTAACATCTATATCCTCTTGTTTTTAATATCCCTCAACATCAAAATTCGACTATTCCTAATATCCTCCAAAAGTTGGCATCGACAGGAAAATTCACACTCCTGAAATGAACGGGCACAGGTGATAGGGAGAGTTAATCCTAGGTTTAGAGTGAACCAAATTGAAGGTAAATGGTATTGGATGTAACAATTAAGTAGGCCTTGGCTTACTATGGCACTTATATTGGGCCTCCTGTAGATTTGAATTCTCTTCCTACAGGACTTTTATTTTACAAGACCTACAGGACTTTGATTAACAAGACCTACAAGACTTTGATTTTACAACAATAGCATATACAGTGTGACAGAGCTGCTCATATCTTCTTGTTTCCCTAATTAAGTGATGTGAGCTTTACATTAGCTGCCACCAATTTCACATTGGCAGAACATTTAGAGACTGATCTACTTAAAAGGAGACTTGGCTGTTGGAAATAATCAAACACATGATTATTGTAAGTGTGCAGAAACAAGAAGCCCAAATTTCTTTCTCAAATAGGTTTTAAACCTAAGTCTTTAATTTATAATCTATGACATTTTTCTCTTGAATCCTCATGTAGGTTTTAAACCTAAGTATTTAATTTCTAATCTATGACATTGTTCTCTTGAATCCTTTTCACATGCAGTCAATCTACTATTTTCCATTACACCCACAGATGGCTCTTTAATTTATAATCTATGATATAATTGGATATCTTCTGATATCTTCTGAGTCTTTGTTGTCTTTAGCTTTGCATTCAACTAAAATATTTGTTAATTTTGTTGTTGTATATGTAAATTTTGTTATACATTTTGTTTGTTAATTTTGTTGTTGTATATGTTCAAACTTACAGAGAATTGAGTTGTTGATGTTTATGAATAGCATCACACTGACAAAATTATTGTACAATAAATTATACATGCTCTATGATAGATGGTTTCCAAAAATATTTGGGAAGGCAGGGTAATTTTGTAAGTTATTTGGTTGCTGAGGGTAGCCTTAAATTTTGCAATTTGTTTGGTTGCTGAGGGTAGCCTTAGCTCTGTTCTTGGACCTAGTTGTAAAGTGCACTACCTAGAAATATTGATAACATTCATCTCCTCAACTAAAATCAAAGGAGAGAGTTGTAAGAAAAATGATACTTCGAAATTAAAATAAGAACATTAAAATAAAGACTCAGAAATGAAAATAAAAGTGTCAGAAAATTGAAATAAAGACTCATAAATTAAAACAAAATTGTAAGAAAATTGTGTTGTAATTGAAAAAACTAACCTGAATATACTGTGAAATGTTTTGTGGTGTGTTCTGTGATGGTTTGTATTCAGGGCTTGTGAATAGTTTGAATGTGAAACATCTAACCTCAGCATTGGTTGAACTCCTTTTATAGTTTTTTGCAGTTGAATTTAATTGGTCACAATGATGGACATGGATTGCAATGGCTTCATTTTGCATTTCTGATCAGGATTGAATTTGATGTGATTCAATGGTTGGGAATTTGGTTTTTTTGATCCATGTGCTTTGATATGTTTTAATAGGAAATAAAATAGGTTGAATGTCATTTATTGAATTTAGTGGGTGGGCGCCATTTATTGTACACAGTGGGTTTAAATGTTATTATTGGGTGGGTGTCATTTATTGAACACAATGGGTTTAAATGTTGAATAACAAAAAAGTTATGGTTGACATACATTTCCTTTTATTATGTGTAGGTATGGATATTTATTTGTGATACACAACATCAGGGGTGGTCATAGGGGATGAAGTGATTGCCTTATTGTACTTCTTGAATTGACCATTTTGGAAGGATAAATGGTTTTATGAGTTTTGTATTTGAGACAATAGGATTTGTACTCTTAACATTTATTAAACTATTTATGGAAATTTGTGGGCCTAGCCAATGACTTGGGAAATTTTGGACATAATTTAATATATATTTGGACTTCAAGTTATTTATTTTTGTTTAATTATTGGTTGCATATATGTCTATTTTTGGTGGGTTGATGGGACCAGTACTATAACAATTACTGGTATGTGCACATCATTAGATATATCTCCCCTAGTGTCACCTATTAGCATGTAAGTTATGGATTTCCTCACTTACTTTAGATTCATATATATTCCCACTTGATCTTTCTTGTTGGTTCTTTTTGTTAGAACTTGGGTTTTTTTTCCTTCTGAGATTTTTTAAAGGATTCAATTGCATTGCTCTAAGTGTGTATTATAGTGTACTTTTAATAATAGTGTTTCACACAACAATAATGATGTTTTTATTTAGAAACAAAAACTTAAGCAACATCAAGAAGTTGATAGCGAGAGAGAACTTGTAAAGCATGTATTCGATCTGTTTAGAGGATTTTGCAGAAATTCTAGCTCAGGCTAATGAGAATTCTTATATGCTCATTGTAGACCTTGTATTGAGCAATATTGTTAAGAATCAAATCTATGATGAAAAGGAGTATCTTGCTATGACAATAGAGGATATGACTTTGGCTATTTAGGTGCCTCTGAAAAACAAAAATGCATGATAGAAGTTACAAGGAAGAGATGTGTTAATGTGACCTTACATGCCTGCTTATTTCTATGGGATGGTTTAGACATGATGAAAAGGGATGGAGTGTGAAAATTTCAAGTCTGAAATCCTATTGCAACAACTGGCATTATTTCTTCTAACTATTAATTAAATTAGCAGTTTATTGCTACGATAACAATGAAATAAAAACACTGCAATATTCAAAAAAATACCGTGGAAAATAATAACACTCGAGACTGGGAAATATTCTAGCACACATACATGAAAATTGACACAATTATTTTTGGAAAATTTTCCCGGAAAAACCGAATGCCAAAAACTAGTGCAACAATTGAGGGTTTTATTTATTATGAAACAACATAATTTTGAGTACAATCTATGGATGCTAAATTGGAAATCCAATCAAAAAAATAAAATGGCTGAAATATTTGTGAGGAAAATACTTCAACACCATGCCTGATCATGTTCCGATAACTAACAAAACTGACCAGTCGTTCAACCTCTACATGAGCCTCTGCGCAGTGCTTGTGAAAAACCCAACTCGCTAAGCCTAAAACTGCAAGAAAAATGATGTCGTGATTGACTCTGCCTTTGGAAGAAATTTTCTTAACCTCCTAGAGAATTTTTGAACCAACAAAAACTGAATTTATCTCTCCTTCAGTAAAATCGATCACCCTTTGAATCTTTCTATGCTGCCTCTACGCAACTCCACTGGGAATTTCGGTCCTTTTATTGCTGACTCTCTGGATTTGGAAAAAATTTCCTCTGGACTCATTATCCCTACCCCTCTGTCTCTTTGCTTCCCTTATAAATCTTGAACTCTTCTGACAACTGCTACTCTCTGGAAAACTGAACTCACCAAGGAAATTGATCTGTAGTGTGTGTATGCGTGTTCTCCATTTGCCATCAACTTCTTCTTATAATCTTCTGTTGGGACTCCAACAACCAAGATTAATCAAGGGATAAGATCATATTAAAGTCGATGCGTGTGAGTTTCTAGATGATTCACACCTTATATCAATTAATTCTTATTAATTAACCCCTTTTCCTAAGTTTATACTTAGGAAATATTTAAAAATATGCTAATAATCTAATCGAGACTCTTCTAGGTGGAATTTCAAGAAATGATTTCCGCGTTATGGAGAACTCCTTTGTTTTATCCTCTTGATAAAGTTTCGAGACAAGAACACCTTCGATTATAGAAAAACCAACACTCCCTCTTAGCGAGGAATGTGTTATAGTACTGCACTACTACTACAACACCCTGCTTCTTTATCATCCTCTATCACGTTGCTAATGTCTGGCCACTGTGACTAACTGCCATTGCCCACCAACCACTGTGCAACTCTGATGATGCTCTACTGCTGAGACTACTTTACTACTGCTAACTCTGCATTTTTTCTTGTTGCTATTGGAACCACTGCAACAGAGAATGATCCTAAATACTGAATCACATGTGTCTGATGCATTTGTCTCCTGAGTCCTGACTGCTACTAGCTTCTACACTGTCTACTAAAGAATCTACATTGTTGTTGACTATGCACTGTACCACTCTGCACTGCTGCCAACACTGCACCATGCTCCTAAACACTTGACTGTTACTAGTCTGCAACAATCACTCTAGAATCTGACTGCATCACTGACACTGATCCATCCTACTACTAAATACTATGGGCCCATATAGCAAGGTAATCATCCATGAGGAGGACACCTCAATGGACCCTGCCCAAATCTCGTAACTCTGTGGAGGTATACCTGCAAACATAGTGAAATATTCCTCTAGCCTGGAGGACAATTTATCTCGCTCTGCAGATGCTTACGCATGGTCCTGCTTCTCATGCTTTTCCTTCTTCCTGAGAGGACACTGGGTACTGTAGTGACCGAAATCACCACATCTAAAGCACTTTACCTTATATAGGTCCTTCTTCTTCTTCTTTTCGTCATGTCCCTGATCGGGACCCTTTGATGCTAGGGCCAAATTGTCCTCTTACTTCTCACCCTTCATGACCTTGCTACTACTTCCACTGATGGTTCTCTTTACTAGAGCCTACGTCAATTCCCCCTATTGTAGATCGGACCACATCTTGTCCCATGCACGAAATGTGTTTCTGCCCAAGATACTTTGGACAAACACCTGCCACTCTTCTGAGACATTGTTCAGTACAAGTCGAATAAGATTTATCGGTTGAGGTGTCTCTTCAACTGTGGAAATATGATCACGAACCTCCTAAATCCTGATAAGGAAGGGATATATGCCTTCACCCTTCTACATCTTGATGCTTCTCAGCTTCTCCATGAAGAAAAATTTTTGTTTCTTGGAAGAACTCTGATATAGCTGGGAGAGAGCTTCCCACATTTCCTTGGCAATGTTATTTCCAAATATATGTGAGATTATATGATATCAGACTCCATTCAAGATCATCTACTTCATCTTCGCCATTTCCTTTATGTACTGCTTCAACTGATATGCATCCCGGGGTACTGCTACCACATTTTCCACATAGGCTTTCGGGACATGTTCATCCAACAAGAAGGTCATCCTTGCCTTCCAGATGACAAAGTTGTAGACTCCCTCCAACCTATACTGATCTCTAAGCCCAATGGTGGACATCTCAAATATGAACTAGAAACTCCCTCTTTCCCTCTGCTTTATTGTTGGTTCTGCTACTCGCACTCCCTTCTAGAGTGAGAAGATCTTCTCACAGCTACTGCTAATATGAAACTAGAAAAATCATATCTATAAAAATCAAGATCCCATGAGAGAAATTTCCCTCTACATGTGTTCTTTATCTTCCACCCGACACTGATTCTGATGTTTAAAAACACTACTTCATCCAAGAAAGGAATATTCTCATCGAAAATTTGATCTACTTCACCAAAAATTCTTTCGAACTTTTCTACTGCCTACTAAAACTGCCCCTAGGCTCTACAAACTTTTCCTACCACCTACACTAGAAAAATTGAACCCTTTGCCCAATAATTTGATTCTCTAAGGAAAATTCTACAAAAATATGAAAATCATGCTGCCAATCTCCCTTTGAATTTGGATGAGGGTAAGCATGCGAAGGTGGGTTACACTTTCGTGAGAAACACGGTTGGAAATTTCATTTTCCCTATAGTTCAAGCGAAGTTTGGAATTTAGTTCAGTCGAACTGTTTGAAAGTTCGAGTGAAGTTTCGAATTAAGTTCGGCCAAACTAATTCTGTCGTTTACATTGAAGACATATTGATGGTGTGGGTAAACAGATTTTTGGCCGGAGATGGGAAAACCGACAACCAAATTTCGGCCGAACTATTAGTTCGACCAAACTTTTTCTTATAAATACACCGGCCTATAGACCGCAACAAGTTTCGGGCTTGTTACCGTTTTCTCATCTTTCTGTCTTGTTGTGTTTGTTGTTGCACTCTGTCTGTTGTGTTGTTTGATGTTGCAGGGGCGAGGAGGTGAGAAGGTCGAATGTTGCTCTGGTTTATTATTTTGTGTATTTTTTTGTGATTTATACTTTTTTTCCTCTGTTTTTTTGTTTGTAGGTTATTTGTAGTCCCATCTATTTGTCTCGATGTGTTTTTTGTTGTGTTGTGTGTGTGTTTTTTATTGCAGGGGCTTGGTGTTGTAGGGGCAAGGAGGTGAGAAGGCTTGTTGTTGCTCTGGTTTTTTTTTTGTATTTTTTTTTGTGGGTTTTAATGTTTTTTCTTAGTTTTTTTGTTCGCGAGTTATTTGTAATCTGCATCCTCAACGACGTCCCCGACGATCTCCTGCCTCGTCATCTCGCTGTCGTCTCATTGCGGCCTCGTCGTCTTGTTGTCTCCGAATTTCCAGGTAGATGAAAAAACTCTTGATTCCCTTGGTTCATTTTCTTGTGCGGTCCCCAGATCTACGTGAACCATTAATGAAAGAACGAAATTGCAGAAAAATTTTCACCAAATATATTCTTGATGTGTCACCAATGATAGTTGATAGATCTGTGTCACCATAAAAATAATCGCTGCAAGAATTATGTCCACCCTTTAAATGACAGTAACAATTGCAATGGTACATAAAAATATTTCAGGCAATAGTCTTAGAGATGAACGTTATCGCAAACTAGAAGTCATCGGACAATTGAAGGTTCTCTTCCTAAAAACTGAAATAGCCATTCCAAATTTCTGCATCAAACACTCCAACTACACCATCACAAAAAATCATAAACTAGGACGCTGTCACATGAGTATATAACGCTTTGAAATAAGAACAGTTAAGGAATCATGAGGAGGCCACTGCAATGCAACCATGTAACAAGGTCATCCAATCAGATGGAGAAGGTCATCCAATCAGATACAGAAGGTCATCCAATCAGATAAAAAAAAGGAAATTTAATTTGTTGATCTAACTAATCATTAAAGCTCTATATAAATCTCGTTGATCTTCATCTACCTCTGCAACTCATTGAAACCTTCGGTAACACGACACTTTTCTAACACCTCTAAGGGCATCATAAATATGGACAATACATAGCTCATAAATATAGATATGTTTGTTTAGATAACGTGTGAAACTAATTTGACTTTCTATGGAAATAAACCATCCTAACACCAGACCTTTTAAGCAGCAAGGTGGTTCTTAAATATTTTCTTCATCTCTTTGCAATTTTTTCTATAAGTGCCATCTTGGCATATTTGTTAGATAATTTATTACTCAAATTCCTAATTCTATTTGGTAATCGAGAAGTATTTGTTAATTTGAAGGAGCTTGTGTGAAGAATTCAGAGGGCGAGGGATGTTTTTAATTTCGAAATGGTCATTGCTAGCTTCTCATGATAGGATCAAAAAATATGTTTGTTCTCCTCTAGCTCCCTTGTGTCATGCAACCTAATATCTGCGACAAAAGCATGCACCTATTTATTGGCCTCAATCCAACTACAACCAGGTGTCTTTTTCAAGGTTTTTTCTATCATTGTTTTTCTTTTCTTTTTTTATGTCCCCCGACCAATCCTGTCTTGTGAGCACCAACTCATAGGGAACCGACCCTATCTTATGAGCACCAACTCACCAGGAACCAACCCTTCCATAACACTAGTACATGAGGGTTGCAATCCTCAGCCTAGCTCCACCCTGCCACCCTTAGCAGTGACTAATCTACATTCTTCCATATATGATCTTCAACATGTCCTTAAAGGACCTTCAACAATAGCACCTTATTTCTGTCACTGAGGGATTAAAGAAATTTTTACCAAACCTCCACACATCTAAAGTGGATATATGCATACTAGGTCTGGATAAGATTTTTCTAGGATTCTGATTTTCTTATTTTTGTTGATTTAAAATTTAAAAAAGTGTGAGATGTATATATCTTGACAACTTTATTTAATTTTATTTACCAAATGTGATACTACAAAAAGGATATTATATTAGTAATGGTGATAAGTTATAGAAGTATTGGTAAGGTTGATCAAGCATGATACCTATCCAGATTCATTAACTAGGTGCTTGTACTCAGCTTCATGATTACATTGGTGAAATGAGAAATATATATCATTCTTTCCATAATCGAGCTTGATTGAGCTCTGTTCTTAGTTGAGTGCTTCTAAATCACCCAGTCGTATGCTTACTTATATAGTAGGAGTAAGCTAGCTTTCACTATGATATTGCTTTTCTTATACTCTATTAAATCATGTGTTTATCTGTATAGAGCTTACATATATCTATATTCACTCACATATGGGTAAATATAATGGTAATCACTCATTCCAATCACACTTAGTACTCAACATTATGTGGTTTCACTAAAGGTGCTTGCATTTCCATAAGAGATAAATGTTGTATTACGTTGATACTTCAGAATCACTAGTACTAATCAACTTATTAAGAACCATCATAACTAGCTTATACCATCCAAATTTATGTTCCAACATAATTGATTACTAGAAGCTTACTAGTTAAGATCAACTTACAGCTTGGTGGTTATGTTTTAATAGTGGTAAGTGAAACATGACCCTTGTAACTATTAGTATAAGTACCATTGTATTCATTACTTAACCTTATTGCTTCTATTACACTTATCTGTTAGATCTCTTCCCATTAAGAGCTATAATCATATAGGTAACTAAGGCTCCACCATACATGCATACATGCATATAGTAAACATTAGTCTACATCCATCTTGTAGAACCTATCATGAATAATACTAGTGTGCAAGATTATTGTCTTCACACAGCTTTCACATGCACAGAACAGCTCCACCATACATGCATACATGCATATATTAAACATTAGTCTACATCCATATTGTAGAACCTATCATTAATAATACTAGTGGGCAGGATAATTGTCTTCACACAGCTTTCACATGCACACAACAACTCCACCATACATGCATATATGCATATATTAAACATTAGTCTACATCCATCTCGTAGAACCTATCATTAATAATACTATGTGCAGGATAATTGTCTTCACACACCTTTGACATGCACACAACAGCTCCACCAGACATACATGCATACATTCATATATTAAACATTAGTCTACATCCATTTTGTAGAACCTATCATTATATTTTCATTTGTGTGAAGGATAATTGCCTTCACACAACTTTCACATGCACACAACAACTCCACCAGAAATACATGCATATATTAAACATTAGTCTACATCCATCTTGTAGAACTTGTCATTATATTTTCATTTCTAGCAGCATATTTATTTCAATTATGTTCATAAATAAACATACCAATTTAAATTTATGCACATACTTGGTTTTCTTGGCTATTGTTCATTCTCAGATGAAAACATCACTCCATGGTTGTAAATTAAGGCAAACATCAAGGCAAACCATGTACATGTCATTTCTCCCATAATATTTAAGGCAAACCATAACTTTAATTTAATATATTTTTAAGGAAAATGCTAGTTTATTTGGAAACCATGTACTTGTCATTTCTCCCATAAACTTTAAGGCAAACCATAACTTTAATTTAATATTTTTTTAAGGAAAATGCTAGTGTTTTTGGAAACCATGTATATGTCATTTCTCCCATAAATTTTAAGGCATTCGCTAGTGTTTTGGGAACCATGTACATGTCATTTTTATGCCATTTCTCCCATAAACTTTAAGGATAACTTTAAGGATAACCATACATACATGTCATTTCTCCCATTTCTCCCATAAACTCAAGGAAAACTTTAAGGATAACCATGTACATGTCATTTATCCCATAAACTTTAAGGCATTTGCTAGTGTTTTTGGAACCATGTACCTATCATTTCTAAGTCATTTCAACTTTAAGGAAAACTTTACTTTAAGACATTTTCTAGTGTTTTTGGAACCATGTACATGTCATTTCTATGTCATTTCTCTCATAAAATTTAAGGCAAACTTTAAGGATAACCATGTACATGTCATTTCTCCCATTTCTCCCATAAACTCAAGGAAAAATTTAAGGATAACCATGTACATGTCATTTCTCCGATAAACTTTAAGGCATTTGCTAGTGTTTTTGGAACCATGTACATGTCATTTCTATGTCATTTCTCCCATAAATTTTAAGGAAATCCATGTACATGTGCCATTTTTCCCATAAAATTTAAGGCATGTCATTTATATGTCATTTCTCTGTCATTTCTCCCATAAAATATAAGGAAAACTTTAAGGCAAACCATGTACATGTCATTTCTACCTTAAACTCTAGGAAAGACAAACCTTAAGGCATGTCATTTCTAGACGTGTTTTCTCCCATAAACTATAAGTCAAACTTTAAGGCAAACTATGTGTTAGCACTGAAAATTTTAATGGTGCAATCGCCATTGTATCATTTTTTTCAAAAAAATTCTAATGTCCTAGTCCATGTCCAAGTTTGAGTCATTTTCAATAAAGGTCAAAAAGAGTCTTAAAATCAAGGTACTTCTAAGTGTATATGTGTTATTAGTGTTTTAGGTTCATAAAATAAGTTAAAATCACTATTTTAACTTATGATAGTGTCGAAGGCTATTTGTCAGTTGGGTAATAAAGTTGTAGCTGCCATGTCCGGGATAATAGCTACCTCTGTTTTAATTTCATTGTCAACACAGTGATGTAATGGAAGGTTGAAATATTTCTCTAAATTGAAGGTCATATTACTCACATAGTGAAAAGAGCTTTTATTTCTTCAGGGACCTGGTCATAGTGGTAACTCCGTGAAAAGTGCAACTATTTCACTGAGATTTGGTTTATTGCAATTCAAAGGTAAGGACGGTTATTTCTCAATCACATAGGAGCACCAAAGAATATTTTTAAAGCAAGGATCATTCATGTTGGAATATCATTGAAGACCTCCTATGCTATGAACACGATTATTCTTTTAAGTAAGATTAATTATTGTTTGACCTAGGAAGATTATTACTAGTGAGTGGTTACATTATCTATGCAGCTAACCTATAGCTACCCCAATTAAGTGAAGCGAAGGTCATAGTACTAGGTATCAATCATTTAATGATATTATGGAGTGTTTAGCATAGTGGAGTGACTTGGCGCTTGTTTTGAATTATTTCAAAGCATGCCATAACTCCATAACATGATTACAGGTGTGAAATAAGAGGAGAGAGCTCGGTGTTCACTCAACCAAAGTTCTCTATGCAGGCTACAGGTAAACATAAGTCATTCCTCCAACAAGCAGTTTTAGTATTTCAAGGCAGGAAAACCAGGGCTTTGTGTAGGGTTTTTCAACCAGAATTGAACAACTGTGTTTGTGAGCAGTCTAGATGTTATAAGAATGGGGAAAGGTGGTAATTTCAACAAGTCAGAGCTAACAAATACTAGATTCATTGATGCTAGGGCTAAAACATAGTTTAAATCTGCTGGCTGGTATAATTTTCTACAAAAAAAATTTGGGGAGAATGTGGATTTTTCTCAGCCTTTTGCCGAGAGCTTCGATGGTGAAAAGGTCAAGATGGGAAGAAAGACATTCAAAATCTCCGAGGCCATCATAGCTCGTGTTGCCCAAACCTCTACAATTGGTGAATGTTGGTTCAAAAACAAAACGATACCCACAAAAGTAAGTCTCTACCTTAAGCCTTAACATGTTAATGTTAAGTGGAATCCAACTACACACATTTCTTGTTTTAAGGTCGAGTGGCAGCACGTCATCACTATAGTCCAAAAATGCATTACATGTGAGGGTAGGTTCTCCTCTGTCCACCTTTATCAGTTAAGATGCCTTTCTCATATTTCTGGAGATAGACCTATGAACTTACCCTATTTTCTATATAAGTATTTGCTCAAAATGTCCCTAAAACTATAGGAGATCCCAAATTACTCTTTGCACAATTTATATCATAGGGGTTTGATTAAAATTCTAATTGTCTATCATCTTAGAATGAAGAAGACCACTTGGGATAATTTTCTGAGAGAGGAAGGGTTTGGTAGCATAAACTTCAGGAGAAGGGTAGGGAGGCCCAAGAAAATATATAATCATGAGAAAACTAGTGTAGACCCTGTCTCAAGAAGCTCAAAACCTAACTCTGTCCATTCATTAGCTTTCTGCCAAGTTAACCCTCCCTCCATCTCAGTCAAAAGGCCAACTAGAAGCTCGATTAGGAAGGCTAAAAACCCTTTGCCTATGCCAACAGTGCCACCAGTTAATGAATCCCATGTCAGCAATTCACCAGTGAAAAATTCACTTGGGGAACCTCAAACCCTAAGGTCTTTCATGGAGGAATAAAAGAAGAAACTGAAACAGGAAAATTCTATGTCTCCTAAAAATTCTATGTCAAAGGATAAGGAGCAAATATCTTCCTCTTCAAGAATCCAACCTAGAAAGAAACTCTTCATGGCAAAAGAACTAGTTGAATTTAACCCTGGACTTCTAGCATCTAAGGTTGCTTTGTCACCAGCGGAATTCAACCTTGGTGTGAAAACATCATGCCATGTTCCTAAAACATCTCATCAAGCACAACCAAGCAGTGGTACTTCTCTCACAGAGTCCACTCTCTCACATGTTTTTCTTTCTCTTAAGAAGGGAAAATAGAAAATGTCAGAGCCTGTCATAGAAGAAGAGCCCACTTTGGCTCAATTAGTTTCTTCCATTGGCTTCTTGATTAAGAAGAGAAAGAAAACTGTGATACGCTCCTACTCCTCCTATGAAGACAATAGTGACCCTGAATATACATAATTTGAATATGAAGAAGAAGAATCTAGTAGATTCATGCATGGAGGTAAGAGGTCTAAGTTCATCCTAAATCCCTATATCAAGAGACCTCATACCGAGCCCAAAAATAAATTCGGGCTGAACAACAAGTTGATTGACAATCCTACATTAAGACATGAAATTATCAACATTGAGGAGAGCCCAGAAGACAAAATCAAGAAGAAGAAAAAGACTCATTCAAAGAGTCAAGCACAGAGAAAGAGGTCAGATAAGAGGGTGACTAAAGCCAAGGCCATCAAGATTTTTGCCTCTATTATGTACCTCTAATGAATGAAGGAACATGGTTGCCTTGGAGAAACTTTTCATTTTTTGGGTTAATTTTCCATGTTTCTGGATATAGCTACTTTTTCTGCGAAGGTAGAAATTATTTCTGAATACTAGCATATGATGAAAAGGAACTGCTTTTTGGTTTGCTATCATGATGGTGACATCAAAGTAGATGAAATTGAGGAGTTTTTAGTTGCAATGGATGCTGCCAGGTGTCATGTATCAAGTCTCCTCCGAAATTCCAGGGTCTCGTTTTGCACGTTTAATGGTGAACAACCACATGTCACTCTCACTTCTTTTTACACTTTTTGTGAAGATTGGTTGTACTAGAACAAAAGAGTGGTCTTCAAACAGACTGCCACATAACAAAACCACTTTGAATTGTAGGCTTTCATGATGTCTATTTGATTTATGAAACAACACTCTGTATTCAATTTTAGGGATAAGCTTCATCTCTTGCATGAGATTGTAATAACTTTTGGAACAGATTTAATTATTTTGTGGAGATGACAATATCATTTTTTTGTATATATATGCTAAACTGATATGAAGTAAAGGTTCGTGATTTTAGAATCTTGACTCATATGATCAGTACTCTTTTTAGTGAATGAAATGGAAAAAAACTTATCAGGAATTATTACCAATCTGGTGTCTGTATTTTCAATTTTCACTTGTGTTTCCATATCTTATTATCTTCTATTGTAGTTTACAATCCCTGATGTTGTTATGTGTCTTTTTCAGTCTCTTGACATGTTCATGTGTTTTATCAATTTTTTTTAGTCTCACATAGTGAGCCATATTGGTAAAATATATATAATAACAGTGGAAAGAGCATCACTCATGACAATTATCTTTCATAATGTTTCAGTGAGAATATTGTAAGACTAGAAATAGCTTTCTCTTGATGAAATATTGTTAAACTACTACCTGTGTTAATTTCTACTAAATGCAGCAGATCTGCTTTGCATACCCATTGTTTCTTCTCTTATTTTACATTTTCTTCTCCTCATAAGCTACAAACTCACTCTTTTCTACCACATCAGGCTCCAATACCCTCATTAGTAGAACTGTGGATTTAACTAAAATCTATTTTCAGTGAATCAGAGTTTAAACCACCTACCAATATCATAAAACAAATCATCAAATTGCCTTAAAGTTTAGGATGTGTCTGGTCAGGAGCTTGATGTAGTCCAAGTGTTGATTCCTTCGCCAACATCTTTTGGTGCGTCTGCCAAGAGACAAAGGCCTTGAAACGAAGTATTATCCCAATGTCTCTTGTTTTGAATTGCTTAATGTCAATTCTTGATGGTGAATAAGAATTTATGACTTGAAGAAGATTGCAAATTAGTTCACCTCGTGACTCCACAGAGAGGAAAAGGGGTTTCAAGACCTCCAACTAAAAGGAGAAATCAGAGATTGCCTATTGTGACCCCAGTTGCAGACCCAAAGAAGATCATTAAAGATGAAAAAGGAAAGCAGAGATCAGTTGAGGCCACATCTCAGTCAGTGAAGAAGTTACACATAAAATACATTCCAAAGAAAAAGGTACCCTCATCTACTTTAGAATTGAAAGAAGTTTCAGTTTCAAAAGATCTTGCTGAAAAATCTAAAATTGAAACTTCTTCCCTAGAAGATAAAGTAGATGTTGTTAACCTAGGCTCAGTTGAAAGTTTTTCTCATTCCTCAATTAGTAAATATGAAGTAAGCACTATTTCAGTCAAAGAGGAAAAAATAGAGTTATTAAGTGTCAATAAGGAAACATAAGAGTTTGTGCTAACTGAAGGGGAGTTAGAGCAAGTATTAGCTGTTGCACCTTTTCTTGATAGGGATGGTTTGACTGAAGAATATTTTAAGACCATTTTAAATTTCCTCCAAACTCATCCTGAATACTAGTATTTCATCACTCCTCGGCAAAATTATTTTCCTTTGCCTCAAAATTTAGCTGTTGGTTCATCCTCTTCTTATCCACTAGAAGAGAGTGTTCCTGAAGGCCTCACATTCAACTTATTTGACTTCCTAACTCAGAAAAATAAAGTTGAATTAACCTCATCCCCTCAAGAGACAACTTTTGAATCTGATTCTTCTGTGGAAGGCGAATTCAACACATCCTTTGTTCATCTATTTGAAAATCCACTTTTTTTAGTCCCCAAGCCTGAAGATTCAGCCCAAGATTTCCAATTTTCTATTGTCCTAAATCAGATTCAGAATCCACAAATTGTAATTCATATTTCCCAAATAGCTACATCAACCAGTCATCCATGAACTGTACATCAACAAAATATGGGTCAACTTGCCCTTACAAGGATGTAGTAGATAGTGGCTGTAAGATATGCACCACTTGCTCTTCCTCAACCTTTGCATCCACTCCCTCAAGGATATTAATTAAAATATCTTCCAAAATACACCGAGGAGGGAGAAGGAAATTATGTTGAGGAACATTTAGTGGCTTTCTATAGTTATGTTGACAATTAGAATGTTGAACATGAAGTTGTCTGGTCAATATTCTTTGTTCAGATATTGGATGGTGAAGCTCGTAAATGGTTTAGAAGTCTGCCACCAAACTCAATAACAGGAATTGATGAGTTGGAGGAAATATTTGTGAATCAATGGGGTGATAGGAAATATTATGTGTATTATATTACAGAATTTGGAACTCTGAAGAAGAAACCAAATGATTCATTTGTTGATTTTACCAAGAGGTTTAATAATATTTATCAGAAAATTCTCGAAAAAATTATTCCTCCTGAGACTAAAACTGTGGTAAATTTTCCAAATGCTCTAGATTATGAGTTTTATTTATGGCTAAGGGTTGAGAAAGCATAGACATTGATGGATATGCAAGAGGCTACAATTGGAGTGCAGTCCAATCTTATGGCTTCTAATAAATTGAAAATGGAGGAAGAAAAGGCAGAAAAAGACAAAAAGAAGATGAAAGAAGAAAAACCTTCTTCTTCTAAGTCTCTTATAGTAGAAGAGAAGATCGATCAGATGTCCAATTTGATCAAGGAAATTTCCTCTAAGATGAAAAAATTAGAGCTAGAAAATAAATCCGCTACTGGAGCCAATCAAAATGAGGCAAATATAAATCAATCTCCCTTTAGGAGGCCTTTTCAACCCCAAAAAATCCTACAACGCCTAAGGAGGAATGCTGATGATCAAAATGTTTAGCCTCCTTTGAATAATTTTGTTGAAGAAGAGTAGCAAGAACATGAGGAAGAAAATGAAGAAATAAACCTTGTAGGAAAAACCTCATAGTCAACTTGTTTGACTTTGCAAGAATATGAAGACCAGTCAAAGATTTATTTGTTTTCAGATGATGAGAATATTCAAATTTATGCACAAAATGATAAAAAATAGCAAGAAGCTCAAAAAAAAAATTATCCTTTAAGGTCTAAAGGCCATGTTCAGCAACCTCAACAAAAATCAAATTCAGATAAACAAGCTGCCAAAAAGAAGGCCAAATTCAATGAGGTTCCTCCACTTCAAAATTCTGCCCCAATTGTCAAAATCACTGCAAAAAATAAAGAATTAGTTAAAAATTTATTTCAGTTTCAAATTTGAACTGAATAAAATCAAAATGTTGGTCCCACTTCTGGAATTATTGAAAAATCCAGCATATAAAGAGTCTTTTAAAAGTCTTCTATAGCCACCTCTCGCTCCCGATTCAGTCAACCTTGAGGATGAGCATCCCACTATTTATCTAGGATGTCATGTCCAAGACCAAAATGATGACAACTCACCACCTTTCTACCTGTCACTCAATATACATGACAAATTGTCGCATAATTGTATGTTAGATTCTGGGGCTTCTCACAATCTGATTCCAAATAAAGTGATGGATGAATTGGGATTAGAGATCACCACGCAATACCATGATCTCTACACCTTTGATTCCAAAAAATTCAAGTGTCTAGGAGTTATTAAGGACTTGGTTGTTTCTCTCACCCAACTACCTATGAAAACCCTAGTGATGGACATTGTAGTTGCGGACATTCCTTCTAGATTTGGCATGCTACTTTCCAGATCTTGTTCTAAAAAATTGGGAGGTACCCTTCAGATGGACATGTCATATCCCACAATCCCAGTGTTGGAGGGGAATTCAGAAGGTTGTGAAACCCAAATGGCCTACTTCATTAGTGATCAGCATAATCCTTCAAACCATCCAATATATGTTGAAGAAAAGGAATTGGGGTCATCAATACTACACCTTGTTGTTGATGATAACAATTTCCAGCCTGAAATCAATGAAAAACAACACTTTCAAGGTACAAATGAGCAGCATTTAGAGGGAAGACAGATCTAGAAATTGTACTTTGATGGAGCCTCATCAAGAGAAGGATCAGGAGCCGATGTAGTCCTATTTTCTCCCACTCAACAAAGGGTAACAATATCATATAAACTACAATTTTCTACCACTAACAACACTGCTGAATATGAAGCGCTTGTGTTGGGTATGAAGGCAGCGAAAGATTTGGGAGCGGAGCAGCTAATTGCTTTTGGTGATTCAGATTTGGTGATAAGTCAGGTGAGAAACAACTACCAAGTAAAAAAATTCCAAGTTGAAAAATTATAGGAATGAAGTCTAGGACTTGATTGAGCATTATTTTTTAGCATTTAATATAAAAAATTTCACTAGAGAGGAAAATCAAATGGCTAATTCACTAGTTATTACTGCTAGTAATTTCAAAGTTCCTCTAGATGTCAAGACCGCCTATGATGGTCAAATAAAAAATAGGCCTTCAATTCTTGATAACATCAAATTATGGCAAGTATTTGAGGATGAAAAGGAAATTCAGAAATTTTTAGAGTGTGTTGAAGAGTTTGCAGACATACAAATTGATGATGAGCAGGACATTGTTGAAAATCAAAATAGCAGGCCTTTTAAGAAAACCATGGCTAGGAAGAACATTATAGATATGAAAACTAACTATATTCCTAAAGGCCTAGTTCCTTTAGAAATATTGTTCGACAATAATGATGTTTTTCTCAAGCTTGAAAGTAAAGTTGATGGGGAGAGTACAATATAATGTAACATTGGCACAGAAGATCAGCCAAAATTAGTCAAAGTATCCAAATTCCTTTCCCTTGAAACCATAACAAAATATATCAAGTTGCTAAAAGAATTTGTTGATATTTTTGCATGGTCTTATAGTGAGCTGAAAACTTATGATAGAGGAATAATGGAGCACAAGATTCCTTTGAAAGCAGATGCAAAACCAGTAGCACAAAAAATCAGGCATAACAATCCCATATTGCTCCCAATCATTGAGAAAGAAATCAGAAAATTATGGGAAGCAAAAATAATTCTTCCTTTGAGATTTTCTAACTGGGTAGCTAATATAGTCCCGGTTTGGAAAAAGAATCGAGAGATAAGAATTTGTGTCAATTTTCGCAACCTTAACCGGTATTCATTGAAAGATAACTATCCATTTCCTAAGATGGATTATATTTTGCAGAAATTTGTAGGATCCAAAATATTGTCAATGATTGATGGATTTTCAGGCTATAATCAGATTTCAGTTGACAGGAAAGATAGAGAAAATACAACATTTACCATGCCATGGGGTACTTTCATGTACAAAAAAATACCATTTGGTCTAATGAATGTAGGCACGACATTTCAGCGGGAAATGGAAATTGCCTTTGCGGGAGAAAAGGATAGATTTGTATTCATCTATTTGGATGACATTACAGTCTATTCAAAATCTGATGAAGACCACTTGAAACATATAAAACACGTTTTTGACAAATGTAGAAAGTTTGGTTTGTCCTTGAACCCAAAAAATTCATCCTTTGTTGTCCAAGAAGGGAAATTATTGGGACATATTGTAACAGAAAGTGGCATCTGTATTGATCCGAGAAGAGTAGAAGCTATTCAGAAAATTGGTTTTCCAAGGAATAAAAAAGAATTGTAGTCATTTTTAGGGAAAATAAATTTTTTGAGGTTCTTTGTTCCTAACTTTTCAGAGCTGATCAAACACATACATGTTTTGCTGAAAAAGATGCAAAATTTAAATGGCGAGATGAAGCAAAGAATTCTTTTTCAGCAATCAAGTCTACCTTGACTGAAACTCCAATTTTGATTACTCCTTATTTTGAAAAATATTTTCTGATTTTTTCATATGCTTCAGAAGAAACAATTGTAGTTGTCTTGCTACAGAATAACAAAGAAGATTTATAGCAGCCTATTTCATTTTTCAGTCGTGATTTAAAGGATGTTAAATTAAAGTATAGCCTCACTGAAAAACAAGCATATGCACTAGTTAAGGCTTTTAAGTCTTTTCGAGTTTTGTGCTACATTAAAAAATCATTGCTTTTGTGCCAAAAATCACTGTTAAAGCTGTGTTGTTGTAGCTAGATATAGATGGTAGGAGGGGACGATGGCTGACCAAAATTATGGAATTTGATATTGATATCAGACCAACTAAATTGATAAAAGGTCAAGGCTTGGCTCACTTGATGGCTGAATCTAACTGCAAGGCTTTAAATCTGAGTGTAGAGGCAGTTGAAGGAGAAGATGGAGAAGGTATTTCTAATTATCCTGCAATATTTCATTCATATTGGTATAAGGATATAGTATAATTTTTGTTAAATTTCAACTATCCCCCTAAAATGAAGAAGTAAAAAAGGAGAGCTTTCAAAGTGAGAGTTGTGAAGTATTGCATTTTGGAAGACCATATTTACTGGAAGGACCCTGTGGGAGTCTTATTAATATGTGTAGATGAAGTTGAATCCCAAGATATTATGACAGAGATACACGCAGGAGTGTGTGGAGGGAATTTGTATTGGAAAGCCACTGCAAACAAAATCTTAAGAGCTGGCTATTATTGGCCAACTCTTTTCTCTGATGTTTTTTTCCAAATTCAAGAGCTATGTTTAATGTCAGAAGTTTGTTGATAAACAGAAATTGCTACCATTACCTCTTATTACTATTTCAGCAGATGTTCCTTTCCAACAGTGGGGGTTATAATTCATTGTCGAAATCCATCCACCTTCATCAGGACAGCATAGATGGATCCTTGTAGCTACAGACTATTTTACTAAATGGATTGAAGCTGTACCAACCAGGAATGCTACTAATACAATAATTATCAATTTTTTTTTGGAAAACATTTTGTCAAGATTTGGTTTTCCACATAAATTAGTAATTGATAATGCATTGGCCTTTAAGTCTACTAAGATGCATATCTTTTGTTAGCAATATGGTATTGAATTGACATATGCCATGCCTTATTACCCTCAAGGTAATGGATTAGCCGAGTCATCCAATAAAATTTTGGTGAGGATCATTAAGAAAATGTTGCCTAAACACAAGAGAAATTGGGACACTCAGCTGGTGCATTCTCTTTGGGAAGATAGGGTAACTGGTAAAAAACCAATTGGAATGTCTCCCTTTCAACTTGTATATGGCACTGATGATGTAATTCCTTTGCAATTAGCTCTTCATGTGATGAAGTTCCTGCAAGATGAATTTTATGGTGAAAATCCAATCCAAAGGAGAATGTTGCAGTTGATAGAGGCACACCAAATTAGAGAATCACTGATGGATAAAATACAGAAATACCAGACTAAATTCAAATCTATTTTTTACAAAAGAGAAAATCAGCAGTTATTTCAGGAGAATGATTTGGTGTTGCGTTGGGATGTCAGGAGAGAAGACCATGGAAAACATGGTAAGTTTGATAATCTGTGGTTTGGGCCATTTAGAATTGTTGAAGTTTTGGAAAACAACACTTTTCTTCTCAAACATCTGGATGATGATCAGCTGACTGGAGGCCCAGTTAATGGTCATTTTCTTAAGAAGTTCTTTGTTTAGTAAGTCAGTTAAGTCATTCCATTGTAAATATCCGGTGTAAAGTGTCAATAAATCTCCATGCCAAATGGTACTTGTGTCTGTATATATGGTCAGTCTTGAGTCCAGAGAGTCAATGGTCAGTCCTAGTCATTATTTCCAAGAAGTCTTCTAAGTTTTAAGAGTTTTTAAGGCACTGAATCTACAGTCCTTGAAGCTTCACAGGGAGGAATTCATCCCCAATAGGAGCCATTGTTAGCACTAAAAATTTTAATGGTGTAATCGCCATTGTACCATTGTTTCCAATTGTTTCTAATTTCCTATTCCATGTTGAAGTTTGAGTCATTTTCAATAAAGGTCAAAAAAGAGTCTCAAAATCAAGGTACTTTTAAGTGCATAGGGGTTATTGATGTCCTCGGTTCATAAAATAAGTTAAATATATGTTTTAACTTAAGTTAGTGTCAAAGGCTATTTGTAATTTGGTTAATAAAGTTACAACCACCCTGTCTGGGATAATAGCTACCTCTGTTTTAATTTCATTGTTAACACAACGATGTAATGGAAGGTAGCTATTTCTCTAAATTGAAGGTTATACTTCTCACACAAGCGAAATGGTTATTTTTAGTGGGACCCGTCTAAACTTGTAAATTCCCAAGAAAAGTGAAGCTATTTAAGATTTGGTTTATTGCAACTCAGAGGGAAAGACAATTATCTCCCAAGCATATAGGAGCAGCAAAAAATAATTTTAAAGCAAGGACCATTCATGTTTGAAGACTATTGAAGACCCCCTATGTTATAAACATGATTATTCTTTTAAGTAATATTAATTATTGTTTGACCTAGGAGGATTATTATTAGTGAGTGGTTACATTATCTATGTAGCTAACCTATAGAAACCCCACATAAGTGAAGTGGAGAGCATATTACGAGGTATCCGTCATTTAATGATATTTTGGAGTGTTGAGCATAGTGGAGTGACTTGGTGCTTGTTTTCGATTTATTGCAAAGCATTCCATAACTCCATACCATGATTACAAGCGCGAAATAAGAGGAGAGAGATTGGTGTTCACTCAATCAAAGTTCTTTGTGCAGGCTATAAGTAAACAGAAGACATTCCTCCAGCAAGCAACTATAGTATTTCAAGGCAGGAGAAGCAGGGCTTTGTGTAGGATTTTGAAACCAGAATCGAACAACTATTTTTGTAAGCAGTATAGATGTTGGAAGATATGGGAAAAGGTGGCAATGTCAATAGGTCATAGGATGCAAATACTAGATTCGTTGATGCTAGGGGAAAACTACAGTTTAAATCTGTTGGATGGTATAAACTTTTACAAAAAAAATATGGGGAGAATGTGGCTCTAGCTCACGCTTTTGCTGAGAGCTTCAATGGTGAAAGGGTCAAGCTGGGAAGAAATACATTCAACATATCTGAGGCCATCATAGCTCATGCTACCCAAACCTCTGCAACTAGTGAACGCTGGTTCAAAAATAAAATGTTGCCCACAGAAGTAAGTCTCTACCTTAAGCCTAAACATGTTAATGTTAAGTGGAATCCAACTGCACACATTTCTTGCTTTAAGGCTGAGTGGCAACATGTGATCACCACAGTGCAAAAATACATTACATGTGAGGGTAATTTCTCCTCTGTCCACCTTTATCAGTTAAGATTCATTGCTCATATTTCTGGAGATAGACCTATGAACTTACCCTATTTTCTATATAATTTTTTGCTCAAAATTTCCCTAAAACTGTAGAAGATCCTAAATTACTCTTTGCACAATTTATATCATAGGGGTCTAATTAAAATCCTAATTGTCTATCATCTTAGAAAGAATTATACCACTTGGGATAAGTTTCTGAAAGAGGAAATATTGGTAGCATAAACTCCGGGAGAAGGGTACGGAGGCCCATGAAAAAAGATACCCAAGATCAAACTAGTGAAGCCCCTATCTCAAGCAGTTCACAACCTAACTCTGTCCATTCATCAACTTTCTTCCAAGTTGACCCTCCCTCCATCTCAGTCAAAAGGCCAACTAGAAGCTCGATTAGGAAGGTTGCAAAACCTATGCCTATTCCAATAGTGCCACCAGTCAATGAAGCCCCTGTCAGCAGTTCACTAGTGAAAAGTTCACCTAGGGAACCTCAAACCCTAAGGTCTTTCATGGAGTAATACAAGAAGAAACTGAAACAATAAAATGTTATATCTCCTAAAAAGTCTATTTCAAAATACAAGGAGAAAATAGCTTCCTCTTCAAGAAGCCAACCTAGGAAGAATCTCTTCATGGTAGAAGAACCAGTGGAAGTCAACCTTGGACTTCTAGCATCTAAGCTTGATTTTTCACCAGTGGAATCAACCCTGGTGTGAAAATATCAATCCATGTTTCTGAAACTTCTCATCAAGCACAACCAAGCAGTGGTACTTCTCTCACAGAGTCCACTCTCTCACAAGTTTTGCTTCTCTTAAGAAGGGAAAATAGAAAATTTCAGAGCCTATCATAGAAGAAGAGCCCAATTTGGCTCAATTAATTTCTTCCATTGTCTCTTCAATCAAGAAGAGAAAGAAAACTATGATACACTCCTACTCCTCCTATGAAGACAGCAGTGACCTTGAATATACAGAATCTGAATATGAAGAAGAAGAATCTAGTAGATTTATACATGGAGGTAAGAGGTCTAAGTTCATCCTAAATCCTTATATCAAGAGACCTCATACTAGGCCCAAAAATAAACTCAGGCTTAACAGCAAGTTGATTGCCAATCCTACATTAAGAGATGAAATTATCAACATTGAGCAGAGCCCAAAAGACAAAATCAAGAAGAAGAAAAAGACTCAGTCAAAGAGTCAAGCACAGAGAAAGAGGTCAGATAAGAGGGTGATTAGAGCCGAGGCCATCAGGATTTTTTCCTCTATTATGGACCTCTAATGAATGAAGGAACATGGTTGACTTGGAGAAACTTTTCATTTTTTGGGTTAATTTTCCATGTTTCCGGATATAGCTACTTTTTCTACGAAGGTAGAAATTATTTTTGAATACTAGCATACGATGAAAAGGGACTGTTTTTTGGTTTACTATCATGATGGTGACATCAAAGTAGGTGAATTGGAGGAGTTTTCAGTTGCAATGGATGCTGCCAAGTGTCATGTATCATCCTCCAAAATGCCACAGTTATGTTTTGCACGTTTAAAGGAGAACAGTCACATCATCACTCTCACTATTTTTTACACTTTTTGTGAATATTGGTTACACGAGAACAGAAGAGTGGTCTTCCAACAGACTGCCACCTCACACAACCACTTCGAATTGTAGCCTTCATGATGTTTATTTTATTTATGATAACATAACTTTGTATTTAAGTTTAGGGATAAGCTTCATCTCTTTCACGAGATTGTAATAACTTTTGGAACATATTTACTTGTTTTGTGGAGATGACGGTATCATATTTTTGTGTATATATATGCTAAATAGATATGAAGTAAAGGTTCATGGTTTTAGAATCTTGACTCATATGATCAGTACTTTTTGGTGAATGAAATTGAATAGAAAATTTTGAGGACTTATTATCAATCTGGTATGTGTATTTTTAATTTTCACTTATGTTTCCATACCTTATTATCTTCAGTTGCAGTTTGCAATCCCTCATTTTGTTATATGTTTTTATCAGTATTTAGAATTTTTCATGTGTTTTATCAATTTTTGTTAGTCTCACACAGTGAGCCTTCTTGGTAAAATATATATAATAACAGTGGAAAGAGCATCACTTATGATAGTTATCTTTCATAATATTTCAATGAGAATATTGTAAGACTAGAAATATCTTTCTGTTGATGAAATATTGTTAAAATGATACTTGTGTTAATTTCTACCAAATGCAGTAGCTTTTTTCCTTACAAGCCTATTGTTTCTTCTCTCATTTCACATTTTCTTCTCCTCATAGGCTACAAACTCACTCTTTGCTACCACATCAGGATACAATACCCTCATTAGTAGAACTGTGGATTTGACTAAGAACTCTTTTCAGTGAATAAGAGTTTAAACCACCTACCAATCTCATAAAACAAATCATCAAATTGCCTTATTGTTTAGGATGTGTCTGGTCAGGCACTTAAAGCAGTCCAAGTGCTGATTCCAGCGCTAACAGTTTGAAGGACCTATCGAATGTGTTATAAGTTCTCTTCCCAACTCTTGTTGAAGATCAATATGGCGTCCATATAAACATCCACGAATGAGTTGGTGAATGGATGTAAGATGCCATCCATCAGCTTCATAAAATTAGCAGGGGAATTTTTCAACCTGACAAGCATGACCAACCATTCAAAAAGGTCTTCCTTGGATTTTTAGGCGAACTTCCATACATTTTTGGGCTCTATTGGGACCCGGTGATAGCCAGACTTCAAATCGATCTTGCTAAAATACTTGTCCCCCTTGATTTGGTCCAAAAGGTCATCAATCCATGGTATTGGATACATGTTCCTTACATTGATTTTGTTTAGTTCCTGGTAATCAATGTAGAGCCTCCAAGTCCCATCCTTATTCTCTATAAGTACAATTGGGCTCCCACAAGGTGAGAAACTTGGTCACATGTGCCCTTTTTGCAGCAACTCTTAGATCGGTTGCTTGATGCATTCATTTTCCATAATGGAGTGACAGTATATCGTCTAATTAGGTAGAGGTTCTCTAGGAGTCGTATCGATTGAATGCTTCACTTGAAAATGCAAGGGTACCCCTGTGGGTGAGGAGAAGATGTCCTTATATTCTTCCATGACCTTATCCACCTGCTTCTACTACGTGGAAGAACACTTCTCGGGGGCTATGAATGTGGCAATGATCTTCCCCTTACTTTGAGATTGAATCATTGATTAGCAGAAATAAAAGAGATGGTGGTAGGAGGGGCTACCTCCACTATCCTGTATAACTCATTTCCCAAAGTAATATTAATAGTGTGATACCTAGACTCAAACTCAGCATGAGGCTTCCACATGTATGGTTGGCCTAATAATATTTCACAAAATTCAAGAAGAAAATTGTCACACAGTTCCTCATTCATGAAGGAATTGATGTTGTGGGGAAGGCAACATTGTTGGCTAACGCAGAGATCTTGTCGTTGGTGGAGCCACCCAATGGTGTATGGTTGTGGGTATGGTGTGATCGGTAGGCCCAACTACTTAATGAGTTATGCTGAGATGAGGTTCTTTTGGCTCCCATTGTCAACAATGAATAGCAACAGTGATCCCTTCACCCACATCTGTGAATGGAAAAGACATTCCCCTTCCTCTTGGTCTTTGGGCTCAACCTGGACCTTGCTGGTGGAAACGGTGGCACTAGGACCTACATCAATAATTTGCTTCCCTTTGTCATTCGTCTTGGTAGGGTCTGTCTATTGGAATCACGATTTTCATTAGACCAAAACTCGCAGGCGCTAGTCTCTACTACAATTTCCAGAGTTAGGTTCCACGAGAGTCAGTTAGTCCATGTCGTGAAACACATGGGGAGCGTTGAACCCAATGTCCAACAATCTCCCCCCCCACGCGAGCTGGGTGAGTTTCGAACTCGAGACCTGTCACTCTGATACCACTTGTTGGAATCACGATTGTCATTAGACCAAAACCCATAGGCGTTAGTCTTCGCTACAATCACCAAAGTTAGGATCCATGAGAGGAGATTAGTCCATGTCACGAAACACACAGGGAGCGTTGAACTAAATTTCCAACACTATCTCTGAGTAGGAACATGCATTTGACTCTGAAGCCTTCAGCTTGGCCACTAGTGACTGCTTGGCATGACACTCACTTGGGTTGTGAGTGGGGATCTTGCGGAACTGACACCACTTACCTATGTCCTTATTTGTCTTCATGGTGTTTTTATTTACTTACAACTTTGATGGGTTGTACTGGGTCACCCCACCTTGGATTTTTCCTTTGTTTCCTAGTTTAGGGGCGCATTTTCCCTGCTTCTTATTCATAGATCCAATGTGTCACCTCTTCTTTTTAAATTTTTGTTCAATATTCACAGCATATGGATATGTTGGACCAAGTGAGATGATGTCTAGGAACTCCATTTCCTCCTGAATGTATTTATGCATATAGGTGAAGTACTTGAGCACCAAATGTCGCTCAAAGTATTTGATACCCATCTTTGTACGTAGAGTGTTGTAACTTATTTTTACCCTTAGAATAGTTTTACAAATTTATGTTCATTGCAAGAAAATTAAAAAATAAAATAAAAATAAGAAAAGAAATAAAAAATCAAAAGAAACAATGAGAACAGAAAAAAGAAGAAAATAAAGAAAAGAGAAAGAAAAAAAATATTTTTATCTTTGAAAGTAAGTGTACACATTTAAATGTTGCTAATTGTATAGTTTTTATTTTGGCAATTATATATTTCTCCGAATAAAAATTTGAGAAATAAAATTTTGATTTGATTGCCACCAATGACATAATTCTTATGTATCTTCCAACGGTCACGATGCCACACACCCATATCAATGGAGACAGATGAATTACGGGACCCCTTGCATTCCCAACGGTTAATGAAAGGGGGGGGGCGCAAAGCAATTTCTCTCATCCCGCTTTTGTATATGTGTCAATCTCTAAAGAATTTTGGGACCACCTCCACTTGAAACCAGATATCACCAACCCCGCAAACTACTTATCCCCCTCCACTATTATTCTTATCGTTCTTACCCTCCGCCAACATTCCACCGTTTCAAGTCTCAACTACTTCTCCCACTAAACTAGCCAGGGAATCGTTGTTTCATTTATTATTCTCGCCAACATTCAAAACATTTAATCCTTCGTTCCAATAACGATTAATTCCAAAGAAAATCGTTATGAAGGAAATAATAAATCCATTACCCTACCAAAACGAATTATTTTACTTGCTACCTACAACAACAACTTCTAGAACATCATCAGAGCGAATTCCAGCGATCAACCGCTATTGATCACCGCTAAACTCAGGTAAATTTTCAATTTTTCTCATTCATTTTGATTTTTTCCCAAATGGCTAGCCATAAAGGAAATCCAAAGTGTCTATAGAAAATCCCCTGTTACCTCATGTGATTAATTTAGATGGATTACCTCCTATTGACACCCATTTCAAGATTACTGAAACCAACTATCAATTTGATTTGTATGAGCTTCACAATTAGGCATTCCAAAAGTATGAGGACGCTAGTGACGAATTATCCTTCTGGGAATCCTTACTTACTCAGTTTTATTTCCCTTAGACACACCATTTTCTAGAGTTTGTCACCTGGTGTGGAGCTCGATGCCTTCCAAGTTAGAGTGTTATAATTTCTCAAAATAATGAGTCTCTTTTCTCCATAACCTTTGAGTCGATTTTTGAAGCCCTGTAATTAAATCCTCAAGACTCCCTTCACCCGTTTTCTACTGATTTCCTTATGGATATTTACCAGAAGCTTTATTTTTCAGATAAAGCTTATATTTTTTAGTCATTTCTACCATAAAATGTTGAATTACCGAGGACAAACCCACCGTATCCCTCTGCAATGTTTCCTGATATGTCTAGGAAGGTAATTTCCATGGTTTTTTGTCTATTAGGATATCCAAATTATCAGTGGGTTGGTGAAGTTATCTTAGGGTTCTGATCAATATTTTCATCTGGTAAGAAACCCTCAATTATGTTCAATTACAGTCATTTTTTGTTAGATGTAATTAATGATCAGTTCCTAAAGTTCAGTGTTAAAGGATCATTCAAGCACCATTCAATTTTGGTTTAATTTTTTTTGTATCATCAGTCAAAAAGGTTCAAATTTCCTATACAGATATTGGATGAAAAAGGAAATCCACAGTTAGTGATTCATTGGACTTCATTAGTGAGGTAAAATTCCCAAGATTTTTCTTTTAGTGACTTTGTCAATCAATTTTTGTATATGGAAATTTGTTTGTTAAGTAGTGATTTTGTTACCATGGTATCCATGGATATTAAAAGGATTCTACACTTAAGTTAGTAGTATAAAATTGGAGATTGGTATTTTTTGGGTCACTGATTTGTCATCATTCTCACTTGTCTTTGTCATTCATTAACCCATTACTTCCAACCATCCAATGCACCATTTCACTCACTTGCCACCATTTTTAGCATAATTCTTCATGATGTGTCCTTATATGTATAAGTGGTTAATCAATATAATTTTCCTTTATTTTTATTAGATTAAGAAGAACTTTGCTTGGTTTTACTAATGATAGTTTTTTCAGTGCAATTTTCTGCAACTCAATCAAGTTTTCGTAGCTACCTCCATGGTTGAAGTAGTAGCACCACTCTAGAAATAAATATGGCACATGGAAATTGTTTCTCAAGGTTCCAATATGGATTTAAATTGGTAAAATTCCACCCATATCGCATGTGTGGATCTCCAGCATCAAATCAAGGGAAAAACGTAACATTTTTTATCAATCATCTTAAACGCATTTTATGAGCAAATGAAAGCGTGTTTCAGAAAACAAAAACATGGGTTTTGTTCAAAACGGACCACATTAAGTTATTTGTGAGAATTTTTCTCAAATGTGTTACCATTTGAGATATTTTCGAAAGTATCCTGAGCCTTAATTTGTAGAATACGTGGATATACGGTTTTTCAATTTGTCATTTAATGCACAGTCAATAAATAGGACAGAACGAGTTTTTCTTTATAAAATTCGTGGCAAGAATATCATTATGAACATATATGGGCTCATCTTCTATCCTAAGATCCTTCAAAACATATTTTATTTTATTTTCAAATTGATTTCTTGAGATCTCATGGCCAGAATTCATGTAATGAAATTCTGAGTTTCTAGTTGCTTCAAAGATCTCTAAAACCACTGTAATATATTTGATAGGGGTAGGATTGTTTCAAAAAATCTGTTTTGCAATTAAAACTTTGTTTATTTCTTATTTCCTTGTTGTGCGATCTCAATGCATGGATAATTAACTTGTGAAATCTTGATAGTGCTATCTACTTCTCATAGGAGGCCCCCCTTGAGATCGCAAGGTCTTCATTTTTTAATAGTTAGTATTTCAATTCATATTTCCTGTAGATTTTTGTCAACTCATTTGAGTATCTAAGTTTTGATTATTAGATACAAGTTTGAGATTATTTTTTCTAATCATTTTACTGTTTAGGTGAAGAGAGACTTTAGATGCAGATGAATAGCTTTACATTGTAGTGATTTTCAATTACAGAACTAATCCTTCTTTAAATTAAAATAGATTCATTTATAAGTGTGATTTTATTATAGAAAGTGATTTGATTCAAGTACAAGTATGGTTTTCAAGAGTGATTTTCATTCAAGTACAAGTGTGATTTACATTTAAGAAAAAGTGGTTTTGAAGAGTGATTTACATTTAAGCAAGTATGGTTTTCAAGGGGGATTTTTTTTATTTAAGAAAATGTGATTTTAAGAGGAAGAGTGATTTAATTTTAAAGCAAATGTAAGTGTGATCAGTATTCAATCAAGAAAAGTAATTTATTTCATTTTGTATGAGTGTTTCATTTACTTACATAGCTATAGAGAAACATGTGCATCTCGACATCTCAATTTGATTTAGTAATTGCTTGAATAATAATTATTTCTAGCACATAGTGCACATACACTTCATCAGTATACTAGCCATGGTTGAAAATTTATGTAAGTAATTTAACATCAATTAAATTACCAAACATTTTGGCGTCGTTATCGGGGAAGTGTATATAGGAGGCTTTTTCCTTTCATCAAAAAAAAAAAAAAAATATTCACCTACCACCCCCACTATATCACATGGTGCAATAAGAGCCACACATTCACATCATGAATTCCTAGTTTTGCAGGTAGAAGAAGAGGTGACAAAGGATGTAGAATAAATGGCTAAAGATGATGATAATGAGGAAGATCCTGTTGGATTTCCCATTCAACAAACTGATGTCAACGTTCATATGAAGAACATCCCTCCATCTGTACTTCATAACTTCAAAGGTATGAGATGAGAAGACCATGAAACTTTTCGTTTTGAATTTGAAATCATTTGTAGATCTTATGGCTACTCATTACACATTCAAAAATTGAATTTTTTTTCCGACAACATTGAAGGATAAAGCTCTTAAATGGTTCATGACTTTAGGAACAAATTCTATAAGTACATGGGATGATATGAAAAGAGTATTTTTGGGAAATATAGAAATTATTTCATACTCCATGACCTTAGAAATCAAGTCTTTAAGATAAACCAAAAAGAGGATGAAAGCCTAGAAGATTTAGTGGAGAGATTTACAAATAATGCCAAAAGATCTAAATTGCATAATTTAGGATCAGACACATTAAAAATTCTTCTACTAAATGCTATAAGGGATGAATGGATTTATCTTCTTAACCTAGTGGGAAAAGGAGATGTATCTCAATTGTCATTTCAAGAGATTTGTGAACTGTGAAAGAACATATAAGGAGGAAAAGAAAAGTATGGAAGATCCCCTCAAGATCCAGTTATGGCAAGGGTAAGTAATTCGACATCAAGATTGGTAAGTCAAACTGAACTTAACAATTTTCTATACATTCTTGGTAATTTAAATGAATAAATTGATATGATAAGAATGAAAAACGAGCAAAAAGTTGAGAATGTTACTTCATTTATATTTTTCCCTAAATGTATAAAGAAACATGCAATGCATATATGTCCACTTGATAACATTAAAATTTGTGAAATATGTGAAGATCACATAATACTAAATATTTCCCATCAATACCAGGGTTAAAGGCAGTTTACCAGGAAGCAAATCAAACACTGGAACAATCTTGTTATGTAGCTCCAAGAATACCATGGAAGCCTCATCAACCTAGTATGATGAAGATGTTAATTCTCAATTTCAAGGTTATGCACAACAATCTCAAATTAATTGGAAAACACCCTTGCCTTGGAAACCTTGGACATTTAAATCCCAACCTCAAAACTAACCTTGGAAACCTTGGTCATCTCAATCCCAACCTCAAAACAAATCTTGGAAACAAAGTTGGCAAGATCGTTATAGAGGAAACACACCATATCGTCAATATTTTCCTCACTATCCTCAATACCAATATCAATGTTATCCATACCATTCACCTCCACCACAACATTAGTTTCACCCTGAGTTGACCTCAATTCAACTTTTCCCATTACCACCTGTTATCACTCCACCAGATTCCCAAGGCTAAGGAAGGAATCCCAACAGAGGTAACCACAAATCAAGATTTTGACTTGATAGCTAGCCCTATCAAGCTAGAGAGGGCTCTCTCCAAAAGGGTCACAGCCAGGAGGGTTGGAGAAATTAGGGTTTTAAGCTAGGCATGATGTGCAGGGGTTTTTTTTATTTGGTTTGGTTGAAGAAATCAGTGGATAAAGGAATTAGTTCAAGGAAAACTAGGTCAGGGCAATAGATTTAGGGTTGTAGGGATGAATGGGGCAAGGTAGGTATGATGTCATTCACTAGAAAATGTAAGGAGGTTGAGGGAAGCATAAGAGATGTGTTTCTCTCAGACAGAAGATAATGAACAAAATATGATCAGTTACCCAAAACAGAGCATGTGCAAGCATGTATTCTGAATTTCACACTTATAAAATATCATAACATAGATATGAAAAGGAAATGAACAATACATTCACGCATATATCACTGAAGAAGAAACTATGAAATACATTTAATACCACAGGTATCCCATAAATATAGTTGCAACTCCTCTTGTATTAATGGCCAAAACTGAGTACAAAGTATCCTTGATCAACTAAACAAAATGAATTGATTCCAATTTCCAACCGTTATTACATTGAATTTCTACAATTTATAGACCAATTTACAAAATCTGAGGCAAATTTCAGATCCGAATTATTTCAAACAAAAAAGCTTTTTTCCTAACCTATAGGAACATAAAACTGTTTATTTGTTTAAAATAAATATAAATGCTTGCCCAAGTCTTTGAATTCATGGTTTGGAATAATTTGGAGAAACCTCCCTTATGGATCTGCACCTTGAGAAAAGGGATAAATTTTAATAATATGTTTTATTATGCTGACTGCTGAGCTGAATCGACCCTTTTTTCCTGCGCTGCGTTGTTGCTAATGTGCTGAAGTAGTGGGTCAGTTTAGGATGTGGACCACAATTTGCTGATATGCTGGCAGATGAACTGAGAGTTGTGCTGGCAGATCTGTACAAAATTTGTTGGGTTTTAGTAATAACTTGGATAATTTAGAAAATGAGATGAAATGTTTGGATATTGGGGAAAAAGGTGAAAATAGTAAATAACGAAGCAAGGTCAATGATAATGATGGAAATGAGGTGAAAACATAGCAAAATAAGGTGTCATGGGTGGGATGCAAATACCAGTGCTAACATCGACTCCAACTGGGGAAGATAGCTTTGAAGGAGGTACCTAGAACCACAAATATTTGGGAACTCGTTGATCAGTGCCTTATCCATTGGGAAATAGAGTCCAATCTGTAAACTAAAACTAAAACTAAAACTGAAAACATACTGCAAACTTCAACCCACACTAACAGATCATCAAAGCCTTAGGGCCTTCACCTCAGTCTTCAAACCTTGATGAATTCTGTCAACACTTGCTGAAAATCAAATCAAATCAAACTAAAATGATAGAAACCTACTCTAACTGATCCATTCATCACCTAATCAAGTGAAATGGAACAACCAATGCAACCATGTAAGAATTCTGGTTGCTATTTGTTACACAATTTTTTGGTCATCTAACCTATTATTATTAGATGGACCCAAGTACACCATGTAAGACCAATTTTACCCTAAGTAAAATTACCTTCACTATGAAAATAACTTAGTAAACCACCTTTATTAAGTTGTTTATGGTCTAAACAGGAAACCCCATGAGGAAATATTAAATAAATCTACATTTGTTTCATTTTCCTCAAGGAATAATTACTTAAATAACAGTTTAATTAATATTCCTGGTTATGTTTAACCCAAAACAAGGAAATTAATTAGATAAATCACTATTTATCTTATTATTTTATAAGAATAACTATTTAAACCTTATTTAAATAATATTCTTTGTTAAATATGACTAGATCACCCATAAATAATTAAATAAATCATTATTTATTTGATTATTACTCAACCGCGTCCTTAAAATGATAAATAAATCATTTATTTATTTATTATTTACAAATAAAGGGATTTGACCCAAGTCAAATACTTTTTCCCTCCAACAAATATAATAAAATATTCCATAAAAGTTGGATCTTGATTTGGTTAATAATATTTTAATTATGTACCAATATCTAGACTAAATCAATATTTTGTTATAAATAGAAGGGTTTTTCCATTCATTTACCACCTTTTGTTGCCTAAAGATCACTCTGGATCTATACTTTTGGTCTGATTTTGATCCACCATCATAGTCATATTTTGCTACCATTTTTGTCTGGGTTTTCTACACCATCAAGAGAGAGCGATTTTAGATCTGAAGTGCTGAGGACTTACAAGAACCCATCCCATTGAGGAGAACTGGTAAAACCCTTCTGTTTTTTCCTCCCAGGTGTCATTAATACAAAATTCATTCAACATATTCTTGCCTTGTCTATTGGATGCATGGAGTAAATCTTGTTTTTTCTACTTCTTAATGTCTTCTGATGCATAGATCTAGATTTTTGCAGCATTTATCTTGATCACCTAACTACAGATCTGAGGATATTGGCAGCCATCTTTGATGTTAGGGCTATTTATTATGCACAACTAAACTGGTCTTTTTTCGTACGTTTGGAATTAAGATTCATAGTAACAACAGGCGACTCCACACGGGTTTACGATTACGACCGCTATCGTTTTTTCTAATCCTTGCATATCCAGCTGCTTCAAACCCTAGGATTTCTCTTCAGCCTCTTTTTTTTGCTTTTCTTGATGTTGTTTTAAACCTATAAAACCCTAAAACGATAAAAATTCTAACTTCCGTGTGTTTTTGGACCTATTTCACAGGTGACAGACATCAGTCGCAGCGGTGACAACACTTTTTTTTGAAATCTGCCGCCGAAAGTGCCGAAAGTGCAGGTCACACTTTTTGGCCCAAAACCTGCGACCTGGAGCTTCAGGAAGCGGGAATCGGCCCAAAAACTGCGACCTCTGCAGAAAACAAGTCAAAAACTATGACCTCGAATTTTTGCAGGAATTTTTCTGAAAGTTTTCTGGGTTTGTCTGAGCCTCTGTTCAGGGTTGTCTGACCTCCGTCTCCGCCCGTTTTGGACATGTACTTGTTCTGTTTTGCTCAAATAAGTGGGAATCTAGCCCCCTAGGGCTTCAATACCCTCCACTTTTTGTGGAAGAGTTTTTGCTGTTGCAGGTTGTCTGAAATTTCAGAGTCTTCAGCCATTTTTCAGATCTGATACCTCACCTTCAGATCGGCTATTTATCCATCCACAACACCTCATTTAGCTTTTTTTGGGTTTTCCTCTAAGATCACCTCTATTTCCCTCCAGGACATAGCCTTTCGCCACCTCATTTACAACAATATTTCCTCTGGTTTGTTGATATTTTCTACACCACTTTCCAACAGTTTTGACCTTTAGACCCCTGTCCCTCCTGACCTTAGATCTATTGGCTATTTTAGTGTGTTTTGATTAGTTTTTTACCCGCCTACAGACTAGTTGTTGAGAGGCCCGCCTCCTTGGGTTTAGATTATTGCATTATTAGCTGTTTATTTTGTGTTTGTTCAGCCTTATATACTATTATTTGCAGGTTTATTTGTAGCTATACAGCACACTTTTTATTTTTCTCTACAAACGTCTGGGTTTAAAAATTAAAATTTACACTACACACACAACCTAAGTGAAAAAGGGCTTGGTTAACACCACCAAGAAAAGACACTAAAACATTAAATTCAATTGATCCTGCACCTCTCTACCCTTGTTTCGACATTGTAATCAGTTGATCCTGCACCTCCCTGCCCTTGTTGGTATCTTTTTCCTTTTTTTTCGTGTTTGTGTCGTCATCATTGTGCCACCAAGGCATTTATCCTGGAGACTTCTTGGCCTTCATCCTCAGTTTCCAGTAGGAAGACTTACTCCTCCGCGTAGGATTTGAGTTAGTCCTCCACCGAGCCCACACTCTGACTCTTCTTCTGGTTCATTGGGTTCTCCTTTTCGTGCCTCCCCTGGTTCTCCCCCTGTCACCTTCACCATGTCTGATGCAGGACCTAATGTTGGTGGTAACCCCAGACCTAATGCTGGGAATACCACTAGTGGGACCGCAACGGACACTACCCCAACTGCGCCCTTTCTCTCCTACATGGTAGGTCTCAGCGTTCTTGATTTTGACGAGTTGATAAATGACCCTATACATCATGATTTTTCTTGGCCTATTAGGCCAACCAAGCTCCCTTCCTACATCCCCAAGTTTGAAGGTCTTGTTGGTGAAGATCCTACAAATCATGTTCGATATTTCCACATGTGGTGTTCGTCTAACTCCATTACCGATGACTCTGTCCGTCATCGGTTGTTCCAATGTACGCTTACTGGTGAAGCTTCTGAGTGGTATGTTGATCAAGCCCCTTCCTCTCATACCACCTTTGCGACTCTTGCCCGGGTTTCTGTCTTACTTCCAGCTTCCCCTTCATTATGACACTGGTACCGAACTTTTGACTTCTTTCCGTCAATCATCTGTGACCCACCTATCCGATCATGTCCAGGAATGGTGGAGAAGAAGGAGCCTATGTCGAGCCCCTACCTTCAAAAACTGTGTCTACATGGACCAGTTCCTTAGATCTCTCTTGCCTGCTATCGGCGAGGATGTCGCATTGCACTTTCCTCAAACCAAAGAATTCGCTCTCCAAATTGCGTTAAAATATGACCTGATCTACGCTCATTCAGGTTATGTTTATACCGTTCTACCTGATCTTCCTAGACTCGGTGGTGCCAATGCACCGAGGGCATCTCATGCCACTGACGATATCGTTGGAGCTCTGTCTCATCCATACGCTCAGCCTCCCATGGGCTATGGTTTTCCTCAGGGGGGGGCAGCACCTCCTGCACTTTTCCCCCTCCCGATAGCACATATCCAGGATACAGCATGCCTCCTCCTTTTGCCCAACCTCCTGTTTACCACATTGTTACCCAAACTCTTTATTATCCATATCTACAGCCTAGTGCTCCAACTCCTCCAGCATTAGCACCCCTGCCTCCCTTGGCTTCTCAACCCCCGCAACAGTAGCCACCGCCCCCTCAAGGGCAGGTGTATGCACAGCAAGGCGTGACTAATCCTCCTCCTTCCAAAAAGAAGAGAAAAGGCACTCAAAATCAAGCTACCTTTGGTAATCCTGGACCTAATCAAGGTAATGCTCCTAACACTACGAACAAGCAACAGGGCACTCAACCCAAGTAGGACAAGCATGTTCGCACGAACAAGCCTTGTTCTTTTTGTGGTATTTTTGGTCATTGCACGCATAATTGTCCTCTTTTTCCATATATGTCATAGATGTGGGAGTCTCAAGCCGCATTGTGAGGACAACAAGCCTCCCCTTCCATCCCTCCCAATCCTGCGCCTAGTCAACCGGCTGTTCTTACTAATCCTTTCCCTTAGAAAGGATTTGTGGCTACCCAACCACCTGAAGGTCAGGCAGCCACTCAACCTCTCCCATCTGGTACCCCCGATTACCAAATTCTCATGATGAACTCTGATCAACCTATTTTCGTTGACCTCAACTTTTAGACTCGGTCTTGTTAATACACCAAGCCTCCCGCTACGTCTGTCCCCAAGCCACCTCCTTCAGTTTCTACAGAACCTCTCTTGACACCTAATGGTCCCTTGAAGAACCCTCAGCCTAAGGCATAGGTTCATACCAAGATCCCTGAGGGACCACTATGCTGAAATGATGCTTCTGGCAAAGCTACCCATTCGTATAGTATAGTAGATGATTTGACGCAATCTCCTGCCACCATCTCAACGCTGGAACTCCTCCAGTCGTGCCCTTCACAACGAAAATATCTACTATTTTCCATGGACGCTATAGATCCTGCCGATGATCGCTTGATCTTCTTCGATGTTGACCGGTCAGAACATCCTCCTCTTCCTGCGCCCGTCACCTTCCAAATCCCAGTCAAAATCCGTAACGCCAACGTTTCCTGATGTATCATTGATGAGGGGGCATCCACCTGTGTGATGTTCGCTTCGGTTTGGAAGAAACTTGGATCACCTGAGTTGGCTTCTTCCATGATCACTCTCCGAGTGTGGGATGGCCACACCTCCCAGCCCATTGGCCTGTTCTTCAATTGTCCTATTACTCTTGTGGGCAAGACTATTTGCGTTGACATAGAAGTCATTGATGCCCCCTTAGATTACAACATTCTATTGGGTCGTAGCTACACCTATGCAATGTCTGTTGTCCCATCTGCAGTTCACCGCAAGATGTCCTTCCCTCATAATGAAAAGATAGTCACCATTTACCATATGACATATTACAAACTGAAGTCTCAAACCTCCCATGAATCCATCATCTCTTCTGTGGCCAATAATCAAACCGTCGATCCTTTGACCAGTGTCTCACCCGGAGTCTACAAAGACTCCTCTTTGCTTGGCACATTCCCTGGTTTCCCTCCTCTTGTCTCTTATCCCAGCTCATCGAATGTTTTCATGATGCAATCGTCTCGAGCTGCCCTCAAGAGGCCCACTTCGACTAGTCTGCAGCCTCCTCGCCCTCCACAGCCTGCTCCTAGACCTTCGATTCAGCCTTCTGGACCTCCTCCTCCTGGCCCTTCACCTTCAGCTGGTATTCATGAGCCTCTTCATCCTCCTAGAACGGTTCCTCCATACCTTAACAATCTCGGAGCCATCCCGCCTGGCCATTACCCCACCGGTCAGATATCGTTCCTAGCTCCTCCCCCTGCAATCTACATGGAACCTGTTATGGCTACCCTCTCTCTTCCTAACTTGACCCTGGGGATTCCCGTCTAGTACCTTGATCCCCTAGCCACTACCCCACCTGGTCAACCCAAACCTTATCTTGCTTTTACCCCAATTCAACCGATCCCTCTGACTTCTCCCCTTGTCACAGTGCCTGAGCCACCTCAACAGGAACCACCTCCTGTTGCGATCGCTTCGGGTAAGAAGGGAAAAGCTCGTAAGAGGGCCTCAAAGGACAAGGTCGCCCCGACTGACCCTGCACCTCCTCCGCCCCCAAAGCCTGTGCTTTGTGTGATGTCATTGGTCACTCCACCCATACCTGTCCCGAGTTTCCCCGCATCAAGCCCATGGTTAAATTCACGTTCCCTGAGTCTACGGTCTTTGAAGCCTCTAATTCTTCCTCGACTGCAGCCAAGAACACCAAGACTATTCACACCAACCAACCTTGTGCTTTGTGTGATCTTCATGGCCATTACTCTCACCATTTTCCCTTCCTTACGCAATACCACGCCTCTTTAGAGGTATTTTGGGAGTACAAGGTTGAACAGAACCAATTCGCCTCTCCCATACTTGCGCAGCATGTTGTGGGACAACCTGAGGATCTACCTGCTCCCATTGACATTACCCCTCCTAATGTCGAGATGACGGAGCCTACGGCCACCATCCTCTACCTTTCATCATCCATGAGACCCTCGATGGAAGCTCCCTCTGCATCTTCCTCTATTGTTTCGCTCGACCTCCCTTCAGTGATCACCCTGGGCTCAACATCAGTAGACCCCTTATCTGCTTTTTCTTCCGTCATCCCCTATGACGATGCGCATGTGAACCTCTCTTCTCATGATGATGAGTTAGGTAGCTTCGTCGCGTCATGTGGTCTCCCTTCCTCCTGTCACTCCATATTCTATTATGATGATGACATCATGGAAGCCTTGTCCACCCCTGACTTCATCTTTCCCGCCCATAATCGGGATGGCACCATCTGTGTCTATGGTGACTTTCACGGCCTGAGCACAAGCTACACCTCTGGTAGCTCTCACACCCCACCTACCCATCGGCAGGTGAGTAGTATACATTGTACCCAGATCACTCCCTTCTGCAATGTTTGTTCGGTCTCTACTTTGCGCTCAGGTTGCCAGCATTGTTCATCATCCTCCCATTTTTTGTCTTGTGGCACTTTTCAGATGGACCTCCCATCCACACCCTATATCGGTTATGTCGATGGTGCAAGTCACTACTCCCGGAATCTAGCCTCAACAAGTTGGGCCATATTTACCCCCTTGCATTCACTTGTTCTCTCAAATGGTGTATGCATTGGTACTGCTACCAATAATCAGGCCGAATATGATGCAGTGCAAGGTTTATTAGCCGATGCCCTTTTCCATCGCATCCTCCACCTTCATGTTCATTTAGATTCCTTGTTTCTTTTCATGCAATTGAATGGTGTTTATAGTGTGCATAATCCTATCCTTTTTAGAAGATATTTACAAGTGAATCTTTTGATGCGTGGATTTGAAATCATTACATTCAGTCATGTGCCGAGAGCACAAAATCACTATGTAGATAGCATTGCAAACAATATTCTATACTGGCATTTAGCACACGCATCTAACACAAGATAATAACATAACATAAACCATAAAAGTGATGCATATCCATAATATGTGTCGTATAAAATGTTTTAGAGTCCATCAACTCTGATACATATGACATTCCCATAGCATGTTACAAAACTCAAAATACGGGGCACCACCTTCCCCTACACCTAATCACTATCTGGAGGATCCCAAGCCAATGGCTCTGCTCCTGCAGCTCGTAGATCACGCATACCCTGTCTGCCCATCACTATACGTCACATGACCCCTTGCCACTCCGAGGGTAGACCAATACATGGCTCTATGTACTGGTCATCGAATTCTTGCCAGCCGCGCTCTGAAACACCGATCAGAAGCCTCTCACATCTACGATGGGTGTTCTCCAGGAGGGTTGTTGCATCCTCATTTTGTGGCGCTCTCGATCCACTAGGTCCTGCAGTCCCTAATACTGCAGGTTGTCCCATATACCTGGCCAGTTTTACCGGTGTTGTATCTGCATACCAAAAGTGAAAGAATCAGTACCACATACAATATTCTAGAACCTTACATACACATAAAATATTAGCAATTTTTCACTTACCATCGGGCCCCCATACTCGACCAGGCAGTAGTGGTAGATTCGGGTCCCCATGATAACTCATCCCACTATAGGGATAATCATCTATATATGGTGGCATTTGATCCCAATGAGCAAAGAACTTGGGTCAGAACACCCGCCTGACTGCCCCACCTCCTCCTTTGCACAGTAGTCGCCCCCACCGGTGCATCCTAGGCTCTCTTGGGCCCCCATCTTGGAGCTTTATGCGAGGTCGAAGTGTCGGGATCTTCTTAAAGAAGAGCGAGCACAAAATTTTACTATATGCACAGTCATGGTTCACTCACCACTTGCATAGCGACAACTATCATTTCAATGACGACAGCATCATCTGGGCCCACCCATTGTAGGTCCCACTCAACACACTCTCCACAAGCATCATCTGCTCTCCAGTGATGTGGTGGAGTGCCTGGTTGCCCAGGATCCGCAACACTGTTGTGGCCACAGCACGGGTCTCTAACCTCTCTAGATCCTCGATGAGTATCCATGTCCCCTTGACTTGGAGACCTGGTTGACAATGGCGCTGTACAAACTCCATTATGTTCCACCCCCATGGTAACATTGGTTGAGTATTCTCGACCATCCCAAGTGGTGGGAGACCAGTCAGGAAATATATATCTTGGACCGTCAACTCAATACAGTGCCCTTGCACTATAAAGATCTCATGGTCCAGATCCCAATAGCTAACAATCCGGGCCAATAAAATCTCTCCAGCGCTCATCATAGGGTTCTCCACAAACTTCAGAACCCCAAACCTGGCCAATGCACTTCGGACACCTTGATCCTCCCAGATCTCTGACCGTAATGTGCCTAGGTCTCTCTCTCTCCATTTGATCAGTAATTCTACCATATCTTCAAAAAACCATCATATTTTTCAGTGTACAGATAGGAAATATTGTATCTCAACATAAAAACCCAGTGCTGAGCCAAAAAATAGTACATAAAAACCCCTCCCTGACAGGTCGCACTTTTCAGGCCCAAACCTGGGACAGGTCGCAGTTTTCTGCCCAGAACCTGCTACCCAGGTCGCACTTTTTGCCCCAAAAAGTGCGACCCAGCCGTGAAGAGGAGCAGGGGTCTGTTCCTGAGCCCTGGGGACCTAATCTGAACTTTCAATCCACTGAAAAGAAAGAGTGGGGTTAGGCCTCTTACCTGCAACTGACGGATATCGATTCTAACGGTCAGTTTGTCCACTACGATCGCCTCAAGATTTAGGGCCTTCTATCCTCTCTACATTCACCACAGCTCCACATGCAAATGAGTGAATTTGGAGGGAAAACGCCTTATTAAAAGAGAAACCCCTGATTTTTATTTCGCCTGCTGCGGCCAAACCGTAGCTCGGTTTGACGAACCATCTATACCGTTGGAAAGCTCTCACCGAGCCCTCAAATGCGTATCTATTAGTTTTTAGTGATTTGATACTTCACCAGGACACATTTTATCCAAGAAGCGTCACTTCACTCCTCCTCAAAATCGAATTTCTTCACTTGCAACACTCATACTGGGGGCACCACTTTTCCTACATACTTTTCCACGCTCATGTCGATTTTCGTCGTGAGTTACCATCTTGTACTCATGTTTTTATGGTCCCCCATTGGACCTTTACTATGTGGCAGAACCATCGAGTCGCCCTTGTTTAGAGCATCCAAGTTGAGTCATCATCGCATTCATGGAGTCTATCCTGAGTCCCTTTGTATCTTGCTATAGTCCTCCATCCTTCACTGCTTGGTCCCTCTCTCGTGTCGCACATTATGGCCTCCAGTCCCACTTTCCCCTATCCCTCATGATATTTTTTTAGTCATTTCCAGGTCATCCATGCCCTTTATGCTCTAACAAGAGAAGTCGTCTGTCTGCTACTCAGTACCCCCCCATTTCATCATCACCCCTGGTGTCTTTCTGTCAGTCGCTTTACTATTTTCTCTCATGCCGTAGTTGAGGACCCCTTATTGCGTCACCTATAGCAAACCTCCTTCTGTCAACATCAGATCATTTATTCCAGAAGACAGGTCTAGAGGGCTATATACCTTGGTTCCAGCTTCCACTCTTGTTTGGTGCCTCGGATCAGGAAAAGGGACTCCTTATAGCCGTTTGACTTGATTGTTTCTCAACTCCAGCTACTTTTAGCATGATCGAGATCCATATACTTCATGGTTCAGTGATGCAGCAGATTGGACTGGTGATTCCCGGGTGTGTGTGAGATGTCTCAACCCTCAAGAGGGGGTGGCCCTACAGGTAGCCCCCCACATGCTTGAATGACCTCTTCTTTTCAGCCTTCGATGCAGCTCCATAGATTTGATGATGTCGGCCTCAGCCGCTTGCAGCACCTTTTTGATTGCACATATCAGTCATATTTTCAGGGCCCTTTCCTGTTTATAGGGGCATCTGGGTTATATTTGTATCTCATGTACTTAGATATTATTGTATAAGTCCTGGTTGTTATCCCAGGCACAGTATGTATGTGGGATTCATTATCATGTTGTTTATCTGGCTCATGTTTATGCTAGCATGTACTATTTTGTTTAGTCCCTCATTTACTGGACACATTATTCTTTGTACTTTGTCTCGGCGGGCATAGGTATGCCTCCCCTGCCGCCTATAGCACAGGTATTCACTCATAAAAGAGACTTTTCGCACCTGTAATTCTCGCCTCCTCAGGGTCTAGTCCTCTTAGCACTTTAGTCTACCTTATATTTCTCTCTCTAACTTCCCCTTCGGTGTCTAGTGATTGAGTTCTTACAATGTACTTCGGTCATATGATTAGCTCCTAACGCTCACACGCTAGGGGGCAATTCGTTACACCATTTTTTGGTCATCTAACCTATTATTATTAGATGGACCCAAGTACACCATGTAAGACCAATTTTACCCTAAGTAAAATTGCTTTCACTATGAAAATAACTTAGTAAACTGCCTTTATTAAGTTGTTTATGGTCTAAACAGAAAACCCCATGAGGAAATATTAAATAAATCTACTTTTGTTTGATTTTCCTCAAGGAATAATTAGTTAAACATTAGTTTAATTAATATTCCTGGTTATATTTAACCCAAAACAAGGAAATTAATTAGATAAATCATTATTTATCTTATTATTTTCTAAGAATAATTTTTCAAACCTTATTTAAATAATATTCTTTGTTAAATATGACTAAATCACCCATAAATAACTAAATAAATCATTATTTATTTGATTATTACTCAACCACATCCTTAAAATGATAAATAAATCATTTATTTATTTATTATTTACAAATAAAGGGATTTGACCCAAGTCAAATTCTTTTTTCCTCCAACAAATATAATAAAATATCCCATAAAAATTGGATCTTGATTTGGTTAACAATATTTTAATTATGCACCAATATCTATACTAACTCAATATTTTGTTATAAATAGAAGGGATTTTCCATTCATTTACCACCTTTTGGGTCCTAAAGATCACTCTGGATCTATACTTTTGGTCTAACTTTGATCCACCATCATAGTCATATTTTGCTACCATTTTTGTCTGGGTTTTCTACACCATCAAGAGAGAGGGATTTTATATCTGAAGTGCTGAGGACTTACAAGAACCCATCCCATTGAGGAGAATTGGTAACACCCTTCTGTGCTTTCCTCCCAGTTGCCATTAATACAAAATTCATTCAACATATTCTTATCTTATCTATTGGATGCATGGAGTAAATCTTATTTTTTCTACTGCTTAATGTCTTCTGATGCATAGATCTATATTTTTGCAGCATTTATCTTGATCACCTAACTGTAGATCTGAGGATATTGGCAGCCATCTTTGCTGTTAGGGTTGTTTGTTATGCACAGCTAAAGTGGTATTTTTTCGTACGCTTGGAATTAAGATTCATAATAACACTATTTGAATTCTCTGCAAGTGCTTGCTTATGAGCAAGAAGAGAGAACTACTGAAAGGCAACTCCCATGAAAACTTGAAATCAAATTGAATCTTAATGAAAATTCAAAGCATGAGCCCACCGGTTGATCTCAATAATGTTGCAAAAGGATCTTCATAGTAATACATATTAATTTCCAACCCATCTAATACATTACTACTCTGCTCTAGGTAGTCTTCGTACCTTGAATATGAACTTTCATCTTTACCCTTACTTTCCTGATATGGTTGCAAATTTTCAGATGAGCTTTGTAATGAGACTCCTGATAAATAAGACAATGAAATTGGTTGTCGGATCAAGTTTATATCAATACTCTTTTCAGGCTCACAATTAGCTAATGGAGAAGGAATTTTACTGCAAATATCATCCAACACATCAGCTATTAGGTCATGAAAAACTTGAAAAGACTGCTGCAACTTATTTTCCAATGGTTCTAATAAGACTACATGACTTTCTACAGGCTGCTCATCTTTTGCTTTAGAGACAATATGAAAAGTTTACTTTAAAATTTGAAATTCTTCAAAACATAATGGTACATAATCATATTGCATAATTGGATCATATGTTTAAATTTCCAAGCCTTCATCTGCAACCTGACATTCAATGGCATTCGAGGGCTGCAAATCTGGATCTAAGGAGGGTTCTATGTCGCAAATGATTTCCTCAACCAATTTAGGATAATGTTTATCATTTATAGTGTTGACCATTTTCTTATCTTCCTGCTCATAGTTTTCTCTTATTTTTACAAATGAGGGGAAACACAATGGTAAGGATATCTGATCGATACTTTCATTATCCTCTTGATTTTCAAGATCAAATCTTAATGACTGTTGATTTCTGATTACATGAAAGTTATCTTTGATGAATTGAAATGAAGTAAAACAAAGAGGCAAAGATCCTTCACTTACTTCCAAATTTTCTACACTTTCCTCATCACTACCATAGTTGATATGCATCGATTGATCACTTTGTTTGAGCTGCGAAACTGAACTTCCTCCTCCCACAAACCAGCTGTTGATTTCTCTGCAAGATTAGCTTCTGTTTGGAGAACATAATTTTCATCATACTGATCATACTTAGGTAAATCATCAAAAGTAAGAATGTCATCAAGCATGCATATCGGATCTACAGATGTCTCCTATACAAGATTATCTATAAAATTGATTTCTTTATTATCCCTTAATGCATACATAAAATCATTATCAGATCTATGATAACTAGGATAGGAAAGAAAAAATTTCAGATCAGCAACTTATTTTTCCTCAATTAGTGCGACATGGTCCTCTTGAACAGCAATTTCATCTCTCGTGGTGATATTTTTCATCATTTCCTCTATTTTGTTAACCAAAACATCGAGCTTCACTTATGAAGATATCAAGCATTCTTTCTTTATGGTTTCCCATTATTCTGCTTTCAAATTTAATCTTTTGTTCAGAAAATTAGCTTTTATGGCTATTTCACTATCCTGCATTTTTTCAAGTGTTGTAATGTCCCTTTCTCTCAATCAAAATTCCATTTCCGAATCAAAGGCATCCAGGTAGTGTAAGAGGGTTGAACCAAGAGGTGGTTTTATATTAGCAGGGATTGAATGGTATACTTGATTGAATCTAGCTGAAAAGTTTTGCACTATCTCTCCTAGTCGCCTTTTCAAATTATCATATTCTTCTAAAATTAGAAAATGATTCCTCTTGATCACCCATTTATCAATACATACTTTCACAAACTAATGGAAATCATACTTACAACTAGCAAGTTTTTGAACCATTCCTTCGCTTCGCCTTGCAAAGATAGAGAGAAGCTCCTGATACTAACATCGTCTTCATCAACCTCAAAAAGGTAAGAAATCTTTCAAAACTCTGAATGTGTTTCTCAGCAGTGATGTTTCCATATTCTCCATCAAACCTGGGAAGATAATTGTAATAATTTTCAGGGAAAGCATGGAGTATAGGAGGAAAGATGAGTGGTTTATATCTATCTAGAATTTTACAAGTTGTAGGAGTATGTGCAGAAGTTATAGAATCAACCTTGATCTCTTGAGGTTCATCATCTTGAAAAGGATATGCACAATTTTCAAGTAAGAATTCTTTATCTTGATCAAAATCAAATGGAAACTTGGTATTTACACTCTTCAAATAGGCAGAATCAAAGCTTTGATCATATTTTTCATACAACAAACTCTAAAAAACTTTCAGGATAGTTTCAGGAAAAGAAAAGAAATAATTTACAAGAAATCCTATATCATCTTGAATACAATTCCACTTTGAATACCTGACCTTTGTGTGAGATTCTTCCATTTTCCTGTTGGAAAGGTCGATCCACCAGTGGAGTCTTTACATCAAGTTGGAGTCGCTAAGTGAATGGTTCAGCCTTCATATGTTTCCAACTGTTGTTCAACATCAACAATTAGATATGATCTTTGTCGTTCTTTCCTAGAGAATATTGTCCTTTCGTTCCCCGGCAATGGCGCCAGTATGTTATCACTCCACTAGATTCCCAAGGCTGAGGAAGGAATCCCAATAGAGGCAACCATAAACCAAGCTTTTGACTTGATAGCTAGCCCTATCAAGTCAGAGAGGGATCTCTCCAAAAGGGTCACAGCTAGGAGGGCTGGAGAAATTATGGTTTTAGGCTAGGTATGATGTGCAGGGGTTGTTTTGATTTGGTTTAGTTGGGGAAATCAGTAGATAAAGGAATTAGGTAAAGGAAATCTAGGTCAGGGAAATAGATTTAGGGTTGCAGGTATGAATGGGGCAAGGTAGGTATGATGTCAATCACTTAAATATAATGGTTATGGGATGGTTTAGAAAATGTAAGGAGGTTGAGACAAGAATAAGAGATGTATTTCTCTCAGACAAAAGATAATGAACAAAATATGATCAGTTACCCAAAACAGAGCAAGCATGTATTCTGAATTTCACACTTATAAAATATCATAACATAGATATGAAAAGGAAATGAACAATACATTCACACATATGTCACTGAAGAAGAAACTATGAAAGAAATTTAATACGATAGGTATCCCATAAATATAGATGAAACTCCTCTTGTATTAATGGTCAAAAATGAGTACAAAGTATCCTTGATCAACTAAACAAAATGAATTGATTCCAATTTCCAACCACTATTACATTTATTTTATGCAATTTATAGACCAATTTACAAAATCTGAAGCAAATCTCAGCTCCAGAATTATTTCAAACAACAAAGCTTTTTTCCTAACCTATATGAACATAAAGTTGTTTATTTGTTTAAAATAAATTGAACTACTTTCCAAGTCTTCGAATTCATGATTTGGAAGAATTGAAGAAACCTCCCTTGCGGATCTGCACCTTGAGAACAGGGATTAATTTCAATAATCTGTTTTATTATGCTAACTGTTGGGTTGAATCGACCATTTTTTCCTGTGTTGCATTGTTTCTAATGTGTTGATGTAGTGGGACAGTTTAGGACATGGACCACAATTTTTTGATATGCTGGCCAATGAGCTGAGAGTTGTGTTGGTAGATCTATTGCGTGAATGGAGTGTTGAATTCTTTTTGTTGCCTGAATCAAACTTTCTGTCTTTTTGTTACCTATAATCCTTTTGTTGCGATAAAACCATTTTATTAAACAAAAAAATGAAAAACTCATTATACCGGATCTGAAATCCCTTAGATTTCAGTTCTAAAATTTATCACATCCATAGCACTATTGCATATCGCAGATTGAACAATTTTGTTTATAAAGAATGCAACCGGCAATGCGATGTGAAGGGGAGGTGATGTGGAGGGTAGGTGACGTGGAGGGTTGGTGGGACCAGACCGCAGCGCATATCGCAATTCTTAACTTTTAGTTATAAGCACGGAGGATGTAAACTTTAAAAACTACGAAGTGAGATGCGCGAGGAAGGAGGTGAATAATGTGGCAGGGAAGAAGTGGGACCGGATCGCAGGCACACATCACAACTTTTAAGTTTTATTTATAAGTTGTGGGGTTAACTCTTAAAAATTTTGAAGTGCGGGGAAGAGGGACCCACTGGCAATTGGCGGAGTGTTATGAATCGGCGGAAGGTTTTAAGGGGTAAGTGTTATGAAGTTTATATTATATAACAATGTATTGCAATGGTTGTTTAATGGGGGCGGAGCTGCTGAGTTGGGGCCAACCTACTGCATCGCAAGTTAAAATAAATATGTTGTGGGCGCTCACAAAGGTAAAAAAAATGCGATGTGATATCGCAATTCGGCGATCACATTATTTAAATTTTAGCTCCAATGCAAAACATGTAAAAACTACGAAATGCGATGAGGGCCCCACTTTAATCGCGATCCAGGAATGAAAAGTGATGAAATGGTAAAGATGGAAGGGTAAAGCGGAAAGGCGGAAGAAAGGTAAGGTAACGTATATTTCAATGGAAAATGAAATGGAAGGGAAGCATGGTGGGGAATGGGTCCCACTTCATATCGCATCTGCGATTTATAAGCTTAGTGTTAAGAACATCGCAGTTAATTGTTATGATTTGCGATGGCCGATATGCGATGAAGGTAAGGGGTCCTACCAATGGTTTAAGCGGCCTTTTGTTATATATATGATATGAAATATATATAAGGGTAAGTTTATATAACACAGCTGTTAGATGGGTGGCAAAGCTTATAACATAAAGTTTAAAACTTTATAATAAATGGGTTTATAAAGTAATAAGCCCCGAAAGGTTATATATGTGGGTTTTGGGGGTTAAATGGGATTTTAAATGGAATTCAAAGCGCTAAACTATGGGTTTTAAATATAGTTTATGCTATATAGTAAATGAAGTTTGGGTTTTAGTAATAACTTGGATAATTTAGAAAATGAGATGAAATGTTTGCATATTGGGGAAAAAGGTGAAAATAGTAAAAAACGAAGTGAGTTCAATGATAATGATGGAGATGAGGTGAAAACATAGCAAAATAAGGTGGGGTGGGTGGGATGCAAATACCAGTGCTAACACCGCCCACACAAGAACCCAAAAGATCCATTCCCACTCTGCTACCTACACAACCATTTCATATCCCCAACAATAAAACACCTCAATCCGCTTACAATGTTGAGGTATTGCAAAATTATTCTCCAGTTTCCATTGAAAAAAAACAATCAGAAGAAGAAGATTCAGATAGGTTCTAAGAATCATGGATGCGTGTTGATAAAGAGCAGTTGTTGGAACCTAATAATTAAAGGTTTATTGCATCCCTATCACCATATTCTATGAATGAAGATCATATCTCTAAAGACTTGCATGGCATGATAACAGAAATCCAAGGAAGAAAAGATTACATTGAATCTTGGTTCAAGACAGTCATCGGATCCCAATATTCCATTTTTCAATATCTTATGACATCATCTCAATCAAAGCAGTTGGTCTCTCATTTACTGGTACATATAGAAGAGTATATTTCAAACCTCCATATGAGTATATATATCATCTTGTTACACACATGAATCCATTGGAAGTATTCATCTACTTGAACTAGATTTATTTTTCAAGTAGAGTAAGACATATATAAAAAACAAATTAAAAAAATAAAGAGAAAAATAAGTCCTATGTGAAAACTAGCTTGTTGGCACAATTGGACTTGAGCTTTTCTTGAAAACCAGGAAACTAGCGAGCAACATTCACAATAAGTTGTGCAATTTCATGATGGTTTCAATATTTTATTATGGTTCTTCAAATAATTTTTGGTTTTATGCTCGAGTTTGATGATGTGTGATTCCTTAAGGCCCACCTTCCAACAGATCTTGTCCCATCAACCTCAACACCTTATCTAGGATCAAGATCGGAGATTATTTGGTGTGCCTTGGAACTTGCATACATCAATGGCAAGCCTCCTCGTTGACAGCAATGGGAATACAATAATGTCTCTTGATTTTCTGATCTTGCAGGTGACTCGACTTCAACACATTCATTCACCCTTGTCAAGATGCACTCAGGTACCTTGACACTCATTTACAATATCGGTGAGTTGTCTTGCATTGGTTAACGATTTAGATCATTAATCGATAATCCTATGATTTCTTCCCATGCTCGACTTCGACTTCATTCGCATGGTAAGAATTGTACCATGAATTTTGGTTTTGATGAAGACTATATGGTTTTTTGGAATAAAAAACAGCTTGCAACAATATATTTTATTCGTATCTTGTAGCAACACATTCATCTTTTTTTCATTCAACAGCAGCATGATGGCACCATTACAACTCTTTTTCATTCATTTTCTTTTCAAAGAAAATCAATAAAATTATTCCTATTTCAGTCAATATGCATAATGTTTCATGGTTTCTACTTCAACATTCAGTACACAATCCAAATCAATTGTTCAAACTCGGAGAAAACAACTTTATGTAAAAATTGACATTTTTTTGCAACGACTACGGAAAGTTGCAGTTTCTGTAGCTATTGCTATAACAACCTTTTTTTTTTGTAGCGGCTTGTTCCAGAGGCAGTTTTGGCACAGATATTTCAAGAGATTAGAGAATAAATAAATAAAATTGAGCTTCTGGGTTTTCTCATAGTATGGTAAATTTAGTAAGACACGGGCAGAATGGTGAGCCTTGGGATTGCACCAAGAGTGTTTCAAGTCCTAGAGGCTACTAAACTTTACTTTCTCAACCCGGGGTTTATACAAACTTGGAGGTGGCAATGAGAAAATGAATTCTACTCATGTCATCCTCTTCTCAGTTCTACGATGAGGCATTAATACTAGGGTTACTTCTAGGAAAGGATTTCTGACACACTTCTAAATGAAATCTAAGACTGAAAAAAAAACTATCAGAAAGGAAAGAAACTATTCTAGATCATAATGACTCATCTAGCTATCTGCAAGAAAGAGAAATTCACACTCAAGTTAATGCAAGAAATAAATTTAAACTAAGTGGCATTCATAATTACTAAATTGAACTTGTAGAAAGGGAAATTAATCTAGGCACGCATGTTGAACCAAATGACTAATTGAACTCTATCTATCTCATGCTTATCTGTTATGCTTAACAATGCATATATCAATGAACCAACTATGTTTTTTAAATAACTCTATTTTGCAGCAAAAGAAGGAAGCGCTAAGGTGACCTAAGAGTGTATTGGACTCATGTTTTCAAAGCTAAAGGTGTCTTGGAGGATATGCCAGGTCTAGATGAGGTGAAGGAGAGGTTCTGGGCTAAAGAAGTGACTAGTTTGCATTGATATAGGATCTCCTACAGGATTTCTTGCAGTGCTACAAGATGTCCTGAAACGTTACAGGTTACAGTCCGAGGGTAGTTTGAGGCCATAAATGGTGAGGAAATGGGTAGGAGAGGTGGAATGAAGGTGGATCTAGGTGGATGAAGGGTATCCAACCCCTTGGTCAAGCTCAGAACTTCTCTTAAATCTTGTCTTGCACCTCCAAGGTGGATCTCGGTGTTGTGGTGGAGCTTTCCAAAAACAAGGCTGAAGTTGATTTGGTTGGAAGCTGGTTAATGAGGGGTGGAAACTTAAGCTAATGGTGTTGGGAAAATCATCCTCTATTGTTCTACTCAAAAATGCAAGCAAACTACTTGTTCATGCATTCATCATTGACAAATATATCATGAAAATGGTGGAAATGATGAGTTAAATTTAAGAAAACCTTCCTATGCACTTGAAATAGAAGAATAAATTTTCATTTGCAACATGTTCATGATAAACAAAGAAACTTATCTAAATTTTTCAAGAAATCATAAATTGAAAGCAAGTTTGTGTGTGTGGTGAATATCTGCCCTCCTCAAGCTCCAATGGAAAAGGTGAGAGAGAGAGAGGCTTTAACACACAGTTTTGAATTTTTATATGCTACTGCAACATGATTTGAATAAGATTAACTACAACAACTATGAAATGTAAACACAAATACATAAGATATACTCAGGTCAATGGATTGGGCCTTAACCCACAAGCTCATCTCCCTGAAACTATTTCAGTGAAGAAGAAACTGAATACTCATTTTATTTCATAACCAGACTAGTACATAACATATGAAAGTCACAAATGTCTATTATAAGAGCTAAGAGTGCTCTATCTATCTACAAAAATTTGAATCCTAGTGAGCACTCGCTCTGCCCTATTTATCCTTAAGGGTATCTACCAACATCTCCCTAAAAAGTAGGTGTTTTGTCTCATTGGAACTCGAGAGAAGTGGAGCTTGGCTCCCCTTGATCTTCCACTTGCTTGGTCGCCTTTGATTTTGAGTTGTTGGAGGAGAATCTCGAGGATACCTTGGCTACCTTTAGGAGTTAAGGAGGTGGTCAACCCCCTAAAATCACTCCTTGTTGTGTACTCTGAGCTCTGATTGTTCAATATTCCTCAAAAATGGCATATTCTCTTGATTTTACTGCATTTAAACCACATTAAGCCTTCGAAGTATGACAGCCCTTAATACACAATATACACTAAGCAACATATGACCAAAATGCAATTAAATGGGAGAAATAGAGAATAATTAGGCTAAAAAGGTGACAATTAACCCCTTAAAATGTACCTAATAATGGTGCTCATCATTGTCCCCATACCAAATGTTTGCTCATCCTCTGAGAAACTTAGTCCTCTTTCTTTATCTCTTTTAGTGCTTTAGTGTCTTCTCTGACATCTTAGGGAATCAGGGAAGGAGTCCCCTCAGGAAGGTAGAATCGAGCATTCTTTTCTTCCTCCTCCCATTCTTTGTCTTCTTCAGCTTGGTATTTTTCTTCACTCGGTCCCAGCAGCAAAGGTGGACTGAGTTTTAATCCAATTCATTGGATCTTCTTTTTCTGCATAGGCCTCTTGTACAAAGGTGCCCTTTCTAGGGCATTTATCAATCTCTCTAGAGTATGATACTCTATGTTTCTTAGACTAAGAGGGATTCCATTCCATATTCTATGACTTGCCATTACACATTCCTCTCCCAACAGTCTAGAAATTTCATCAAAGTGTGAAATGGCCTATGCTTGGATGTTGAGGTATTTATCTACAAGGCTTGCATCATTTTCTATCATTAAGTGATTGGTAATGACCCCTCTAGGGTTGAATAGTTCCACCCTGATATGGAGGGGCTCCTTTCTTTCACTTCTCGTCACCTTTTTGACCTCTTCTTCCCTGGTCTCCTCATTGGTCATCCAAGAGGCTAAGGCCATCAACTTCATATCCCCTAACCTAGGGTTAGGGTCCCAAATGTTTAGATCAGTCAAGATAGGATTATGCATATAAAATTCTGCCAACTTGGCCTTATATGTTATGCTGGAATGATTGAAAAATTCAATAAATTTCCTGCAATTTTGAAAAGGTAATGACCCATAGGATGCTAGTCTTTTGATCTAAAAGTGCAGCCATTGTTCCTTAAGGTAGATGGCATAAGAGTTTTAGGGATTTTTGTGTTGTATTTCCTCCATGCATAGGTCTGCCATGGTGGAAATATTCTTGTCCTTTTGTTGCAGTTGTCTTTGTAATATTTCATTTTATGCTTATGCCTCTTGTAGTTTCTCCTTCAAAATTTCTTCCCTAAGTCTGATATCAGCCAAATTTCTCCCCATCTCAGTGAATTTCTCTTCCATGATCCCTACATCATGCACACTCTTTCTTTTGGAAATTTTGATCCAGCGATGTGTGTGCGCTCTCTCTTGCTCTAGCTGATAAAATAGGGGAACTAAGAGATTTTGAGGGATCATCCTTCATCCTTCAATGAATTCCTAGTAGGATCTCAGGGTTTTCTATGGGCTAGGATGTGGAACTATTGTTATGTCTTTTGGGATAGATTTTGGAGAGGCATGCTCCTCTTTTGGTTTCTCCTCTTCCTTCCCTTTGGCATCATGCCCCTCAATTTTTGTCTCTTTTTCAACATCTTGTGCCTCTTTCCCTTCCAAAGGTGCCTTATCTTCCTCCCCCATTACTTTCTTCTCTCCCTGTAGCACATTTGGATTTTCCTGTAGCCTGTCCAGAGTTTCCAGTAGAAAAATCTATTTTTCCTGTATAAAACCCTCCATTGCTTACTGCCCCTTATTTTCTACCTCTTCAAGGTCTATGGGGGTTGGTACTTGTTTGAGAGATGTTAGCCTTGAAGAGTGTCTCCTTATATATGTCACAAGTGTCTTCTCAAGTGAGGTGACCCCTTGAATTTTTCCTCCTCTGGGCCTGTTTCATATTTCTTATTAGGTGACTCTTCAATTGTTATTGGGCTCTTAGTTGGAATTTGGGGTCTCCCATGTTTAACCTTGGCACTCTTTCTAGTACTGAAGTACATGGGGGTCTGTATTTTTATTTTTACCTTTATAGGGGTGCTTAGAATGGCTAAGGTGGAAACCACTTATTTTTCTGGGGTTCCTGGTGATAGGTTGTTTTCTTGATGAGAGATACTAGTGCTCAGCATGGGGTATAGTATCTCTTCTTCTCCTATATTTCCTTCCTTCTCTTCTTCTTGCTCTTCCCCCTCCTTTTTCATATTTCTCTTCCTCCTCCTCTTTCTTTGTCCCTTCATTCTCTTACTCTTCTTCATTCATACCCCTCTCTCTAAGACTAGAGGTAGGGGTTTGTCCAGGAGTGACAACTTGTGTTCCAATGAATGCCTCTATGTCCATGTCTATGAATGTGAACCAAGGTACAAGGATGTTCACTTTGTTGAGAGAGTATCCCACTATAATTTTAATGAGGCCATGGTGAGCTAGGTGTTGATACTTTCTTTTCCTCACTCTTTGGCTCATGTCTCTAAAGGAATGTAAGAGGAGGTATGAAATGTTTAGTCTCTTCTCTAGTGGTAGATCTCCTTTGAATCTAGTTCATGTAATAATTTGAAGTGGTATCCATAAACCACACTGAGTCTCCCCTCACAGGAAATATATTTCATGATGTGATATTCTACTTCATCCCATGGGTAAGGGATAATTTCCCTTCTTAGTCCATTTTCATCCTCAATGTATTCTTCATTATGCAGAAAGAGTCTCTTCTTAGAGGCAGTGTTGGAGATTGTGTCCTCTCTATTCCACTTGACTCCTAGAGGCAAGGTTGTAACTCTGCAAAGGAGCTTAGGGGTTACGGTAATGGCTAGTCCTCTAACCACTATGGTTGCAATATCATCTTCTTGGGAGTGTAAGGCCATGTAAAATTCTCGAGCTACTTCATCATAAAATCCCTTGAGAAGCTAGAAAAATCCTAGCCACTGGTGATTTCTAAAAATATCAACCACCTAGGGGTGTAGTCTAATTATTTTAATGTATGTGGGTTCCCTTATGTTAAAACCTCCCCCCATCTTGTGACTGTGTTATGGAGATGGTTGGTTTCCTTTTGTCTTAACACACTGGTGATATGGGACCCGAAAGGCTTCAATTTGACACCAACTGAGATTTTCTTACCCCTACTTCTCTTAACAGTCTCTTAAATTTCTGAATTATTGTTGTGACTGTGTATAATTTTTCATGAAAAATTATATCACTTGGTGAGGTGACATCCACTTACCTCTACACTCTGATGTCTTATTTATTGGAATATGGTGGTTTTGGGTGTCAATACACTCTGAGGGTGGATTTCATGGCATTTTCTATCACTGTGAAGCCTTCCTATAAACGTTCTGTAGCACCAGCATACTTCTAATAGCATGAGCTTCCATTCAAAATTCCTCAATGGATCTTGTCTCTTTCTTGCTCTAACTGCTCTCGAAATGCACAATGGAATGAGGGATAATGAGCCAAAACACATCTTTTATTCCAAATTGTTCGAACTTGGAGTGTAGTGGTGATTTTGATTTGGCACGGGGTTTCCTCATTTGGACCATTAGTCCCACTCGAGCCAATAATTTCCATCCACCTCGAAATCACCCCCAACTCCTCGTGATCTCTCCCTTAACTGATTTTAAAGCCCAGGTGGCATGCAAAACTCCACTTCTCCTTCACTTTAACTTTACGAGGGTGGCCAAGTTAACTGGCCACCTTGTTTCTTTTTTAATCTCTTTATCTTGACATTAATTCATTTTAGCCAAATGATGCATAGTGAGAGGGTGAGGGAGCCATACCTGAGCCTACCTGCTACTAAGGAGTTACAAAACCTTTTGATGAAGAGACCTAGAGCATGGTGATGGCCATTAGTGTTTTTTCTTTGTTGTGTTTTTTCCTTTTTTTTGTTCATATTTTTCTAAGTGAGCAACTTATTTATGAGTGAGTTGCTTATTATTTTTGTTTGTTGATTCTTTTTTTGCAGGTATTGCATGAAGATCCTCAGATGTTTTTGTTGGTGTGGCTTTCCTTCTAGAGCCTTTTGGTGATCATCTGGAGCCATTTCCATCAGCTACCTCTTGCATTCTTGACTTGTTGTTATGTGTAAATGATTGCTACAGGAAGTGATCATCTTCCTGTAGCAGTCCCATTTATGTTTTTTTGGAGCTCCACTTAGCTGAGAAATGAGGATAAGTAGTGTAGTAATGCTAGGGATGGAGTGGTGGAGAAATGATGGGAGAGGCCTTGTGTAAGGTTTTAGCTAAACTATCTCACAATAGCGAAAGAGAGGGTTTACTGAGTGAATATGTATGCATGGAGTGGAGTGATGGTTAGGAGTGGTAGGTATGGGAAAATAAATGATTTTCATGTCTTATTGAGGGTTAGGTGTCCTTGGGTGAGCTGGTTCCTTCTCGGATGACTTTTCTGTAGCAGTACATGGTTTCCTGTAGCACTACAGGAAATCTTGTAGCATCCTAGGACATATTGTAGCACTGCAGAGAGTAAGAGAAACATGGGGTTTTTTCTCACCTAGAGGGAGAAATAGATGGATGGATGCATACTAGGGTTGATCATGGAGTGGGTAGGCAGAGGACAGAGAGGATAGAGAAAGGATGTTTCTCCTGTTTTTCCATATTGTCCTTGATCAGCAACCTGTAAAATAGAAATAGGTTACTGCATAGGTGTTGTTTCATTCCTTTTTCTCTTTTTTCTCTTTTTCTCTTTGTTTTTTCTTCTTCTTTTTTAAAGACAGGTCGGCTTCCTCACATAGGTTTTCAACCCACAAGCTTTCCTTGGGTGCCTCGAATAGGTTTTCACCCAAGGATCTTTTATTTATTTGTTTTCACTTTTCTCTTTTTTTGCTCCAGGATTGCCTCATGGAGTTTTTCAACCCAGGAGTTGGCCTTGGATGCCTCAGCGAGTTTTTCACCCATGCCTCTTTATTTTTTCTTTTTTTCTTTTTTCTTTCTCTAGGAAGGTGAGGGGATGGAAACTATGTAGCTTCCAATGACATTCGCCTCCTTGTTTATTGAATTGATAAACTCAGCTCTAGACAGGGGTTTCTTGTACATTTTTAGCCTGTAACCATTAACAAGCAGAGGGATCCCCTCCTCATCTATGGTCCTGATCTGAACAACCCCATTGTCATGGAATTTTTCCACTTGATAAGGTCCTAGCCATCTTGTCATTATTTTTCCTGTGAAGTCCTTGAATCTGAATTCATAGAGCAGTGCCCAATCTCCTTCTTGAAATGTTTATTCTCTCTTGTGCTTTTCATGCCAGACTCTCCTTTGCAGTTGGATTACCTCGTGAGGGTCTGCATTCTGAATTCATCCAAAACATTTCGCTGCAGAAACCTTTCTTGTTGTTCCTTTGTGATGTCCATGTCCAACTGAGCTACCATTCTCAGGGTGTTGTACTCAAACTCAATGGAAAGCAGAGCTTTTTTCCCATAAACTAGATCATATGGAGTAAACCCTGTGGTTGTCTTCCAATTAGTATTGTAATCCTAAGTGGCCTCCACCAATCTATCTGCCTAGTATTTTCTGTTTTTGCTCACAACCTTGGTGAGGATGTTCTCCGAGGCTCTATTTGTTACTTCCACCTGGCCATTTTCTTGTGGATGATAGGTAGTGGAAGTCTTGTGCTTTATCTTATGCCGCTTGATCAAGAGGTTTTTAATGAGATGAGATGTAACCCCCTTATCAGTGACTACCTCTCTGGGGTATCCAAAATTTTAAAACACATTCTCTCTGAGAAACTCAACTACCTTCTCTTATGTTTCTACTTTTACAACCCTTGTTTCAGCCCACTTAGTCAAGTAATCAGTGTAGACTATGATATACCTCTTTTCCCTAGATGGTGGATCAATGGGTCCAATGAAGTCCATGCTTCACTTGTCAAATGGCACTAAAGCCACCTGAGGGTGTAAGGGCATTCATCCCTTGGTGTATTTCTCCCAATCCTTTGGCACTAATCACATCTACGTGTATCTCCTGGCATCATGGTGGAGGCTAGGAAAATAGTAACCTTCTTGCAGAGCTTTGAAGGTTTTCCTATTCGATGCAAAGTGGCCCCCACAAGTACCATCATGACATGTCGAGAGGATGTCAAAAACCTCTTCTTCCCTCACACATCTTCTGATAATTTGGTCATGACCCAAATTGAAGAGATTTCCACCAATCCAGGTGAAAGGGGCACTTATCCTGATAATATTTATCTTTTCTCTAGATGAAAGTTTTGGAGGAAACCTTTCAGCAACCAAGTAGTTAGTTATATCAACAAACCAAGGAGAGAGTGCTGAGATAGAAAATAGGTGTTCATCCGGAATTTGATCATCCACCATCCCTTCCTCATCTGCAGGTAGAGTTAGTCTAGATAAGAAATATGCAACAAAATTTTCCTTTCCTGGTTTATCAACAATTGTTAAATCAAATTGTTGTAATAACAACAACCATCTAATGATTCTAGAATTAACATCCAGTTTATTCATTAAGTACTTGATGGTTGCATGGTCAGTATGTACAAAGGTCTGATAACTAGTAATATAATTACTAAATTGTTTAAGGAATGGACAATGGCTAAGAGCTCCTTTTTTGTGACGATATAGTTAGTTTCACCTTTGGATAGAGTCTTGCTAATGAAAAATATGGCATAGGGTAATTTATATTCTAACTACCCCAAGGCTGCCCCACAGCTTTATTCGATGCATTTGTGTGTATGTGGAAGGGCAGAGCCAAGTTGGGACCTCGAAGAATAGGGGAAGTGGTTAGCTTTTCCTTGATGATCTCAAAAGCCTCTTGACATCAAATAGACCATAAAAAATCAGAATATTTGGCCAACTATCCAAATAATGGTGAATCCACTTTGTTGAAGTTCTTATAGTATCCAGCCAAACATAGGAAACTTCTGACATCTCTCTGATTTTGAGGAACAGACACCCTTTTTATGATGGTGAGTTTGTTTAGGTCTACTTATATTCCTGCTTGTGATATTGAGTGGCCTAGGACTATCCCTGCTCTTTTTTAAAATTCACACTTTTTCGGACTCAGGGAGAGATGCATGTCAATTCACTTTCTTAGCACTTTTCCTAGATTAGAGAGAGCTTCCTAGAAATCATACCCATAAGGTGTGAAATCGGCCATGTATATTTCCACAAAGTCATGGACTAGTTCAAAGAAAATTCTCAAGACTTCTCTCTGGAAAGTAGCAGGGGCATTGAACAACCCAAAGGGAAGGACTCTGTAAGCGAAAGTTCCCCAGAGACATGTGAAAGTGGTATTGTCCCAATCCTCGAGGCTAATTTGGATCTGGTTATACCCACTGAACCCATATAGGAAAGAGAAAAACTTCTTCCCTACAAGGCCATCCAGGACTTGATCTATGAAGGGCAAGGGGAAATGGTCCTTATTAGTGGCTTTCTTTAGTTCTCGGTAGTCAACACGGATTCGCCACTTTCCATTCTTCTTTGGGACTAGAACAAGAGACACCCACTCACGACCTGATATGGGATAAATGAAACATGCATCCAACAACTTTTTCAGTTCATCTATCACTATGTCCTTTAGATCAGGGTTCATCCTCCTTTGGGGCTAGTGCACAGGTTTTCATCCTTCTTTAATATAAATATGATGTGTGCACACTAAGGGATGCACCCCTTTCATATCTTTGTAGTCCCAAGAAAATGCATCAAGTTTTTCCTTCAAGAGCTAGCATAGCTACTCTTCTTCTTTAGGTAAGAGGGATGATTTTATCTTTAGAGATTTTGATGGGACAACTTCCATAGCCTTGGTGGTCTCATAGGTTGACTCAACTGAGTTCAGTTCCATCCAAGGTGGCTTTCACATTCCTTGACTAGGTCATCGATTGGAATGGCAAATGGGGTTTTTTTTTAATGACGAGGTTGTTGAGATCATCCTCATCGGGTTGCCCCCCTCTAAGAACAATATCTATAGTACAAATGGGGTAGGGTGTGGCACTGTATACTTCATCTTCTTCTTCTTCATCCTCCAACCACAAATTTAGGAAATGGTCAATGGAAGTTTGGGCAAGAGGATATAATACCAGTTGTTTAGATAAGGGCCCATTCTTTATGATCATGTTTACAGCCCTGCATCTGATATAAGCATCGGCAGTGGCTAACCAAGGTCTTCCTAAAATGAGAGGATATCCATTAAACTTGGTTTTTGGCTGGAGGACCAGGAAAACTATAAGGTACTCCCAAGAGTCAATTGAGACCGTAACATCCTCAAACATTCCTTCCGAAGATACTGTGGACCTATCTGCAAGTTGCAGAACAGTGGTAGTATTTCTCAAATATCCTTAAAGGTTGAGTTTAAGCATAGTTTCCTTTTTCAGCACAGTGATGGTAGCCCCAATATCAATCGGAGTATGGGGGACTATGATACCATTGATATGTGCATCTACTACTGGACTTCAAGGGTCCAGGTACTTTGGGAATATCACCCTTCCCAACATTAATTCAGATATTTTTCCTACAACATTGATGGTGGGGGTGTCTTTATTCTTTCTCCCAGGTTTCTTAAAGAATTTTTCTTTGATGATCCTAATGTAAATAGGAACATACTTAATGGCCTGGAGAAGGGGTATTTTCTCACACAAATTTTTCATTTCTCCCAAAAGTTCAGTCTCTTCTGGTGTGTGTTGACTAGAGTGGATCAAGTGCTCAGGAAAAGGAGGTTGTTTGATCTGAGCATTGCTCTCTTCCTTTTCCTCCTCAACCTCTACAGCTGGAGATGGAGGATGAATGTCTAGGAGTACTCTTCCCAACCTAATATTGGTCTCATGTATCTCCATAACATAAGCTAGATAGGATGTTTCCCCGTTGTAAACCTGATGTGCCTGCTTGTTGTTCGGGTTCGGATTGGGTTGGGCAGGCATCTGAGGCAACTTAGGTGGAGCAGAATGGGTGAGCCGAGGTTGAGATTGGGGTGGAGGCAATAAATTAGGTGTTTGATTGTGTTGGGTCCTCCACCCTTTTGATGGGTTGCTTCATTGAGTTGGTTGAGGAACATATTGCTAGAATGGTTGGTTCACTGGCTGAGGGTGATATGGAGGGGTGTAAGGCCAAGTAGGAGGTGTAGGCCATGATGGAGGATTGGATGTGTACCAAGAATGCATATATGAGTTATATTTTGTATGATAGTAAGAGTAAGGTGCACCTTGCATGCCCTGCTGATATGACCGAGGCCCTTGAGGCCTCCTTTGATTTATGAAAAAAAGTTGCTCGGGTCGTCCTTCCCAACCTTTATATACAACTTTGAGCCTAGGTAACGAGGTACACTTATCTTTGGCATGATTCTCTTCACATACTAAGTAAAAATCTATGACATTTAGTGGACATTCATTCTGAGGTTGTTTTGTAGTACATCTAGGGAAGAATATAGCCAAGGCCCTTTATGCTTTCTCTTACTTTCTCTTGACCTACATTGTATCCATTTGTAAAGAAAATGTGTGCATCATCTCACTTTTGAAGTCTTCCAACATATTTCCAATCCCATGCTATATGGAGGTGGAAGAGGAAGGGGTGTTGGTCATGCTTTTGCTAGCTCTACCTTTCTTCCTAGTTGTATTGGAGTGATTTCTAAATACAGTTTTGATGTCCTCATAAGGCAGTTGGTAGATGTCTCCTCCAAACAACATATTAAGGGTTTCTATCACATCTTCCCTGATCCCTCGGAGAAGAACCAATTTAAGGGATTCGGGATCAAAGGTGCAGTTGACTCTTCTATAGTTCAACGGGAATATTTCTTCATAATCATCCAGGGATTCATCAGGTCCCAAAGAGATCCTAAATATTTCTTGTTTGGTTTACTTGGAGCTACAGTAGTCTCTATATTTTTTTTTTAAGGACTCTTGCATCTGTGCCCAGGTAGTGATGATGTTCCTAGGTAAACCCATGAACCAATGCAAGGTTGCATCCTTGAGGGTGGATGGGAATAGTTTTAGCTTATGGTCATCTGAGGCATAGTCATAGGTCTTGAAGACAACAACAAATTTGAACATGGAGGTGTCAGGATCCTCTGAATCAATTCCATGGAAATGTGGAAGGGTTGAGGGACAAATGTTCTTCATTCTAGTTTCCTTATATGTTTCTCTAATGGGAAATATTACTTGGGTCCCATTCTCACCCATGACCTGAATTGGTGAAGAAGGTTCCTCAGGTGAATTGAACTCTTCTTCTTCTTCTTCAATAGGTTCCTCAAAGTTTTCAAGTGACTCACCTATGGTGTGCTCAACCTCACAGTCACTGAAGAAGAGTGAAGGGTGATTGTGTGGGGATGTGGGGGTTTTTGGTAAGAATTTTCCTCGGTTATCCCTACTCCTACGAGGTGTTAAAACTATGTTGTTTTTTAGTTTGCAAAGAAAATCACAGAGGTTAGAACCACTTTGGAAACTGGGAATCTATCCCTTCCCGTTTCAGAGAGGGATCTCTCTTTATAATTTAGCTTTCTTTGACTGAAGGTGTTAAACTAGCTATTAAGTTCAAGTTTGGGTATTTTGTGTTGTTAGGTTGAAACTGTGAAGATAGTCCATTGGGAAAATGGAGTCACCAATTTAGATCAATCAAACATAGAGCTAACAGGCTAACCTTACAGGGCAGGGTAGGCAATTTCATTGTATCCTTTAAGATCTGAGGTGTGGAGAAGAGGAAAAGATTTAGAAATCTAATTAAAAATAGAGCAGTTAATAATTCTGATTTTAATCTTCAGTGGAAAACATAAAAACTATTCTTAAGCCAGAAACAGAGTGTACATTTAAAAAATAATAATTTCTCTTTATCTTCTTAGAATAATTCAGATTTTAGAAAAAACATATGATAACAGAGAAAAAACAAATTTACAAAGAGAGATGAACTTCACCAATAAAAATGACACAAGAATCATGTAATGATTCCATTGTATTACTGAAAATATGATTAATGGTGGCTCTTTGAGCTGCTTTACAATACTATTCCTTTACTTCAAACAAGTCCCAACCATTGTTTATTACAAATGAAACAATATATAGAATAAAAACTCTCCTAAACCGTTACAATAATTCTAGAATAAAAATCTAAATAATAACTAAAAATAAAATAATATCTCCAACTTATCTGCTGGAAACATTGAACTGTTCATTAAACTCTGGAATTGGTTTTTTGAATGCTGGAAATATGCAAAATCATCCTCAATTTGTTGATCTTCTGCTGCTAGGTGTCTTAGACTGATTTTCATGCCCTTGAAATCTGAAAAATGGTTGAAACTATCTTCACAAAATCAGTTAACTGCCCTCTTAAAAATGATTGCTCTGCCTTTGAGTTCTACTTCTGTCGTTTTTGCTTTTCATCATCTTTTTAAATACTTTATTTTGTCACAAAATATTTGGGAAAAGAAAAATAATATATTTTGAATAATATTTCCAAATATTATGATGAAATCCATAATTAAAATTTTGAAGTATTTATTTGAATGATTTATAAAAGCAGTTTTCAAATCACTGTGTTGTTTCCAAAATCCATGGCTTCTTTTCTAAATCCATGGATTTTGAAACCCATGTGTTGTTTTCAAAAAATTCATTTCTGACCTGTAAATTTCCTTTTACCCCTATAGAATATTTGGATGGATTTCCAAAACCATGTGTTGCTTTTACTTCTCATGGATTACCAAAACCATGTGTTGTAAGTCTTGTTTTACTTATCTTCCTATCCGTAACACTCATTTACATGAAGCTCATTTTTTCTCACCTCTACATTAGTTTCATAAACATATGATCCCAAAATCCTCCTTTTATTTTCTCTTGTAAATTCCTTTTCTTGCACCAGTGAATTCATTTCCCCTCAGTCACATTTTACTCATCCTCCATTAGTAAACGTAATTTCATAATTTCATAGTTTTTCTCAGTTTGCACGTTGTTTGCAATGGAGGTTGGATTTGCAACGAATAACGAAGCGGAACTAATGGCGGTTAAACAAGGACTAACAATTGCAGTCCGGGAAAACTACCAAAGAATTATCGTTGAAGGAGACTCATCAATGGCAACAGGGGTATTGCAAAAGTTTCAACAAGGAAACCCATGGGATAAGATCAGTAAGAGTTGGCACACAATAAGATTAATTCAAGATATTGGCCAAATTATCCATGAAATTGGTTATATGATCCCCTTGCATGTCCGTAGAGGAGGAAATGAGGTTGTGGATTACTTAGCCAACTGGGGATGCAAGAATGAAGGTCGACATATAGACATTAATCAACACCATCCGACATGGAATGTGAAGCTATATTTGGTTCAAATTATCCTAGAAAGAGGTAAAAACAAGGCTAATAACCCTCGATCGGGGTGCCATGGACGAATGAATGACGGGAGGTATGTGCCACGTGGGGACAAGCACCTGACCATCCATCATAGCTAATAAAAGAGCTGCAGCAGATAAGTACTTGGCATGCTTGGTTATAATGGCAGTTAAGGAAACAACAGCTGGTCATCAGCGCATGTCAAAAAGGACTGGGGAACCATGCCGAGAGTGGAGAAATCTAATGCATAAAACTCGAAGGGAGGGGAAGGTGAATAGTCAGCAGTTTGAATATTTTCCAGATGAAGTGGAGGGGGATCTGGAACAATGCTTTCGTCTGGTTAAGTGGTATGTAATGGCCTTTGTAACCCTGGTATATCAATTCTTTGTCTGTACCATTGAAGATGGAGGAGATGGTAGCATTCACTATTGTAATTTGGTTTGTTTCTATAATGGGTTATTGTGTCAGTCAGGTAGAGTCTATAGTTTTTCTGATATTAAAGGCATTGAAGGGAAGAATATTAAGAATGTTAAGGAAATCAAACCTTGCTTTCGAAGTCCCTCCATAGGAAACTCTTTGTTTTTTTCAGTGTCCAAATTTGAAGCTCATATTGGTTTGCATGTCTGCAAAGGTTTCAAAATCGGTATTGTCGTTAATTTTTATGCTCTGAGTATGGAAACCTCTTTGTTTTGTTGTAAGTATTACTTAGTAGCCCTCCACATCAGTTTTAAGACCAGTTCTGTGGAAATTCTCTGCAAAAGTTCTAAGATAGGCTTTGAGGTAATATCGCATGGTTTGAGTATAATTCTCTTATGTTTACATTGCATGAAAATTAATATCATAGGCTCAGAAACCTGGGTTACCATTTATGAAAAGCATCAATTGAACCTCCTCCCTCACTGTCAAAATTGATCTGCCTGTAATTTGGGATGTTGCTGTCAAGTCTTACTTTGTTTGCAGTATTGTCTTAGTCGCAATTGGCATTTTATATCAAGCTTTGGCTATAATGGAAACTTGCAATTTCCTGTTAGTAAAAAGGTCTTCCCTCATTGTCAAAATTGGTCCGCCTGTAATTTGGGATGTCGTTGTCGAGTCTTACTTTGTTTTCAGTATAGTTTGAGTCGTAATTGGCATTTTATATCAGGCTTTGGCTATAATGGAAAATTTCAATTTCCTGTCAGTAAAAAGGTTTTTTTCAAGGACTCTATAGTGGTCACTCTTACCATTCACCATACTGGTGGCACGACAGATAATTAGTCTCCACCATTTACTATTGGAGTAGAGGTCTGTCAGAACGATTTTATTAATTTTATTCTGCCAAATACATGATTTTCTTACATTCTTACAGGGAGATCACTCTGTCAAGTTATCATGGCAATAGGTCAACCTATGAAATGTAAAGGAACAGACAAAGGTAAGTAGAAACAAACAATCCAGAAAGAGGGCCCAAGCAAGCGAGGCATGAAAACTCATAAAGAAGTTTTGGAAAACATTTCTAACCTCTATGAAGCTGGTAACCATGCTCACATACGTAACACCATTCAAGGATGGGAAAGGGAAATTTATTATGAATAACAAGACATTAAACAACAAGATGTCACCTTGGATTTCCTTTGTGACCCAAGGAATACTAGAGGAAGGGTATCTATGTTTCACCAATCTGTGAAAACTTACTGGAAATTCAAATGTGTCTTGGTAAAATCCATGGAAAGCACGCAGGAAATTGGACATAACCCATCACTGGTATCATAATTTCAGCAGATTAAGAAGGATATTAGATAAATGGCCATGTCTCAGTGCCAAGCGGCAGCAAGGATTAGAAGGATTGAACGTCGGCTCCAAGGGATGCAACAAGTTGAGATGTCGAGTTCCACTGCAAAGGACCCGGCTCCAATAGATTCTTCTGATGAATGCTTTTAATGTTATCTAAGCTTTTAAATGATTTTTGTGAAAATTTTTAATAGTTTTTGTTTAAAATGTAGTTTGTATGGACATAATAAAGTAGTTATGGCGTAAAGTAGAAGGAAAAAACAATACCAATATTGGTTGGCATTTAACTCTCTCAGGTGGCCAACAGACCTAGTTTCCTTTGGGCAGGTTGAGGCTATGTCAAGAATCACTAATTGTATAGCAACTTGCTTTTTGAATAATAGAAAATAGAAAGGCTCTACCAAATTTACAAAAAAAAAACATAATTTCATAACATATGAAATTTTTCTTAGTATACCTTCCCACCATAATTTAAATGTAATAGGAAAAATGGTTTACGGAGGGGGTAGGTAGGAAGTGGTTTAGGAGGAGGGGGTCTAATTTAACAGGAGGGTGATAGTTGTAACACCCGGTAAGAATGAAAACAAATTTTCGGACCCCGCCTTTGGTTAAATGTCAAAGGGGTTGGGGGGTCTGAAACATACCACTAACCATAGATTTATTTATTCACAAATCTCAAGGCTTTTACATTTGGTAAATTTAATAGTTAAGTGAGGGGTGGACCATTGGCTTTGATTTTTGGATTTATGACTCATCGTATCATAAATAAATGTGGTTCTAATGCTTTAGAGTTTGGATTTTTATTATTTTTGAATTAATTTTTATAATTCAAATAAATAATTTCTCATTTACAAATTCTTCTTTGCTTGTGGTTTTGAGGAGCAGACTTCATCTTGCTCTACCTTTTGATCTGGATGTTTGATTGAAGCACAAGATATACCATTGGAAAGATGCTCCTGAGCACTTTTCCATGACAACGCCTGCAACATGATCTGAACTAGACTTTATAGGCAAAAAAATATCCCAAACACTCATACGTTGGCTTGGCCACCAGACTTCAAGAACTAAATTTCTCCTTGGACAAGCAAACCTTTAGGCTATGACACCTAGTGATTCATAGGCTAAACTTTACTAGCAGATTCCAAAAATAGATAACTACACAAATAGATTACCTATATTATAGGACCCTAACAGTAGCTCCAACTGGGGATAACATCATCCTTGTGAGGTGTCAAGAACACCATAGACTAGTAGCCTAATCCATTGGGCTGATCCCAAGCCTGCAACATGCTCTGCCATGAAACCACTACAACTGAAAACCAATTGATAACTTATTCTAAGCCTAAAACTGAATCAAATCCATTCTTTAAACTGAAATCTAAATTTTATACTAAAACTGAAAGCAATGCTGCAAACTGAAATTGAAAAGAATGCTCAAAACATAGAGCTTATTCATCATACCTACGCACTCTAATTTGTTGGAATGATTGAAATATCAAGTAATAACAAATTCCCAATGCAACTAGTCAAGAAAATGGATACTTAACTGAATTATGCTCATACTTCTCATGAGAAGGCAGAAAATATATGATATTGGCAACCCAAACTGCCACTGAAATCATTGACCATAATCCACAAACATAAGAACAACCATTTTCCTTGATGACCGCAATAGATTAGCCAAGGGATCTTGAAAAACATGGAAGGTTACATTTTGATGATATGCAAAAGGACTGATTTCTAAGGGAAAACGAGTAATTTGTTCATCAATCTTACCATATTTATTTGAAACAACCAATTCATACACTACAATAACGTCCAAAGGTTTTGGGACAACCTATTCTTCTTCATCAAAATATTTATTATCTGAAACTAGAGGCAGATTTTCAATTAAGGTAGTCACATCTTGAATAACATAAAGGTCTACACCCACAAGGTCTAAAACAATCTACTCTTCAAAAAATTATGCATTAAGTTAAAGGAATAAAATTGTTTCATATTATTGCTGAAAATAATGAATGGGTCATGGCTTTCTTGAGTTTCTATGCTAGCAAACTCAGAATTCTAATTTTCAATTTTTTTTTCCTGAGTTAAAAACTCAGGAGAAGAAGGGAATGCAAGGCAACTAGAATGATCATTTGTATTTATGAAAGTCTAATAAGATTGTTGCAAACTATCATATGTAAGCTTTGTTTCTTCGTTACAACTGGTCTGCTTGTTCTCTTGTTCTTCTGAAATGTATAAAGGTTGTGAAATGCTATCAACAAGTTCATGTGAAAGTAGGTCAATGAAATGTAGATTTGTTCCATTTTCAATCATGGGATAAATAACTAATTGCTGAAAATTGTCTTGAGTGTCATATCAGCCAAATCCTTCATCTTCTTTATTGTTGAAAGATCTCTCATGAATAGCCTCTATAATTTCATCATCCATAAATTGATTTTCTTCATAGTAACCTACCAGATATTGAATCAAACTCTCAAAATTATCACAGTAGTTTTGAACCAGCAACAAATATGGATAATCTTCTTTGTATTTCTTCAAAAATACAGTATGAAAATGCTTTCAATAACATATACTAGCAGCTAGAAAATTTTCATACCAAGACCTAGCATTTCCTTCCAAAGTAAGCATGACCATCTTCATAAGACAATATTCATGCCATTCAACCTAAAGCCTCCGTAAATTCATATGGAATTTGATAAGATGTAAAGCAGCATTATTATCTTTCTCATATTTGAACTCTAGAAAATATGATCTCTAATCTATGAAAGGCATGTGATGTGGAAAGTCGGGGACACTATATCTGTCCATAGGAGCATACCTGTGCTCTATTCTTGAACTCATCTTGAAAATAGTCAACAATAATTGATGAAATTACAGACCTTCGCATAGTGGAGTCACCATGAGTGTTCTACAATATGGATTTTTGGCAATGAATTCGCCATGAATGCTTTGAGCTCTGGATTCTTGAACATGGAGTTTCCAGGTGAAAGATTCAGTCTTTCTATGTCTGACTATTGTCCACCATCAACGGTCAAATCTGAACTTCATAAAATTTTCCACAGAAAATCATTAGGGGAATTTTGAGGTCTAAAATGGGCCTCTTAAGGAAATAATAAAATAATAGTTAAACCAATAAAATAATATTTATGAATTTCCCATTCACTTTTTGCAACAAAATCAATGTAACCATGGTTAAATTCAATTCAAAAGTTGTACCAAAATAAAAATAATAATAAAATTGTATTGATGTGACTATAAATAAGAATGAAATTTTCAATAAAAAGTCATTATCATTGCACAACTAATGCATTTGTCCTTTGTACTTAACTAACTTAAAATAAAATATAAATATAAATTCATAAATTCTTAATTATAGAATATACTATTAATTAAAGTTTATATTATTTAAATTATATAATAAAATGTAATTAATATACTATATAAAAATAATATAATATAATATATTGTTTTATGTATGAATTTTATATTACATATTGAATTGATTTGATTTATAAATAAATATTTGAAAATATACAAATATAATATTTATTGAAAAGTGTGTAAATACATGAAGATTGTGTAGGGATATGCATTGTTTCTTTCAAAAAATATGAAATGACAATAATAATATTTTATTCAAAAAATTTGAAATGACATTTATTACGAGTACTTTACTTTATAAATTTAAAAGTACTTAGAGCACTACAATGTTTAACCATGAGTTTTTATCCACCCTTGAGCAGGTGACAAGTAAGTACCTTTAACTCAATAAATGTCACCTCAACCATTAGGGATGATGCCATCCCCTAAAATGTGATTGGTTCTCATAAAGTGAATTTTGATTGTACATTTTTCTTAGGAGGCCCATTTTAGACCTCAAAATTCCCCTATTAGTGGTTAAAATGCTGCAACAAACAGATCTATAAATGGAAAGATATTAAGCAGAAAAGTAAAGAGTTTGCTCCATGCATCCAACAGACAAGACAAGAACACGATTTTTTGAATGAATTTTTATATTACAGGGCACCTGGGAGGAAACAAGAAGGTGTATCCAAATCTCCTCAATGGGATGGGTTCTTTGTAGTCCTCAGCACTTCAGATCTAAGCTTTCTCTCTCTTGTAGATGTAGAAAACCCAATGTAGAAGATAGAGCTCAATGGGAGAAAAATGGTAGAAATGAGACCAAGTGTATAGATCCAGAGTGATCTAATGGGCAACAAAAGGTGAAGAATGATGGGGAAAACCCTCCTATTTATAACAAAATATTGGGTCATTGTAGATATTGGTGCATGATTAAAATAATGTTAATCAAATCTAGATCCACCTCTATGGAATATTTTATTATTATTTGTTGGAGGGAAAGGGTGTTTGACTTGGGTCAAATCCCTTGATTAGTAGAGAATAAATAAATAAATGATTTATTTATCTTTTTAAGGAAGTGGTTGGGATATAATCAAATAAATAATGATTTATTTAATTAATGGTGGTTGATTTGGTCATATTTAACAAGGAATATTATTTAAATAATTATTCCTAGAAAATAATAAGATAAGTATGGGTTTATCTCATTAATTTCTTTGTTTTTGGGTTAAACATGACTGGGAATAATAATTAAATTATGGTTTAATTAATTATTCCTTTTGGGGTTTCCTTAATTAACATAGTGAAAGCAGTTTTACTTGGGGTAAAACTGGTCTTACATGGTGTACTTGGGTCCATCTAATGATAAAAGTTTAGATGACCAAAAAATGGTGTAACAGATTGCCCCCCAGCGTGCGAGTGTCAGGAGCAAATCGTATGACCGAAGTACGTTGTAAGAATACAATCACCAGACAACAAAAGGGGATGTCGGAGAGAGAAGTGTGAGGTAGATAGTGTGCTGAAGGACTAGACCCTGAGGAGACGAGACTCGCAGGTGCAACAAGTCTCTTTTTATGAGAGGGTACCTGTGCTGAAGGCGGCGGGGGAGGCATACCTATGCCCGCCGAGACAAAGTACAAAAGAATAGTGTGTCCAATAAACAAGGGACCGAACCATAAAGTACAGCTGGGATAATCAAGAGCCAGATAAAAATACAATGAAGAGTCTCACATACATGCTGTGCCTGGGATAACAGCCAGGACTAGTACAATAATATCTGAGTACATGAGATAAATACAACCCAAATGCCCCTTGTAAATGGGGAAGGGCTCACAACATCTGACTGATACATGCAAATCATAGAGGTGCTGCAAGTGGCTAAGGCCAACATCATCAAAATCTGGAGCGGCATCAAAGGCTGCAATGAAGAGGGCATCTGGGCATGTGGGGGGCTACCTGCAGGGCCACCCCCTCATGAGGGCTGAGACATCTCACACACGCCCGGGAATCATCAAGAGCTGCTGCTGGGTCACTGGACTGTCCAGTATACGCATCTCGATCATGCTGAAAGGAGCTGGAGAAGCAATCAAGTCAAAGGGAAGTGAGAGATCCCCCTGCCTGATCCGAGGCACCGAACAAGAGTGGAAGCTGGAACCAAGGTACACCGCCCTCTAGACCTTTCTTCTGGAATAAATGCGCTGATGTCGACAGAAGGAGGTCCGCCGTAGGTGAGGCAATGAGAGATCCTCAACTAAGGCACGAGAGAAGAACAATAGAGCGACATACAGACTGACACCAATGATGATAGTGGAAAGGGGAAGGATGGAGTGGCGAATGGAAGACTTCCCTTGTTAGAGCATAAATGGCATGAATGACATGGCAGCGACTGACACAATATCGAAAGGGACAGGGGACAGTGGGGCTGAAGGTCATGATATGCGACACAAGGGAGGAACCAAGCAAAGAAGAATGGAGGGCTATAGTGGGGTGTAAAGGGACGCAGGATAGACTCCATGAATGCAATGATGACTCAACTTGGATGCTCTAAACAAGGGCGACTTGATAGTGCTGCCACACAGTAAAGGCCCCAATGGGGGGCCATGGAAGCATGAGCACAAGGTGGGCACTCATGACGAAAATCGACACGAACATGGACCAGTAAGGGAGCGATATGGTGCCCCAAGTACAAGTGTCGTAAGTGAGGAAATTCAGTTTTAAGGAGCGGTGAAGTGACCCTTCGTGGGCAAAATGTGTCCGGGTGAAGTATCAAATCACCAAAAACTAATAAAAACCCATTTGAGAGCTCGGTGAGATCTGACCAGCGGTGCTGACGGTTCGTCGAACGGGGCTACGGTGTGGTCGCAGCAGTCGAAAGAAGAAACAGGGGTTCTCTTTTAATGAGGCAGTTTTTCCTCCAAAATCATTCATTTGCTATTGTTGCTGTGGTGAATGTGGAGAGGAGAGAAGGCCCTAAATCTTGCGGCGAACGTAGCGGACAAACCGACCGTTGGAATCGAGATCTGTCAGTTGGAGGTAAGAGGCCTAACCTTGCTCTTGCATTTTGAGGGATTACATTTGCAGTTTAGGGCCCAAAACCCCAGAAACAGCCCCTCCTTCATCTATACGGCCGGGTCGCACTTTTTGGGGCAAAAAGTGCGACCCAGGACGCAGGTATTAGGGCAAAAAGTGCGACCTGGTCCAGAAAATGGCAGAAAACTGCGACCTGGGAGATGAGGGGGGTTTGGTGTTGTTTTATGGCTGGGAGTTGGGTTTTGGTGAAGTAGGAAAAATGAAAAAACAGATGCTGGCTATCTAAAAGAAAATAAAACATGCATTTCAGAGGGGAAATGCTAAGGGTAATATTTCTTAAGATAGAGTGCATTGCGAGGGTTAGGAAGGGGATGGCCTTTGAAATCCTCTAAGAGGTATGCCCCTTTTGCCAAGATCCTTACAAATGATGTAAGGGCCTAGCCATAATGAGTCAAACTTCCCATGACCTAGGACATCATGGGCCTGGTCATATACTAGAACAAGGTCGCCTTCGCGAAAAGTGCGAGGCTGGACTTTTCGGTCATACAGAGCTTTGGTGCGTTTTTTGGCCGCTTCCATGGTTTGCAAGGCAACACGGCGGTCTTCGGAGGCACGCTCAAGCATGATAAGTCGTTGTTCTAGAGGTGGGGTGTCAGGGAGAAGTTCAACGGCTAGTTGTAGAGAAGGAATTTCACCCTCGATTGGTAAGACAACCTCCTCTCCAAAAACGAGGTGAGGAGGGTTACGGTTGGGGGGCAGAGGTGCCCCCAAGCATGGTGTGGTCATGCCAAAATTTATTTAGAAAAATGGGAATCTAAACACATTTTAATGATGTGGTGTGCCATTTGTTCTGGTTATGGTTATGCAGTTTGAGAAAGGAAATGGAGGATTACCAATCTCTTTTGGTACTACATATAGGGATCAAATGGACTTTAAGTTTCCGAATTGGCATACCTGGTGTCACTATCCCAAAAGGAGGATTTGGAGATAATGAATTGATGCTCTCGTAGAAAAGCTATAGGTTGGTCAATAATAATGTCTAAGAGACTGGGTTGCTGATGTAAGATGAGGGAACGATAAGGGGTATCGTCCCGAGAGTGATCTGAAGTGATATGGGACTCTAGAGGTTCTTCGAAGTGTGGAAGAATACTGGGTCTAGAGTCAACACGACCAGATACACTAGGAGAGTGGTGGAGAATGGCTTCTCTTGGTCTCTCAAATGTGGGTGCCCCCTTACCCAAACATTGGGTTTTGATGTAATGGCCACAAGGTGGATGTGGTGTCAACGCATGGGTTTGATGTAAGGGGGAATAGATAAAGTCAGGGGTGGGAATTTCTTCCATAATGTCGTTATCGTGATAGAAGATGGGGTGACTGGTGGAAGAAGAACCACCTGACATGGTGAAGTGGCCTGAATCATCATCATGAGAAGAGAGGTTCACATGCGCATCGTCACAATGGGTGACCGAAGAGTAAGTAGATAAAGGATCTACCAATGTTGAGCCCAAGATGATCGCTGAAGGAAGGTCAAGCGAAACAACAGGGGAGGATTCAGATGGAATGTTCCCCAAGAGTCTCGTGGATGATGATAGGTAGAAAATGTTGGACGAAGGCTCCGTCATCTCGACATCCGGAGGGGGAATGTCAATGGGAGCAGTCATATCTGGTAGTTCTGCTGAAGCAGAATGCGCAAATATGGGAGAGGTGTACTCATTGCGCTTGGCCTCGAATTGGTGGACTGCGGCAGTAGAGGTGCGGAAGTCCTCGAGGCGGGGACAAATATGGGTGTGATGGCCATGGAGATCACACAAAGCACGGGGGTGGTTGGTGTGAATAGTCTTGGGGTTCTTGGCCGTGGTTGTGGAAGGAACAGAGGCTTCTGGGACCGCGGACTCAGGGAACGTGACATTAACCATGGGCTTTAGATGAAGTAATTCAGGACAGGTATGGGAGGCGTGACCGACAACATCACACAAAGCACCCTGGATGGTGTGCTTTGGAGGCTGAGGAGGAGCAGGGTTTGTCGGGGCAGCCTTGTCCTTTGATGCCCCCTTGCGAGCTTTGCCCTTCTTACCCGAAGCGGTCGCAACAGGAGGTGGTTTCTGTTGAAGTGACTGAGGCACTGATGCAACGGGAGAAGCCATGGGGACCGGTGGAACCGGGGTCAAAGCGATATAAGGTTTGGGTTGACCAGGCAAGGTGGGGGCTGGAGGATCAAGGTACCAAACGGGAATCCCAAGTGTCAAGTTAGGAAGAGAGAGGGTGGCCATGACTGGTACCGTGTGCACTCCTGGTGGGGGAGCTAGGAATGGTATCTGACCAGAGGGGGCATGGCCAGGTGGGACGGCTCCTAAATGGCTAAGGCCTGGAGGAACCATGCCAGGGGGATAAAGGGGCTCATGACTACCAACTGCAGGTGAAGGGCTAGGAGCAGGTTGCGGAGGGCAAGGTTGCTGACTAGCCGAAGCAGGTTGCTTGAGAGCAGCCTGAAACGATTGCATCATGCAAACATTCGACGAGCTGGGGTCAGAGATAGGAGGAGGGGGGAGACTAGGAAAAGTTCCAAGCAGGGAGGAATCCTTGTAAACGCCGGGGGAGACACTAGTCAAGGAGTCGACGGTTTGCTTGTTGGCTACAGAAGAGATGGTCGTCTCAGGTGAGGTCTGAGATTTTGGCTCATGATATGTCAACTGGTCAATGGTGACTATCTTCCCGTTATGGGGGAAAGACATCTTGCGGAAAACCGCGGATGGCACAGCAGACATAGCATACGTGTAGCTTCGCCCCAATAGAATGTTGTAATCTAGCGGGGCGTCGATGACTTCGACGTCAACGCAAACAGTCTTACCGGCGAGGGTGATAGGACAATTACAAAACAGGCCAATGGGCTGGGAGGCATGACCGTCCCATGCTCGAAGGGTGATCGTGGAAGGGGCCAGTTCAGGGGATCCGAGTTGCTTCCAAACCGAAGCAAACATCACGCAGGTGGATGCCCCCTCATCAATGATACACCGGGATACGTTGGCGTTCCGGATTTTGACTGGGATTTGGAAGGCGACGGAAGGAGGTAGAGGAGGATGGTCTGATTGAGTGGCGTCGAAAACAATCATTTGGTCATCAGCAGGATCTACAGCGCCCAAGGCAGATAGTAGAGCCTTCTTTTGGGAAGGGCATGACCGGAGGAGTTCCAGTGTGGAAACGGCGGCAGGAGATTGTGCCAAATCATCTACTGTGCTATACGAATGGGCAGCTCGACTGGGAGCAGCGTTTCGACGTAGTGGGCCCTTAGGTATCTTGGTATGAACCTCAGCTTTTGGTTGAGGGATATGTAAGGGGCCACTAGGTGACGAAAGAGGCTCTATAGAACCTAAAGAAGGATGCTCGGAGGCAGACTGAGTAGGAGGCTTGGGGTACTGGCGAGACCTAGTTTGAAGGTGAAGGTCGACGGTCGGGGAAGGATCGGAGTTCATCATGAGGATCTGGTAATTGGAGGAACCAGAATGGGAAGGTTGAGGGGCCACCTGTCCGTCAGGTGGTTGGGTAGCCATGAATCCTTGCTGTGCATTCACCTGCTCTTGAGGGGGCGGTGACTGCTGTTGCAGGGGTTGAGAAGGCAAGGGAGGCGAAAACGCATATGCTAGAGGAGCTGGCGCACCAGGCTGTGGATAAGGGTAATGGTTAGGTTGGGTAACATTGAGGTAAGCAGGAGGTTGGGCAAAAGGATGAGGCATGCCATATCCTGGATGCGTGCTACTGGGAGGGGGAGAAGTGCAAGGAGTGGTGCCCCCTCCCCCAGGAAAACCATAGCTCATGAGAGGTTGAGCGGATGGATGAGAGATAGATCCAACGATACGGTCGGCGGCATGAGGTGCCCCTGGTGTATGGGCATCACCGGGTTTGGGGAGATCAGGTAGGACAGTAGGATCATAACCTGTCTGAGCGTAGATCAGGTCATATTTTAACGCCATTTGGAGGGCATCTTCTTCGGTTTGAGGAAAATGTGATGCGACATCTTTCCCAATAGGGGACAAGAGAGATCTAAGGAACCAGTCCATGTAGACATGGTCTTCGAAGGGAGGAGATTGGCATAGGCTCCGTCTTCTTCGCCATTCCTGGACATGGGTAGAAAGGCGAGTCGAAGAGGTTTGCTTGAAGGAAGTCAAGAGTTCGATACTAGTGTCATAACGAAGGGGAAGTTGGAAGTAAGATAAAAAAGCTCGGGCAAGAGTTGCAAAGGTGGTATGGGAGGAAGTGGGCTGATCAACATACCACTTGGAAGCTTCGCCTGTAAGCGTGCGTTGGAACAATCGAAGACGAACAGAGTCATCGGTAATGGAGGTCGATGAACACCACATGTGGAAAGAGCGAACATGATTTGAAGGATCTTCTCCAGCATGGCCGTCAAACTTTGGGATGTCGGACGGGAGCTTTGTCGGCATAGCAGGCCAACTAGCATTATGGTGTATAGGGTCGTTTATCAACCGGTCCAAATCGGGGAGGCTGAGGCCTGCCAAGAAGGGGAGCACGGGTGAAGCCGAGGTAGTTCCTGTGGTGGTTATGCTAGTAGTAGTCCCGGCATTAGGGCCGGGATTCCCGCTAGTGTTAGGCCCTGGACCCGACATAGTGGAGGTGACAGGGGGGAGAACCAGAAGGAAAAGAAGAACCCAAAGAATCAGAGAAGGACTGGCTCGACGACGGTGGGACAGAGCAGGTCGATCGACCGGAGACTGAGGGTGAAGGCCAAGGAGGCTCCGGGAAAGGTGCCTTGGGGGCGCAATGATGACAGGAAGAAGGAAACTGACAGGGGCAGAAAGAGACAGAATCAATTCAGGTCAAGGGCAGAAAAGGTGCAGTGACGATTGATTTTAGAGTCTTTGCCTGGCGGTGTTAACCAGGCGCTTCTTCACTTAGGGTCAGTGTGTGGCGTGCGTTAATTTTTTAATTTTTAAACCCTTTCCGTTTTGAGATCAAGAAAAAAGTGTGCTGCGTAGCTGAAAATAAACCTACAGAGAACAGAATAAAATGCTGAAATAATAGAAAAATAACAGCTACTTGTGCATCTATCTAACCCAAGAGAGTGGGTCTCTCAAAACTATGCTGAAAAGAAAGGGAAAAACTATGTAAACACACAAAAAGAGCTCAACAGATCTAGGGTCGAAAGGGACAGGGATCTGGAGGATAAAGCGGCAGGAAAGAGGTGCAGATCATAGCCAAGAGGCAGAGGCAAGGTGGCTAGAAAAAGGAAGGAAATCAGCAAAAACCGGAGGGGGCAAGGCGGAGGCCTTCAAAGGGGGTCCAAACAAAACAACAAGAGGTGATTTGAAAGGAAAAGAAGCTGATATAAAAGGGATCTGAGGATGAGGTATCATATCTGAAAAAAGGAAGGCTGAAACTCTGAAAAATCAGACACCTGAAACAGCTAAAACTCTTCCACCAAAAGTGGAGGGTACTGAAGCCCTAGGGGGCTAGGTTCCCACTTAGATGAGAAAAAGCAGATCAGAAACAAGTCGAAACGGGCTGAGACATAGGCTGGAAAACCCTGACAGAAGCTTCAAAAAAACCCAGAAAAAGTTCAGAAAAACAGCAGAAAAAAGTCCAGGTCGCGGTTTTTGACTAGTTTTTCGCTCCGGTCGCAGTTTTGGGGTTGTTTTCTGCGTCCTGAGGCTTGAGGTCGCACTTTTTGGGCCAAAAAGTGCGACCTGCACTTCCGGGACTCTCGGCGGCAGATTTCAGAAAAAAAATGTCGTCTCAGCTGCGGCTGATGTCGGTCACCTGCGCAATGGGGCCAGAAACACACGGAAGTTAGAAATTTTAATGTTTGAGGGCTTTATGAGGAAAAAAACCACATGAAAATAGGAAAAACAAAAAGCTGAAAAGAAACCCTAGGGTCTGAAGTAGCTGGATATGCAGGAATAGGAAAAACGACAGCGGTCGTAATTTAAAACCCGTGTGGAGTCGCCATTTGTTAGTATGGATTCTTCGTCGAAGTGTACGAAAAAGAACCACTTTAGCTACGCATAACTAATAGCCCTAACAACAATAATGGCTGCAAAACATCTTCAGATCTGCAATTAGTAGTTAAAATGCTGCAACAAACAGATCTATAAATGGAAAGACATTAAGCAGAAAAGTAAAGAGTTTGCTCCATGCATCCAACGGACAAGACAAGAACACGATTTTTTGAATGAATTTTTGTATTACAGGGCACCTGGGAGGAAACAAGAAGGTGTATCCAGATCTCCTCAATGGGATGGGTTCTTTGTAGTCCTCAGCACTTCAGATCTAAGCTTTCTCTCTCTTGTAGATGTGAAAAACCCAATGTAGAAGGTAGAGCTCAATGGGAGCAAAATGGTAGAAATGAGACCAAGTGTATAGATCCAGAGTGATCTAATGGGCAACAAAAGGTGAAGAATGAAGGGAAAAACCCTCCTATTTATAACAAAATATTGGGTCATTCTAGATCTTGGTGCATGATTAAAATAATGTTAACCAAATCTAGATCCACCTCTATGGAATATTTTATTATTATTTGTTGGAGGGAAAGGGAGTTTGACTTGGGTCAAAATCCCTTGATTAGTGAAGAATAAATAAATAAATGATTTATTTATCCTTTTAAGGAAGTGGTTGAGATATAATCAAATAAATAATGATTTATTTAATTAATAGTGGTTGATTTGGTCATATTTAACAAGAAATATTATTTAAATAATTATTCCTAGAAAATAATAAGATAACTATGGGTGTATCTCATTAATTTCTTTGTTTTTGGGTTAAACATGACTGGGAATAATAATTAAATTATGGTTTAATTAATTATTCCTTTTGGGGTTTCCTTAATTAAACATATGGTGCCAGCCTTACTTTCTGGGGTAAAACTGTCTTACATGGTACTTGGGTCCATCTAATGATAAAATAAGCGTATGACCAAAAAAATGGTGTAACATCCCCCTAATGGAAAACTGTTATGTTTCCTGATGTTCGCCGCGCATCTTAACACCGTAATTTTTGAGGTTGCGAAGAGGAAATCATAGAGAACCTTTAGAACCACTTTAGAAAGTGGGAATATAGCCCTTCCAGTTCCAGAGATGGATCTCTCCTTAGAATTTAGTTTTCTTTGACTCAAGGTGTTAGGCTAGCTATTAAGTTCAAGTTTGGGTTTTTTGTGTTGTTTGGTTTTAACTGTTAAGATATGCCATTGAGAAAATGGAGTCATAAGTTTAGATCTATCAAATACAAAGTTAATAGACTAACCTTACAGGGCGGGATAGGAAAATTCACTGAATCCTTTAAGATTTGAGTTGTGGATAAGAGGAAATGATTTAGAAATCCAATAAAAAAAAAGAGTATTTAAGAATTCTAATCTTAATCTTCAGTGGAAAACATAAAAACTATTCTTAAGCCAGAAACAAAGTGTACATTTAAACAAAAAAAATTCTTTATCTTCTTAGAATAATTCAGATTTTAGAAAAAATATATGATAACAGTGAAAAAAAAAATTACAAAGAGAGATGCACTTCACCAATAAAAATGACACAAGAATCCTGTAATGATTGCACTGTATTACTGAAAATCTGATCAATGGTGGCTCTGTGAGTTGCTTTACAATACTAGTCATTTTCTTCAAATAAGTCCCAACCACTATTTATTTTTTTTAACAGAAACGGGTATGTTTATATTGATTCAAAATTACTGAGGCTTATGGTCGGAGGTTTTACGAGACCCAATGTCTAGGGGGTTTCCGAACAAGAAAAATTCACCTACTCTGCTTCTTACATTCAATATAGAAATTTCCCAATGACTAGCAAACCTTCTAATAAAAACAAATTACTGCAGCAAGAGACAAAAACACATAAAAAGGAGAGGGGTTGGCTAAGGCAGAGGATCCCATGAATCCCCCTCTTCACAGAGGAGAGATCTCGCTTGTAAAGAGACAATAATGTTGGCTTCAAGATCCGCATATTTGTTATTTTTCTAAAGGACATGAAAGAACTGAAGTCTGTCAAAGGACACAATAAGCTTATTGATACGAGAAAACAATCGTTGCAAGCGGAGATCTTTAGGGACCAATTTTGTCACAACCAAGATAATCAGGCTTTGTGAACCTCCAATGACGTGAGCCTCCTTGATTCCATGTTTTTGTAGCTATTTCAAGCCTTGGAGGAGAGCCATGGCTTCTTCTTCATTGTTCGAAGTAAGCCCCAAACCCCAAGCAAAGTGGGAAATGATTTAGCCTGAAGGGCAGTGAATAATTCCTCCACCTCCGACCTTCCCCGGATTCCCCTTTATTTCACCGTCAAAAAACATAGTGTGGATATCTATGTTGCTTCTCCATTTGTCGAAGTCCTCATCCCCTAATTTGATTTTCAATTATTCTCTACACTTCTCCATATTTTTCCCCGTGCGAAGGTTTAGCCCCAGCTGCTGGCACCACTCCCTACCTTCCTGGTTTAAGCTACAAGCCCACTTCTGGTTCACCTTGGCCTGCATTATATCTTTGAATAAGCTTATGATTTTCATACTGATTTGTTGCTGGTTTAGGGATTTCTCTTGAAAGGTCTGATTGTTTCTTTCAAGCCAAATCTTCCAAAAAATGAGCTTAGGTATAATCATCTACCCCTTGTATGTCCAGCCGCTCCCGGGGAAGGACTTAGGGAACAGGTCTCCCTAGCTAGACAACATACCCGTGATTTTAGTTGGGAGGATGGGTCTGTTGTTCCAAATTAGCAATATTTCACTCCAAATGTCCCTAGCATAGAGGCACTCAAGAAAGATGTGGACCAAATTTTCCTCCTACTGTTGACATAGCGGGCACTGAGAGGGGGCGTGGAAGCCACGACGCTGCAATTTTTCAGCTGTGAGGATATTGTTGTGCCCCAGCTTCCAGGTGAACATATAAATCTTCGAAATGCTTTTAACCTGCCAAATCCCTTTCCAAATCGCAGGGTTGCGAGGGATAGTGGGAATGGCTTTAAGACATTTGTAGCCCTCTGATGCGGAATAACATCCCTTTGAGGAACCCCAACCCCTTCTGTCTTTTTTTCTTGCGTTTATGGGGGCTTTCCCAACCAGTGCTACCATGAATTTTTCCCATGCTTTCTCCAGATGAGCAGGAATCTCTATCTTCTGCCACCTTGCCCAGTTTCTGCTATCCCATTTGGAAATGTCCCACAACGTGCATTGACCATCTGAAATCATCCACGTTTTAGCTCCAGCAACTCAGGATCCTCCCGACCGCTTATGCATTCATGATCCTATCCTACCACGGGCTGATCTGCTTCCCATTGCCTAGAATCCAAAACAAGTGGTCACGCAGCAGCGGGAGAGCACGCATACACAGTTGATGGATCGAGGAGCCCTTTCGATTAGATTGGAAGTTCTCTAGGCTTCGAAGATGCTTTCCAAAGCTGTATTTTTTCCACAAATCAATCTGTGCCCATCCTGGATTCCTTGCTACCTGTCACCATAAGATCTTGGCCCCCAGAGCGATGTTGTGCTCCCTAAGATCTTTTATGTGAAGGCCTCCTTCCAGCAGTGGCACAGCAATATTGTTCCAACTAATCAACAGAATTCTCTTAACGTTATTCTTCCCTCCCTTCCAGAAAAAGGAGCGAATGTATTGCTCCATCTTGCGAAGAATTGCCACCAGAGCCAACAAAATAGACATCTGAAAGATTGGAAGACTATTAAGGACTGACTTAATGAGAACAGTCTTACCTACCAGATTGAGCCATGAAGTGCCCCAGGCTTGAATTTTGAGCTTGAATTTGTCCAACAAGGGGTACCAGTCCCTCCCAATCGGGCATCCTTGAAAGATCGGTAGCCCAAGATACTTAAAAGACACCCAATTCGTGGAGCCTTTGAAACCCAAAATCATGGTGATCGTGCTTAGCTTGAAGCCAGTGAGGTTCCAAGCATAAATGAATCATTTGCTCGTGTTAATTTCACTCCCAGAATCGAGGCAATAGCGATCTAGCTCCATCTTGAAGTGAGATGCCGAGATGGCGGAAGCACCCACCAAGAGGATGGAGTCATCAACAAAGAGTGCATGATTTATGTCTCTGACTCCCCTGGAAATCCTAAGACCCATAATCGCTTGCTCTATTTTTCTTTTCTCCATCATAAAACTGAGGAAAGAGGCTTGAATGACAAAGAGAAGAGGGGATAGAGGGCATCCCTGCTTTATCCCACGACTCGCCTTGAATAAGTCAGCAGCACACCCATTGACAAGTGGAGCAATCCATAGTTGTGCAATGCAAGCCTTGACCCAGCTTATAAAGTGACAGTCAAACCCAAATTGATGCATAACCCCAAAGATAAATTTGTGCCTAACTTTGTCAAATGTACTAGCCAGGTCCAGCTTGATAGCCATGCCTTTTTCTCATATTTGGATGCTTGAATGGATCGCTTCCTGAACAAGAATGAAGTTATCAGTTATCTTCATACCTTTGAAAAATCCCCCTTAATTTTCAAGAATGATTTCCGGAAGAGGGCCTTTTAGTTTGTTAGCCATGACTTTAGTGATCAACTTGTAGCCAATGTTGCAGAGGGAAATTGGCCTGAATCTATTGAAATAATTGGCACCCTTCTCTTTAGGTATAAGGGCCAAGAAGGCCAAGTTGGTGCTGCCCCCCAAGCTTGTGGTGGGTCTGATACTTTAAGATCATTTTGTAGATATACTTTTTGAAAATTTTCCAACAAGTTTTTCATGAATCGAGCAGTGAACCCATCTGGCCCAGGAGCCTTGTCTGGATCCATTTCATAAAGGGCCTACTTGATTTCATTGATGGTGATAGGATCAGTCAGCATAGCATTCATTTGGGCATTGACCTTTAGGGGAACCAACTCGAGCAGGTTGGAGCTGATACTTGCTTGCTTGCTTATCCTCAGTGTACAATTCTTTGAAGTGTTGATGAGCAGCTTTTTTAATGATGGTCGAGTCGGAGAAGGATTGGTCTCCTGAGGTTATCTCCACTATATAATTAAAGTTTCTTCTGGCTTGAGCTTGCTTATGAAAGAAGGAGGTAATCCTGTGCCCATCTTGTAGCCACATACTGCAAGATTTAAGTCTCTAGAATTACTCCTCCCGGATGCAAGCCTTATGAAGATTAGTCTGGAGCGCCTCTTCCAGGGTTAAGTTGTCCTTAGGGATGTCCATATCTTCCATTTTTTTTTTGTTGGATGTGGAGCCTGATTATCTTGTTTATTTTGTATCACAGTGTTGGACCCCTGTACCTTAATGGGGGCGGAAACACTGCCTGTAATTAAACGCTGTCTAGGGGTCCAGGTGGGGTGGCTGCGAATTTATGGAGCCCCCCCGGTGGGGGGTTTTGGGGGTAGCACCCCCGAAGCTAAAAACAGATGTAAAATTTCCTTGTACAAGTACAATAATTTCTAGTCAATCTGGGCCGTTCATTAGGCGGATGATCTGACGGTAGAAGTTATTTTTAGTTTAGGGTTTTTTTCCCTAGAAGGAAACCCCTCGCTTGTATGAGGGTATTGTATTGCGACTGTGTATTGTATGTGTATTCTCGGAGCGAGAAAATGACAGGGAGACTGTGAGAGAGAACAAAGGATATTACAACAGATCTGCTATAGGTTGTGTCTCTTCATTTTGCTGGATAATAGAAAGGAAGGACTGCCTGTTCGGGGTGGATGTAGCCCAAACTGGGTGAACCATGTATATATGTGTCTCTCTGGTTTTATGTGTTTTGTGTGCTTGTGTTTTCCGCATATTTTATGTGTTTCATTGCTCTGTAATATTTAATTTTCTAACATTTTTTATGACTCTCCAAACGGGTCTGGGAAACTTGCCTTGACTTGGTCAGAGAAGGGGGGGCTTTAGCCTAGATTTTTAGGGCCCTCTTTACTCTCCTTAGCTTTTCTTCCCACACAAAGAAGGGGGATCCACTGATAGGGCGTTTCCAGACTTCCTCAACTCTGTCCAAAAAGTCGAGTTACTGCACCTAGAGAGCACTAAAACGGAAGGGAATAGGCCCTAGATTCAAATGCAGCTTCATCTCAAGCCTAATGGGCTTGTGATCGAAGACCGATGAAGAAAGAATAGCAGAACTGACATTAATACCTAAAAGCAAGAAGGAAATATGGATGAGAAAGCGATCTAACCTTGCAGTAATGTGTCCCGGACCCGTTCTTCTATTGGTCCATGTATATTTTCCCCTGGGTGGCTTGATGTCCAACAGGTCCCAGTCTTGAATGAGTTCTTCCACCCATTCTCTGGCTGGATCCATTACAATGTTTCCCCCTTGCTTCTCCCCTTGGCTTAAAGTAATGTTCATTTCTCCAGCGAGAATGATTTTATCCATATGAATCTCATTTTCTAGGTCCCTAATGGATTCCCAGCAGATGTTTTTGTCTCCCAAGATGACTAGAGCATAAATATTGAAAATATTCATGGTCTCTTTGGTATGAAGATGCAAAAATCCAGTTTGAGTTGAGTCTAACCATAATTTTCTCAAAGCATGTCTCGTCCCATAGAATTCCTAGCCCTCTTGAGGTGCCTCTCGAGGAGGCTACGATACCTTCTCATTTCCCCTAAAACTGTTTGCTTTTGTGGATAAAGTCTCTTTCCTCCATTTTGGTCTCCTGGATGAGAAGAATTTCGGGCCTTTCCAACATTACTATACTTTTCATTGCTTCTTCTTTTAGGTTTCTCCCTATCCCTCTCCAGTTCTAGGAGACGATCTTCATTACTTCCTTTTTTGAGCTGAGAGGGCTCCCTTAGAGCCCTGGCTTTGATTTATGTATGCTTTAGGGTTTTTTTCCAACATCTTTGCTAGGGTTGGTTGGCTCCCCTGCAACTTCTCCTTGTAGGTTTCTTTCTCTCTCCTTTCCCTGGAGGATTTCCATCCCTTGGTCGATCTTCTGACCAAAGTTTGGGAATCCCAAATTTCTCCTTCTTCCTCTGACTCCTCTGAATCCAGATCTTCCCCCTTAGAGACAGGCTCTTTATCTTTTGGGGTTTCTCCAGGATAATCACCAATCTTTAGTGGTTCTAGGGTTTCCTACATTTGGAGATCCTTTTGCACATCTTTTGTATCGGTTTCTTGGACTTCCTTTATCTCTGAGCTCAAGTCTGCAAAGTTGTTCTCTTGACCTTTCTAGGTGGGTTTGGCTTTAGGAATACTCCCCGTGGGTGCTGAACTTCCCTTTCCTTTCTTTGTTCCTTGTCCGATTGGCCCTGGCTTAAGGCTTGTTGTAGGTTTCTTGGCTTGCTGTCATCCTTCTTCTTTCTCCTTTTCTGGGCCTACATTTTTGGGACAGTTCTTGGCAAAGTGGCCATACTCATGACATCTGTGGCATTTGAATGACAGTTTTTCATAGTCTAATTTATGTAGATGGGACCAGTTCCCCACCATTAGCTTAATGGCTTCTGGCAGCCAAACTTCGAGATCAACCTCCATGCATATTATGGTGCAGTCATATTTGTCTTTGTTTTTTGCTCTGTCTATGAATTTCCCAAGGGAATTTCCGATTTTCTGCTTTGATTCCTAGTTCTAGCAGTGCACTAGCAAGTTTGGGAGCCTGACTCAGACTAGAATGGCAGATGGAACATCCTCCAAGGGGTTGAAGTCTGGAGTCCAGCAATTTAAGTACAGTCCTTGAGGACCCATGAAATAGGTTTTTTTTCTGAAAATCAGGTCCTTATCCTCATTTGTGTTGAATTCAAACAGGAAGAAACCCCACCCCAGGAAGTATGAGGTGACGTTGTTTGCAATGAGGGGCTTCCACTTTCGAGTGATCCAAGCTTCCGTAGTTTTTGGTGAAGGCCATAAGCCCATGAACTGATGAACCAAAACTCGGTCCGCAAGGGAAAGGGCCACTTTCATCAGACCCTCAAGTGGGAGAGCCACCGAGGGGATCTCATCCAATCTCTTGAAAAATTTGGAGGCGAGTTGTTTCTTCTTCTTCGGTTGGGAAGCAATTAGAAGCTTGAAGGCCTCGACCTTAGGAGGAGGAGGAGGAGGAGGAGGTGGAGGAGGGGGTTGAGAGTCTTCCATTGGGTCGAACCCTAGCCAGGGCGAGCACCCTGCCACAGCACCAGAAACCCTATGCGTAGGGGAAGGCAAAGCGCATGCTTGGGCGCGAGTTTTTTTTCATCAGCCGCAGATTTATTGTCAGATTGCATATTTTCTAATTCCTCATCTGCCACTGCTGTGATGCATTACCACTATTTATTACAAATGAAACAATATATAGAATAAAAACTCTCCTAAACTATTACAATAATTCTGGACTAAAATCCAGAATAATAACTAAAAATAAAATAATATCTCAAAATTGTTTGTTGGAAACATTGAACTATTCATTAAACTCTCGAATTGGTTTTCTGAATGCTGGAAATCTGCAAAATGATTCTCAATCTATTGATCTTCTACTGCTCAGTGTCTGAGACTGATCTTCATGCCCTTGAAATCTTAAAAAAAAAAAAAAAAAAAAAAGGTTGAAATTGTGTTCACAAAATCAACTAATTGCCCTCTTAAATCTCATTGCTCTGCTTTTGAATTCTAATTCTATCGTTTTCTCTTTTCATCATCTTTTTAAATACTTTATTTTGTCACAAAATATTTGGGAAAATAAAATTAATATATTTTTGAATAATATTTCCAAATATTTTGATGAAATTCATAATTCAAATTTCAAAGTATTTATTTGAATGATTTATAAAACCAGTTTTCAAATCAATGTGTTATTTTCAAAATCCATGGCTTGTTTTCTAAATCCATGGATTTTGAAACCCATGTGTTGTTTTCAAAAACCATGTCTTGTTTCTCCTTTTACCTTCCTCCATAAATTCATTTTATACCTGTAAAATTCCTTTTACCCCTTACACTATTTGGATGGACTTCCAAAACCATGTGTTGTTTTTACTTCTCATGGATTACCAAAACCATGTGTTGTTTCTACTAGACTTCCTTTAGATTTTCACCTCCATTTGTAAATTCACATTCACATGTACCTGTAAATTATTTTTCACATCTGTAATTCTTTTTTTACTTATCCTCTTATCCATAAAACTCATTTACATGAAGTTCATTTTTTCTCACATGTACATTAGTTTCATAAACATATGATAGCAAAATCCTCCTTCTATTTTCTCTTGTAAGTTCCTTTTCTTGCACCCGTGAATTCATTTCCCCTTAGTCAAATTTTACTCATCCTCCTTCATTTGTGAACATAATTTCATAACATATGAATTTTTTCTTTATATACCACTAACCGTAGATATATTTATTCACAAGTCTCTAGCCTTTTACATTTGGGAAATTTAATAGTTAAGTGAGGGGTAGACCATAGGCTTTGAATTTTGGATTTATGACTAACATATGATAAATAAATGTGGTTCTAATGCTTTAGAGTTTGCATTTTTATTATTTTTGAATTAATTTTGATAATTCAAATAAATAATTTCTCACTTAGGCCTTTTTCTTTGCTTGTGGTTTTTAGGAGCAGACTTCATCTTGCTCTACCTTTTGATTCGGATGTCAATTTGAAGCACCAGATATACCATTGGAAATTTTCTCCTAAGAACTTTGCCATGAAAACACCTACAACATGATCTGAACTAGGCTTTATATGCAAAAAATATCCCAAACATCCATACTTTTTTCTTGGCCACCAGACTTCAAGAATTAAATGGCTCCTTGGACAAGAAAAACTTTAGGCTATGACACCTAGTGCATAGGCTAAAATTTACCACTAGATTCCCAAAATAGATAACTCCACAAATATATTACCTATATTATAAGGCCCTAATAGTGGCTCCAACTAGGGATGACATCCTCCTTGTGAGGTGTCAATAACACCATATACTAATAGCCTGATCCATTGGGTTGATCCCTCTACCATGAAACACTACAACTGAAAACCAATTGATAACCTCTTTTAATCCTCAAAATGAATCAAATCCATTTTTTAAACTGAAATTTGAACTGTACACTGAAACTGAACGCAATGTTGCAAACTGAAATTGAAAAGAATGCTCAAAACATAGAGCTTATTCATCATACCTACTCAACCTAATTTGCTGGAATGATTACAATATCAAGTAATAACAAATTCCCAATGCAACCACTCAATAAAATGGATACTTAAATAGAATTCTTCTCATACTTCTCATAAGAAGGCATAAAATATATGATATTGGCAACCCAAACTTCCACTGAAATGGTTGACCATAATCCACAAACATAAGAACAACCATTTTCCTTGATGGTCGCAATAGATTGGCCAGAGGATCTTGAAAAACATGGAAAGTTACATTTTAATGATATGTAAAAGGACTGCTTTCTAAGGGGAAAGGAGTAATTTGTTCATCAATCTTACCATCTTTATTTGAAACAACCAATTCATCCACTACAATAAGATCCATAGGTTTTGGGACAACCTATTCTTCTTCAGCAAAATCTTTATTATCTGAAACTGGAGGAAGATTTTCAATTAAGGTAGTCACATCTTGAATAACATAAAGGTCTACACCCACGGGGTCTAAAACAATCTTCTCTTCAAAAAAAATTGCATAAAGTTTAAAGGAATAAACTTGTTACATATTATTGCTGAAAATAATGGATGGATCATGAATTTCTTGAGTTTCTATGCTAGCAAAATCAGAATTATGATTTTCAGAATTTTTTTTCCTGAATTAAAAACTTAGTAGAAGAAGGGAATGCAAGGCAACTAGAATGATCATTTGTATTTTTGAAATTCTAGGAAGATTATTGCAAACTATCATCTGTAAGCTTTATTTCTTCGTTACAACTTGGTTGCTTGTTCTCTTGTTCTTCTGAAATGTATAAAGGTTGTGAAATTTTATCAACAAATTCATGTGAAAGTATGTCAATGAAATGAAGATTTTTTTTCATTTTCAATCATGGGATAAATAAATACTTGCTGAAAATTGTCTTGAGTGTCATAGCAGCCAGCTTCTTCACCTTATTTATGGTTGAAAGGTCTCTCATGAATAGCCTCTATAATTTCATCATCCATAAATTGATCATCTTCATAGTAACCTACCAGATATTGAAAAAAACTCTCAAAATTATCACAGCAGTTTTGAACCAGCAACAAAGATGGATAATCTTCTTTGTATTTCTCAAAAAATATAGTATGAAAATGCTTTAAAAAACATATACTAGCAGCTAGAAAGTTTTCATACCAAGACCTAGAATTTCCTTCCAAAGTAAGCATGAACATCTTCATAACACAATCTTCATGTCATTCAACCTGAAACCTCCGTAAATTCATATGGAATTTGATAATATGTAAAGCAACATTATTACCTTTCTCATCTCTGAACTCTGGAAAATATGATCTCCAATCTATGCAAGGCATGTGATGCGCAAATCCAGGGACACTAGATCTGTCGATAGAATCATACATGCGCTCTATTCTTGAACTCATCTTGAAAACAGTCAACAATAATTGATGAAATTATAGACCTTCACATAGTAGATTCACCATGAGTGTTCTACAATATGGATTTTTGACAATGGAGTCATAGTGAATGCTTTGAGCTCTAGATTCTTTAACATGGAGTTGCCAAGTGAAAGATTCATCCTTTCTATGTTTGATTGTTTTCCACCATAAATAGTAAAATCTGAACTTAATAATATTTTCCAAGGAAAATGAAATTGTTCGTTCTCCAATATGGTCGCCAAGAAGTTAACACTCCATAATTTTTTAGGTTGCAGAGAAAATCACAGAGGTAACCTTAGAACCACTTTGGAAATTGGGAATCTAGCCCTTCCAGTTTTAGAGAGGGGTCTCTCTTTATAATTTAGCTTTGTTTGACTGAAGGTGTTAGGCTAGCTATTAAGTTCAGGTTTTGGTTTTTTGTGTTGTTGGGTTGAAGTTGTGAAGATATACCATTGGGAAAATGGAGTCACAAGGTTAGATCGATCAAATACAGAGTTAATAGGCCAACCTTACAGGGCAGGGTAGGAAAATTCACTAGATCCTTTATGATCTAATGTGTGGAGAAGAGAAAAAGATTTAGAAATCCAATTAAAAACAAAGCACTTAAGAATTCTGATTTTAATCTTCAGTGGAAAACATAAAAACCTACTCTTAATTCGGAAACAGAGTGTACATTTAAACAAATTTTGTTCTTTATGTTCTTAGAATAATTCATAATTTAGAAAAACATATGATAACAAAGAAAAAAAAATTACAAAGAGAGATGATTACACTAATAAAAATGACACATGGTCAATGGTAGCTCTGTGAGCTGCTTTACAACACTAGTCATTTTCTTCAAACAAGTCCCAACAACTAATTTACAATACTAGTCATTTTCTTCAAACAAGTCCCAACAACTATTTATTACAAATGAAACAATATATAGAATAAAAACTCTCCTAAACTGTTACAATAATTCTGGAATAAAATCTTGAATAATAACTAAAAATAAAATAATATCTCCAAATTATCTACTAGAAACATTGAATTGTTCATTAAACTATGGAATTGGTTTTCTAAATGTTGGAAATCTGCAAGATGATCATCAATCTGTTGTCTTAGATTGATCTTCAAGCCCTTGAAATCTAAAAAAAGGTTTAAACTGTCTTCACAAAATCAGCTAACTACCCTCTTAAATATGATTGCCCTCCCTTTGACTTCTACTTCTGTCATTTTCTATTTTCGTCATCTTTTTAAATACTTTATTTTGTCACAAAATAATTGGGAAAAGAAAAATAATATATTTTTGAATAATATTTCCAAATATTTTGATGAAATTCATAATTAAAATTTAGAAGTATTTATTTGAATGATTTATAAAAACAGTTTTCAAATCAATGTGTTGTTTACAATATACATGGCTTGTTTTCTAAATCCATGGATTTTGAAACCCATGTGTTGTTTTCAAAAACCATGTCTTGTTTCTCCTTTTACCTTCCTCCGTAAATTCATTTCATACCTTTAAATTTCCTTTTACCCTTGTAGAATATTTGGATGGATTTCCAAAACCAAATTCATTTCATACCTTTAAATTTCCTTTTACCCTTATAGAATAGTTGGATGGATTTCCAAAACCATGTGTTGTTTTTATTTCTCATGGATTACCAAAACCATGTGTTGTTTCTACTGGACTTCCTTTAGATTTTCACCTGCAACTCTAAATTCACATTCACATGTACCTATAAATTATTTTTACATCTGTAAGTCTTGTTTTACTTATCCATAAAACTCATTTACATGAAGCTCATTTTTTATCACCTGTACATTCGTTTCATAAACATATGATCACAAAATCATCCTTTAATTTTCTCTTGTAAATTCCTTTTCTTGCACCCATGACTTTTGGATTTATGACTGACGTAGGATAAATAAATTTGGTTCTAATGCTTTAGAATTTGGATTTTTATTTTTTTGAATTAATTTTGATAATTCAAATAAATAATTTCTCCCATAGGCATTCTTCTTTACTTGTGGTTTTAAGGAGAAAACTTCATCTTTCACTACCTTTTGATCTGGATGTCGGGTTGAAGCACCAGTAGATATACCGTTGGAAAGATGCTCCTGAGTACTTTGCCATTAAAACACCTGCAACATGATCTGAACTAGTCTTTATATTCAAAAAAAACTCTCAAACATCCATACTTTGTCTTGGCCACCAGACTTAAAAATCTAAATGGCTCCTTGGAGAAGAAAACCTTTAGGCTATGACACCTAATGATTCATAGGCTAAACTTTACCAGTATATTCCCAAAATATATAAATTCACAAGCATATTACCTATATTATAGGACCCTAACACGAGGCATGAAAGTCAAACTGTTTTTGTATTTTTCAATATATTGGAACTGAATGTAAAACAAAATCAGAAAAGGATGCTAAAGAAGAATCAAAGCATATACTTATACACCTCCCCAACAACGATGCCAAAAAGAGGTGAGTCTTGGTATTGTACCAAGAGTGTTGCAAGTCCCAAAGGCTACTAAACTTTACTTTATCAACACGGGGTTCGTACAAACTTGGAGGTGACATTGCTATATACACAACATATGAATTCTACTCATGTCATCCTCTTCTCAGTTCTATGATGAGGCGCTACTGCTAGGGTTACTTCTAGGAAAGGAAGTCTGTCACCCTTCTGAATGAAAGCTAAGACTGAAAACAACTCATGACCATTATTCTATTATCAAGGAAAGAAACTATTCTAGATTGTAATGACTCATCCAGCTATCTGCAAGAAAGAGAAATTCACACTTACGCTAATGCAAGAAATAAAGTTAAACTATGTGGCATTCATGATGTAGATTATTGAATTGAACTTGCAGAAAGGGAAACTAATCTAGGCATGCATGTTGAACCAAATGACTAATTGAACTCCATCTATATCATTCTTAATTGTTATGCTTAACAATGCATCTATCGATGAACTAACTATGCTTTTAAATAACTTTGTTTTGCGGAAAAAGAAGGAGGCGTTGAGGTGACCTAAGAGGGTCTTGGACTCATGGTTTTAGAGTTGAAGGTGTCTTGCAGGTTATGCCAGGTCTAGATGAGGTGAAAGATAGGTGTTGGGCTGAATAAGTGATTGGTTGATGCTTCTACAAGATTTCCTATAGAGATACAGGATGTCCTGAAACGCTGCAGGAAACAGGCCGAAGGTAGTTTGAGGCCAGATATGTTCAGGAAAGGGGTAGGAGAGTTGGAATGAAGGTGGATCTAGGTGGATGAAGCATATCCAACCCTTTGTTCAAGCTCAAAACTTCTCGCAAAGCATGTATTTCATCTCCAAGGTGGCTCTCGGTGTTGTGGTGGAGCTTTCCAAAAACAGGGTTGAAGATGATTTGGTTGGAAGCTGGTTAATGAGGGGTGGAACCTGAAGCTAATGGTGTTGGGGAATTCCTCCTCTTCTCCTCTACTCAAACCTGCAAGCAAACTACTTTTTCATGCATTCATCATTAACATATCTATCATGAAAATGGTGGAAAAGATGAGTTGAATTTAAGCAAACCTTCCTATGCACTTGAAACAGAAAACTAACTCTACATCTGCAACATGTTCATGATAAACAAAGCAACCTATCTAAATTTTCCAATAAATCATAAACTGAACACAAGTTTTGGCATGTTGTGAAGATCTACCCTCCTCAATCTCCAATGGAAGAGGTCAGAGAGGGAGGCTTTAACACACAGTTTTGAAGTTTTATATGCTATTGCAACATGAATTGAATAAGATTAACTACAACAACCATAAAATGTAAAGAAACTAACTACAGCAACATGAAATGTAAGGAAACTAACTACAACAACATGAAATGTAAATACAAATACATAAGAGAGACTGAGGCCAATGGATTGGGACCTAACCCATAAGCTCGGCTCCCTAAAACTAACGTAGTCAAGAAGAAACTGAATACTCATTTTATTTCATAACCAATCTAGTACATAACATATGAAAGTCACAAATTCCTATTACAAGAGCTAAGAGTGCTCTAGCTATCTCCAAAAAATTGAATCGTAGTGAGCTCTTGCTCTGCCTTATTTATCCTAAAGGGTAGCTACCAAAATCTTCATAAAAAATAGGTGTTTTCTCTCCTTGGAACTCGAGAGTAGTGGTGCTTGGCTCCCCTTGATCTTCCACTTGCTTGGCTCCCTTTGATTTTGAGCCATTGGGGGAGAATATCAAGGATATATTGGTTGCCTTTAGGAGTTAAGGAGGTGGAAAACCCCCTATAATCACTCCTTGTTGTCTATTTTGAGCCCTGATTATGCAATCTTCCTCAAAAATGGCATATTCTTTTGATGTTCCTGCATTTAAACCACATTAGGCCTTCGAAGTATGAAAACCCTTAATACACCATTTACACTAAGAAACATATGACCATAATGCAATTAAACGGGATAAAGAGAGAATAATAAGGCTAAAAAGGTGACAATTAACCCCTTAAAATGTACCTAATGATGGTTCTTAGCACAGAATTCCAAAAAAATGCAATTTTCTAGGACTTTTCAACGGGTTTTTAAGGCGAATTTTCATTTTTCACCATTATGGATAGATTAGGGCAGATTTCGGTATTTTTGCACAACAGCTTTCAATAATAATATATATATATATAATACATCCCATTATGTCCAAGTTTAGTGGTTCTCGTGCATTACCACGACCGAAGCTCATGCAGATATAATAGTAAAGCAGAGAACCAATCCTAACTGTGAGGACAGGAGCATAGGCAAGGGCATTTTATTCTTCAAAATGGGATTCTGAAGGCATGTGGAGATAAAAAAGGTAAAAATATTGTTTTTGTGCAATATTGGATGCCATGAAAAGTAATTTTCAGAATTTTCAAAATCCCAAGATTCAAGAATCGATTTGCCAGTAGAATGGTTTTATTCCAACATATACGTCCCCTAATTCAGCATTTAAAGTTCTTCAAAAGGTAAACTTGAGGTAAAAACTTACATAAGGTTTTTTTTAGTTTTGTAAAAATTTAGGAAAATGTGATAAATAACCACTTTAATTACCATTCTAAAAACTATCTTCTCCATCATTGACCTAGCCCTCAACCATGATTTTCATCATTGACTTAACCCTCAACCATATTTTCCATAAATAATCTATCCCTCACACCAAATTCATGCTCTATCCACAAGTTTTGTCATCAAGAAATAGTGCGTAATATATTCAAAAGTCATGATGCAACTATTATAAGTATGAAATCTTGGCATGGTACTGATCCATAGTAGAAGTCACCGTGAATGTCTTACAGTCCCTCAATTTGAAATATGATATCAATGGTGAAATGTTAATATACTAGCTTATGATGTGTTTAAGAGTTGGGTCCAAGACAAATTTGAAGGGTTTGGAGCAAAGGTTGATTGAAGGCATGCTTGTGAAGGAATGAAAGCATTAATCTGTGGTCATCACTTTTATTGTCCATAAATGATAGACCTCAATGTCTTATTTTGTGATGTTTTGATCCATTGTATATTTATTTAAAAGAGAAAATAGATGCATGCAGTCCTTTCTTAGATCATTTGTTGGAAAGAATAGAGGTCAATGAAATTTGTTGTCTTTTAACTCCTCTATTAGGCAAGAGATGGATTTAGCTAAGACACGTGTTGGAATTGTAGATCATAAATTTTTTAATAGCAAAAGATATGTTCAAATTACTATGAAGTATGCACAAACAATATGCCTATAAAATGGAGTATCCTAGAGAGAGAGAGAGAGAGAGAGAGAAACAAATATGAGTTCATCCCTAAACATCGAAGGAAATGTTGTTGCACCTTTGTATAATTTTGTGTACATTTTTCTCTTCTATGACTACGATATCATAAATATGTTGTCTTGCAAGAATATATGCAGCAAACAAGAACGAGATTTGAGTAAAAAGTGGAAGAAATTCGAGAACAGGTTCTTTTGATATAATAAAGAAAGTGTAACAGGAGTTACTAGCAGCAACACAATCAGAGGACAATAATAAGGATTAGCTAGAGGATACTAACATCCTATTTCAACATGTATAAAGAAGGTTTTGAGGCACACCTCCAAAAGTGTGGAAATGAACATGATTCACATTGTAAAGAATTGAGTTAAGCATTGGATATGGTAATTTGTTACTCCTTTTTATTAATGAAAATCAGTTTGAATCCGCTCCATGATTCATCTTAAGTGGATATCTGCTAAAACTTTATGGTTACTCTTCTTCATATATTTCAATATCCTCTAGTTCACCTACTTTTGGATGATGTCAATCATTATTACTCCAAGGTACCACATTGCTTCAATCATTTCATCAACCTTTTATTCCTCTTGGAATCTCTTCTATGGGTTAATTGTCCCTTGGTTGAAAATTCTTGTATGGTGGAGATGGTTTTATTGGTTCAACACCATTTATTGGACACTTTATGGTATAATTGCAGCACAATTGGGTGACGTGGATTCTAAGATGAATACAATAGAAGGAAATACAAAAAAATAAAAAAATAAATTGGGAGAAACTACTTCTTGGGAGTTCTATTTTACATGGTGTGCATTCCTCTTTTATTTTCTTTGATGTTTCCTTTTCCATTGAAACATTCAAATTTCAGATTTAGGCATCAAAGAAGGGGGTGTTGGAAATTAGCTTTACTCCATGGAGATGAGACTTGGTGTGGACTTCAGTAAAGTGTAAAAAAAAAAAAAAAAAATTTATTTTATGGAAACAATCAACCAATTATCAAGGTTTCATTCTCTCATGATGTTAGCAAGGAGAAAGGACAGGTGATATAATAAGAAATTCATTGATAAGATTAACCAACATCTTTTAAAGCAATACTTTCCAAGAATGAAATAGGACAACCTTGTGTGGATAAAGAAAAGAGGTATATGAGTTCATTTTTTGGACTCAATTTGCATGAGGACATGCAAATATCTCAGTGTGGGGGAGATGTTGGGTCACTGATTTGTTATCATTCTCTCTTGTCTTTGTCATTCATTAAGCCATTACTTCCAACCATCCATTACACCATTTCACTCACTTGTCACCATTTTTACCATAATTCTTCATGATGTGTCTCTATATGTCTAAGTGGTCAATTAACATTGTATTCCTTTATTTCTAGTAGATTAAGAAAAACTTTTCTTGGTTTTACTAATGATAGTTTTTCCAGTGCAAGTTTTTGCAACTCAATCAAGTTTCCGTTGCTATCTCCATGGTTGAGGTAGTAGCGCCATTCTAGAAGGAAATCTGGCACATGGACATTGCTTCTCAAGGTTCCAATATGGATTTATATTGGTCAAATTCCACCCAACTCGCACATGTGGACCTCTAGCATCAAACCAAGGGAAAAACGCAGCAGTTTTGATCAGTCAACTTCAAACGCATTTTTAAGCAAATGAAAGTGAATTTCGGAAAATGAAAAAATGGGTTTGTTCAACACACGCCAAATTAAGTTTATATGATCAGTTTGAGATATTTTTGAAGTTCTCTAAAGCCTTATTTTGCAAAATACGTGGATATACAGTTTTTCAATTTTTCATTTAATGCACAGTCAATAAATAGGCCAGAATGAGCTATTCTTTAGCAAATTCGTGGCAAAAAGATCATTATGAACATATTTGGGCTCATATTCTATCCAAAAATCCTTCAAAACATATTTTATTTTATTCTCAAATTGATTTGTTGAGATCTCATTGCTAGAATTCATGCAATGAAATTCTGAGTTTCTAGTTGCTTCAGAGATCTATAAAACCATTGTAATCTATTTGATCATGGGGGAGGATTGTTTCAAAAAATATGTTTTGCAATTAAAACTTTGTTTCTTTCTTATTTCTCTACTGTGTTATCTCAATGACTGGATAATTAACTTGTGAAAGCTTGATAGTGCTACCTGCTTCTCATAGGAGGGCCCCCTCGAGATAGCAAGGTCTTCGTTTATTAAAAGTTAGTATTTCAGCTCATATTTCCTGTAGATTTTTTTCAATTCATTTGAGTATTTGAGTTTTTATTCATAGATATAAGTTTGAGATTATTTTTTCTAATCATTTTATTGTTCAGGTGAAGAGATATTTTAGGTGCACATGGACATCTTTACATTGTAGTGATTTTCAATTACAGAACTAATCCTTCTTTAAATTAAAATAGATTCATTTATAAGTGTGATTTTATTACAGAGAGTGATTTGATTCAAGTACAAGTGTGATTTCCATTTAATCAAGTGTGTCAAGAGTGATTTTCATTCAATTACAAGTATGGTTTACATTTAAGCAAGTGTGGTTTTGAAGAATGATTTACATTTAAGCAAGTAAGGTTGTCAAGAGTGATTTTTTTTTATTGAAGAAAGTGTGATTTTAAGAGCAAGAGTGATTTCATTTTAAAGAAACTGTGAGTGTGATCATTATTCAAGCAAGTAAATTAATTGATTTCATTTTGTATGAGTGTTTCATTTACTTACATAGTTGTAGAGAAACATGTGCATCTCGACATCTCAATTTAATTTAGGAATTGCTTGAATAATAAGGACTTCTAGCACATACAGTGCACATACACTTCATCAGCATATATCCCTAGTTGACAATTTATGTAAGTAATTTAACATCAATTAAATTACCAAACATTATTTATACCAGAATTTTTTAGAAATTAGAATCTATGTTGTGAGTTTTCACCTTACAAACTACCAATTTTCATGCCTTTGAGGATTTTTGCATTAAAATATATCAGACAAACGATGAATATGGATGATATTCATTTTGTTTCTAGGAATCAGAAAGCTCATTTAAAATTGAAGGCATGGGTTGGCCCATTCATAGTCAATACTAGAGTTGCATAAAAGGAAGTTAATGTTTTGTTAAGTCAAATGAAATGTAAATCAAGTTTCAACTGGTCATATTATCCATTAGGAGTAATATCATCCATGTGAGTTGAACATAAGTTTGCACCATATGTACATATTGTAAAGCCTGAAATAGAACAGTATGCTAACAAAGAAGAATGGGAAGAGAATACATTGCATGAGGTTGAAGAGATAGTTTCTAGTAAAACAACATTGGAAACCCCAAGACTGAAAGAAAAGGAATTGAAAATACTGAAAGAAAGCATATCCCCAGTAGGATCAAAGTTACAGAAGGAAGCATGGAATTTTTTTAAGAAAATAAAGTCCATAAATGTTGAAGAAGAGTCATCAGAAATTCAAACTTCTGAAGATCCTACCACAATCATACTTTCAGGAGAGCCTCCGGTCTCATTACAACAAACAAAAGAAACCACCATTGATTCTCCTTCTTCTTCAGGACATTAGAGTATTTTTTCAAAATTCTTAGAGATGAAAAAGAAAATTGAGGCATTAAAAACTTCAACATATGTAGAGTTCTGGAAAAATAGTGCACAACTCATACCAGATTATTATCTACTTTAGATAGTGAAAGAGGACAATTCCAATTAGCATTTATAGAACCAAAGGTCCTTGTGCCTAAGAGTGTTGATGATTATAAAACCTATATATTTTCATTTAATACTAAACGTATACATCATATAGATCAAATTAATCTCCACATATAAGCGGGAGAAATTATATATACATCATTGACAAGTTCTACAATGGCAGCATCCAAGATAAATACATCTCTAAGTAACATTAACTCTCAGCTGAAGCTAGAAAAGATGTCTTCTCTAGCTAAAGATACCAAGACTGAGGAGCTAGAAGATATGGTTTTAAAGTAAAGACTGAATCATAAAGATGTAAAATCAACTGAAGAAATAATTAAAATAAAAAATGCACACATTCAGGCATAGATGAAATAGCTAAAGTTACCAACAACTAAACATCCCCAAGCACAAGAAGTGGGAGAGCTAGAAAATAAAAGGAAAACATGCTTCGTATAATTGTGGAACAAAATGTGCAAATCCAGAAAATGGAGGTAGAGATGGATAAACTAATCAAGGAAAGAGAACTTCAAATCAGCACTAGAGCAGGGACATCAATAGCAACAGTATTAACAGTAGAAACAAATTCTACTAGTGAGAATCCAACAAAGCAATTATCAAAAGATATGGGAGTCCTATCATTAAGGGATATGGATATTGAGAAGCTAAGAGCTCAATTAGAGAAGACCCGAGATAGTAAAATAAAGGTTGATAATGCAGACCTTGTTGAAATACAGAAAAACTTCATATTAACCAAACATCTTGAGAAATATGAAAATGAATCATTGATAGCATAGGCATTATCTGAAGCAAAAGGAAAAATATGGATTGATATAAATTCAACCATAACTGAACTCTGTACATATATTGAGATCATTTTTGAACAATAATAAATGGTAAAGAGATCAAATTCAACCATAACAATAATCAAAGAAGACTTAGATCATAAGCCGGGAGAAACAACTAGAATAATCAAAATGTTGAATTCCAAAACACAAGAAGAATTGGATGAATTAGGAATTGAAGATAGGACTAATATAGTTCTAGAAGTAAGAAGAGCTTTTACTAAAGGGAATTTAATGTTGCAATTAGAAAATAAATGTCAAAATTTACATGTACAGGTAAATAAATTCCATAGAAAATTTAATGTCTTACACCAAAAAGGACTTCCACCTCTAAGATATTCTAGTGGCCAATTGATTCCACTAGAAAATTACCAGCATGGATTACATGAGACAGCAGAAAATAGATCAAAGTTTTCTAAAGTCAAGGGGATAATCAGTGGTAAAGCATTTATTGAAGGCCTAGAATATGATCCATTTATCCAACATGAAATTAAACATTTGTTTATTACTAGGCCAACTTTTGAAAAGTATACAGAGGTGGGCGAAGCATATTAAAAAGTAACAAAATTTTCTATTCCAGATGACAAAATATGGGATAAATAACTTGAACTAATCGAGTAAAACAAAATGAAAGATTTCAGCAACCAGATGCAGTGAAAGGAGCAGAAAGAACGACAACAGGAGCATAAATCAAAGAACTCAGTTTGAAGCAACAACCATTAAACAACACCCTCGAATTGTGTGATGATAACTCAAACCAGTTCAGAAAAATCCATTTTTGTGTTCTATTTTTGTAAAAATCCAAATCTGTTTTGGGTAATATTGTATATTATAAAAGAATTATTTTAGATTTAGATATTTTTGAATTACACTCTATAAGTATTTTGTGTTTCGAATTAAGAAGGGTTGAACTGTTGTAATGATCCACTGACACTATTGTACTACTTTGAAAATTTTCTAAAGATAATCAAAGGATTCTGACTTCATTCTAAATAGTTTATGTGTTCATGTGAGTCTTTCTTGTTTGTTAATTTATGTTTTTCATAATCTATTTCTGCATATGTTCAAGGTAACATAGGATTTAGGCCAAGGCCAGGTTGAGTATCAACCTCCTTGATAGCCCACTACAAATTTATAATCATTATGGAGGTTAATTAACTAAATAGTTTGTTTAAGTTAGTTCCTCTACATATTTTAATTGTCGCCTTCTATCATCTTTCGAATATATGTTGTTTGGATGTATAATTATTCTACACACATCAACTATATTTGATTAATTAATTATTCAATATGGATGTTTGATTATCACATATATTCTTACTTTCCACTTTCAAAATCAATTAAAAAATTTATGTTCTTATGAATGAAAACCAACCCTTTTGAACTTCTGAGAAATATTTGGATTTTACAAGTTTTAAAGGTTTAATACATTTCTCAACTAATTCAATTAAACCATTACTTAGATGCTTTGGCACGGTGCCCCGGCCTATAATTGTCTACAAAGATACAACATTAGATTGGCATCATTTTCGGGAAATGGAGTTTGTATTTTTTCCCTGGGACAGTGATCAGACTTACCTTTTAATGGTGAATAAGAGGTTAGCAGGCTAAAATATTTCATCTGGCGACTTCACATATTAAATTTGTCTTCACGTAGGCATACCAGATCTCATTCAGATCCTGAGATCTACTCTCCTTTATAAGATCCAGAGAGACTTGTGATAATTGCATCTATTAGACATAGATTAGAAGCTTCCATTTCTAATTATGCCTATCTTCCACCTGAAGCAATATCACAATCTAGGCCTTTTCAATCAACCTCAATCCCTTCTAAATTATCAGGTTTACCACCTAAATTTTTAGAACTCCTTTCTAAAGGAGTATATCTTCAATCTGCATTACTCGTTCATCAAATTGAGTCTTTTGAATTTCCTCTTTCCCATTTAGCAACATCTGATACTGAAGAAGATCTTGAACTTTAATTACCAGTATTGAAACTAGTTGATTTCATTTCTTTTGTCATACAAACTTATCCTCCTATTTCTGCTAAGCCTAGAGAGGAAATTATCATTTATACTAATCCTATCGCCTTTCAAAATCATGAGAAAAGCATACCTGGAGTCTAGAAATTAGTTATTCATCCTTATTTTTCAAGAAGCCTAAACCCCCATCTCAATCATCTTCAAGAAAAGTTGTCTCTCCTAAACAGACAATTTTACTACAACACCAAATGTCTGGATTTAGGCCAATTGTAACAGCTCGATATGTAGGATTAGTAATTTCTCCAGCAGCCCAAATTCATGATTTTCCTTAAGGGTATTTGAAACATTTACAAGGTCATCTGCAGAAGATCATTTGGCCACATTTCTTGATTTTGCAGACAATATGAACATTGAACATGAGGATGTTTATACAAGAATATTTGTTCAATCAGTAGAAGGAAATATCAAAATATGGTTCAGGTAGATAAGGTCTTGGTAAGCCTATAAAAAAGGTTACTTTTAATGAGCCTCAAGAGAAATTTGTTGAAGTTCCATCTGCCCAACCTCAAAATCAGTTACAAGAGAAAACTTCTACATAAAAATTTGTTCCAATTGTTTTTAATGTTGAAAGTGAATTAGAAAGGGTAAAAATTCCAATTCTCTTATCTGAACTTTCAAGGAATCTAGGTTATAAATAGCAAGTCTCCAAATTGATACAATATTCAAGTGTAGATGTTGAATGAGATGTAATTAACCTATAGTATGAGAAGCTTTCAGTTGTTTTTGGGACTAGTTCAGATATGATTAATGAAAGTGTGTCCCTTTCTATGTTACATTAAAAGTTCGTGATTTTCTTTTGTACAATTGTATGTTATATTCTGGTGCTTCCCATAATCTGATGCCTAAAGTTATCATGGACCAACTTCAGTTGAAATTACTAAGCCCTATCATCATCTCTATACATTCGATTCTAATACAATACCTTTTTTGGGACAAATCAAAAATTTGGTTCTTACACTTGCTCAAATCCCTATAAAGAGCACACTATTGAATACAATTGGTAGAGACATTCCTCCCAAATTTGGTATATTGTTATCAATATTTTTTTGTGCTAAGCTTGGAGAAAGATTACAAGTGGATATGTCCTATGCTACAATCCAAGTTTATGGAGGTGAACATTTAAGGTTGTATAGAGAAGTAAGATTTATAAATATTGTCTGTAGAGCTAATCAAACACTAAATCATCCTATATGTTCTATTGATCAATATGGATGTTTTACTTTGTCTGCAAGTGATTTTTCTAATCCACAAACCAAAATTGAAGATACTGTAAATATGCCTCAATTTTCAAACAGTGATGTGTGGAAAATGTATTTTGATGGAGCATTTTTTAAGGATGGATTTGGAGCAGGAATTGTACTCATTTACTCAATCCTTCAAATTAGATTTTGAAGTCACAAATAATGTGGCAGGATATGAGGCTTTAATTTTACGATTGTAATTAGCTAAAAATATGAAAGTACAAAACCTGGCAGTATTTGGTGATTCAGAATTAATTGTAAAGAAAATCAGAAATCTCTGTCAAACAAAAAATCTTAGACTTAGAGATTATATAAATGAAGTATGGGACTGTGTGGAAAATTACTTTCAAGATTTCAAGATTTCAGCAATCCCGAGAGAAGATAATATTCATTCACACTCCTTAGCAGTTTCTGCAAGTTCTTTCAAAATACTTGATCCTTTTCAATTATAATATCATATTGAATTAAAGTAAAAAACTTCTATTCTGTATGATTTAATACACTGACAAGTGTTTGAAGATGATGAGCATTTGAAGAATTTCTTACAGGCCATTGATGAATTTTCTGGTTTACAAGTTGAAGAAGAAAACAATCATGAAATAAAATCAAATGATGGTGATTCAGGTATGAACTTTAAACATAAAATTTTTGATCATGATATCATTCAGTTATCAAATAATCATATTCCAAGGGGTTAGTTCCACTTGAAAAAAAAATTGATCATAATGATGTATCAAAATCTTCATTGCTAAATTCAAAACATGAAGATGTATAGGACTGTAATATTGGTACTATAGAAGAAATCAGAAATATTAAAATTTCAATGAGTTTGACTCAGAACATAAAAGAAAAATATGTCAATTTGTTTAAAGAATACAAAGATGTATTTGCATGTTCATACGGAGAATTGAAAAGTTATGAAACTACTATAATTGAGAACAAAATTCCTTTGAAACCGGAAGCTAAGCAATTTCTGCAAAAATTAAGGATTAATTTAGTCCTACTGCCTATTATTGAGAAATTGTTGAGATTCAACAAGATGATGAGCTTAGTGAAAAGAGTTTCCTTCACTAAGTGGGCCCCGCAGGCTATTTTTGGCGCAAAGTCTATTTTTAGACATGTCGATCATATTCTATGAGTTGCAGGATGCTATTTGTGGATGGTTGGTCAGGTTGGAAAAATATATGGACTTCTATTTTTAGACATTTTGGGCGAAGTCTATTTTTAGACTGCCAGTCTAAAAATAAACATGTTGGATATTATTAGCTCTTAATAATATTTGGACTCTAAACATTATCGTATTCTCTTGAAGCACTGACATTCAGTTAACAGATTTTTCAGATCAGCTAGCTAAAGGAATTACGCAATTCCTAGAGCTACTGGTGGTTCATGCATGGAGGACTTCAGTTAGAACTCAAGTGGTAGAGTTTGGTGGAGTTGGTTTCTAGTTTAACTACACTTGTGGAGTTAAACACAGTTGAACTGATTGTGTCTATTTCTAACTGATTGATACTTTCAGTGGAGTTGAGTGAATTAATTAGTTAAATTAATTCACTAAATAATAACTCATTATTTAACTGGACAGAGACAATAGTTAACTACAGTGCAGAACAGATCAGTGGAGACTCAGTGGAGATATTGGTGAAAGAGCAAGTGTGACTATCAGTTGTGACTATAGTGTTGCATTGCATGCACCACACATTCATTGGAGATGCCAATGAGGATTGCGTGAGCAAGGTTGGAGCAATTTGAACTCATCTAGAGCCATTCTTCAGCAGGGATTGTGCAGTAGAGGCAGGCTATCAGGAGGGAAAAAATCAGTGCAGATTTTTGCTAATTGTTCTTGATTAGTGTGTAGCGATTGTATTGTACTGAGAGCTTGATATGATCAGCTTTGTATGAGTATTGTTACATGATCTCTATGACATATATTATATACAGATAGTTTGGGTTTTCAGCTTCAGGCTTTCCCGTTAAACAATTGTGTTAATGTGTGTGAATTTTTATTGTTTCATGTGTGCATTGTAATCTTGATTTAATTTCCGCAAATGATCAATGGTGGAATAGATTATGTATTTTGTATGAAGTTAAAATAGTGTGAGATCAGGAGAATCTTGGACATATAACACATAATTTATATAATTTCTACATGGTATCAGAGCAGTGTTGATCGTTTGAGGAGATTGCAATTATTGAAGCCGTTGAGTTTTGTGCTGGTGGAATTCGAATTTGCTGCATTGTTTTCTTGGTGTTGAAGTTGAGCATTCATTGAAATGTCTTTCAATGGATTGTGATTGGAGTATGCCCTTGAGGGCAGCTTGAATTACATAGCATGGAAGGATAGGATGGAGGCGGTGCTGGATGATAATGGGTTGAAGGTGTTCATAGATGTTGATATTCTGAAGCCTGCTTCTAGCGATGCAGCCGCACTTGACGCGTGGAAAAAGAAGGTAGCAAAGTGTCAAAGGATTCTGTTGGAAGGTGTGAAGGACCACATTGTGTCCAGCCTTCACGGGAAATCCACTCCATTCTTAATGTGGAAGGCTTTGACAGACTTATTCCAAAGCAGAAGTGACCAGAGGAAGTTGGCGCTTAAAGACAAGCTCATAAAAATAAAAATGGAGAAAGGTGACAGTATTCCAAATAACCTCACGAAGTTTTTCCACTGTAAGGATGAGCTGGGAAGTGTGGGGGTTACTTTTGATGAAGAAGACTTGGTGAGATTGGCTCTCCTTGGGCTTCTGAAGAGTTTCCATAGCTACAAAGACTCTGTCAATGGACGGGAGAAACTGCTAGGATGGGAGCGACTTTGGTCGGATCTTGTGCAGGAGGAGATAAGGCGGGGTACCAGGGATGGATCTTCATCGAAGAATGAAGATGAAGAAAATTGTGCTTTGGCTGCCAAAGCTCGGAAAGGAAAAGGGAATAAATTTTCCAAATCTGAAGCTAAAGGCAAGAAGCATGATTTGTCCAAGGTGAAGTGTTTTCACTGTCACCAGCACGGGAATTTCGCCACTAATTTCCCACAGAAGAAGAAGAATAAGAGCGATATTGGTTCTGCAGCAGGAGAGGCGTTAGCCTCGCAGTTTGAGCTCAACTTTTCTTTGATCTCATGCTTGGTTTCAAGTGTAATGGGATCGGTGTGGTTTCTTGACAGTGGTGCGTCTTTCCATATGACCGGAGACAGAGATTTGTTTAGTGATTTAGAGGAAAAGGATCTTGGAGTGCACATCGAGATGGGCGATGATGGTAGATACAGTGTGACTGGTATCAGGACCATTTCCTTTGAGAGGGAGTCCAGTAAACCTTTCATCTTGAAGGATGTCATGCATGTTCCAGGATTGAAGAAGAATCTGATCTCCGTGGCGATGTTGGAAGACAAGGGTTATGATGTTGTTTTTAGTGAGGGAAAATCTTTCCTGCACCATAAAACAACTGGTCAAACTAGGAGGATAGGGATTCGAGTTAAGAATATTTATTAATTTTAGGTAGATGGCTGCGCTGCAATGGCAAGAAAATCAGAAGGAGTGGTGAGCCAAGATGAGGGTGAATTGTGGCACAGGAGATTGGGCCATCTTCACCATGGCGCTTTGAAAATTTTGCAGCAGATTTTTACCGGGCTTCCCAAAGGTACACTTGCGCAGTCATATCAGTGCAAGGGATGTACTTTGGGAAAAATTGTGAAGACCATTTTTCATGAGAAGGATAGTCGTGCTTCGACGATCCTTGAGATATTTCACACAGACGTGTGTGGACCTTTCTCGGTTGCTTCAACAGCAAAGCACAGGTATTATGTGATATTTTTTGATGACTTTTCTCGTAAGTGCTAGATCTTCTTCATGCAAAAGAAGAGCGAGACATACTCAAAGTTCTGTGAGTTCAAGGCGTTGGTTGAGAAAGAGTCGGGGAAGCAAGTGAAAGCTCTCCAGAGTGATAATGGTGGTGAATACATCTCTGGCGAATTCAAATACTTCTGTAGCAAAGAAGGAATTCGAAGAGAACTCATAGCGCCTCATAACCCATAGCAAAATGGGTCGCTGAGAAGAAGAATAGAACAATCGTGGGTGTTGCATGGGCGATGTTGTATGATCAAGGCCTTCCCATACACTTGTGGGCTAAGGCATGCAACACTGCGGTTTATGTGCAAAACCGTTGTCCTCATAGAGTACTTGGCATGAGTACACCCGAAGAGGCGTTTTCTGGTAAGAAGCCTGATATTTCTCATTTGAAGATTTTTGGCTCACCTGTTTACATTCATGTGATGAAGGATGCCAGGAAGAAGCTGGAGTTGACTGCAAAGGTTGGGATATTTGTGGGGTACACAGAAACACCCCACAATTATCGTGCGTATTTGCCAGACAGTCGGATGACTATCGTGTGACGGGATATCAAATTTCATGACGAGAAAGCCATGAAGTTGTCTCTTGAGAGGGAGCTACACTTGCATGCAGAGAAGGAGCTACTTGTTCCTAAATATGAGCCTCAAGATGTGGATTAGCCATAAGAGGAGGTTCATGGAGTGGAAGAAACCACTCATGCAGCGCCAAACTTCAGAGGGCGGAAGCGCACTACAGAATTTGAGCAACTGAATCTTGATTCAGTGCAGAACGTAGGAGTTCCTACATCACAGCACAGACAGAGACAATCACCTGACCGATTTACTGGATACATGGCTCTGATGAGCAAGTGTATCGTGACAGAGCCATCCTCTTTCGAGGAAGCTATGGAGGATCCCGCATGGGTAGATGCCATGGTGGAAGAGTATGATTCGATTGTCAGAAACAGTACATGGGAGATTGTCCCAAGGACGGAAGGGAAATCAGTGGTAGGTTCGAGATGGATCTACAAAGTGAAGCAAGCTACTAATGGGAGCGTTGAGAAGTATAAGGCAAGATTTTTTTCCTGGGGCTTCTCACAGATCGAGGGGATCGACTATGAAGAAACCTTTTCACCTGTCGCAAGATATTCTTCCATACGTACCATCCTTTCTCTCTCAGCGCAGATGGGTTTGCACATTCATCGGATGGATGTGAAGACTACATTCCTCAATGGAATAATTGAGGAGGAGGTGTACATTGAGCAGCCTGAAGGATTCGAAATATTCAGTAGTGAGTCACATGTGTGCAGGCTCAAAAGAGCGTTGTATGGGCTGAAATAAGCACCTCTTGCTTGGTACACACGGATAGAAAATTATTTCACCGGACTTGGTTTCGCCAAGAGTGAGGCGGATCCAAACCTATACCAGATTGTGGTGGAGGGTAAGCTTTTGATCATTTTTCTTTATGTAGATGATTTAATACTAACGAGTGATGAATTTTTGATACACTCATGCAAGGCATATCTTGCAAAGGAGTTCAAGATGAAGGACTTGGGCCTCCTTCATTATTTCCTGGGATTGGAAATTTGGTAGCGGAAAGGTGAACTGTTTGTGTCTGAAGGCAAGTATGCCCGGGAGATACTGGAGAAGTTTCACATGCAAGGATGCAAGCCTATCGACACTCCTCTTCCTGGTGGTTGGAGGAAGGAGGATGCTACATCGACAGAGGTAGTGGATGCCATTGTTTATCGATGGTTGGTTCGCTCATGTATTTAGTCAATACACGACCAGACATATGCTATGCTGTGAAATAGCTTTCACAAGCAATGGTGAAGCCTACCAAGCTCTTTTGGAAGGCAGGCAGGCATGTCCTGAGGTATCTTAGGGGCACATCTAAGTATGGATTGTGGTACAGACAGTCGGATGAGGTCAAGCTGCATGGCTTCACGGATGCAGATTGGGCAGGAAGCCCAATGGAAAAAAAGAGCACATCTGGAGGGATTTTCAGTATCGTATCTACAGTAGTTTCTTGGTACAGCAGTAAACAAAGATCCGTGGCACTCAGTTCAGCGGAGGCCGAGTACATGGCAACAAGTTTGGCTCCATGTGAGGCTATATGGATGAGGAAGATCCTGGTCGGTTTGTTCGGTTCTCATTTAGATCCTACTGTGATATATTGTGATAATCAGAGTTGCATTAAACTCTTGGTTAATCTAGTATTTCATCATAGATCTAAACATATTGACATCCGGTACCATCTTATCAAAGATTGTGTGCAGCAGAGGGTCATGTTGCTTTCTTACATTCCTACGGAAGATCAGGATGCAGATATTCTGATGAAGGCGCTCACCAAGAGCAAATTTGAATACCATAGAGATAGGATCGAGGTGGCAGATAATCCCTATCTTGTTGAGAGGGAGTGTTGAGATTCAACAAGATGATGAGCTTAGTGAAAAGAGTCGCCTTCACTAAGTGGGCCCACATGCTATTTTTGGCGCAAGTCTATTTTTAAACTATGTCTATTTTTAGACATGTCGATCATATTCTATGAGTTTCAGGATGCTATTTGTGGATGGTTGGTCAAGTTGGAAAAATAGATGGACTTCTATTTTTAGACATTTTGGGCGGAGTCTATTTTTAGACTGCCAGTCTAAAAATAGACATGTCGAATATTATTAGCTCTTAATAATATTTGGATTTCTAACGTTATCTTATTCTCTTGGAGCACTAACATTCGGTTAACATATTGTCCGAGGATCAGCTAGTGGAGGAATTACACAATTAATGAAGCTAATGGTGGTTGTGCATGGAGGAATTGATTAGAACTCAAGTGGTAGAGTTTGGTACGGAGTTGGAGAAGTAGTTGGTTGGAAGTTGGTTTCCCTATTCATACACTTGTGGGTCTCTTCCACACTCGGGCGATTGTGTCTATTTCTAACTGATTGATATTTTCAGTGGAGTTGAGTGAATTAATTAGTTAAATTAATTCACTAAATAATAACTCATTATTTAACTGGACAGAAACAACAGTTAACTACAGTGCAGAATAGATCAGTGGAGACTCGGTGGAGAGATTGGTGAAAGAGAAAGTGTGACTATCAGTTGTGACTATAGTGTTGCATTGCATGCACCACACATTCATTGGAGATGCCAATGAGGATTGCGTGAGCAAGGCTGGAGAAATTTGAACTCATCCAGAGCCATTCTTCAGCAAGGATTGCGCAGTAGAGGCAGGCTATCAGGAGGGAAAAAATCAGTGCATATTTTTGTTGATTGTTCTTGATTAGTGTGTAGCGATTGTATTATACTGAGAGCTTGATATGATCAGCTTTGTATGAGGATTTTTACATGATCTCTATGACATATATTATATACATATAGTTAGGGTTTTCAGCTTCAGGCTTTCCCGTTAAACAACTGTGTTAATGTGTGTGAATTTTTATTGTTTCATGTGTGCATTGCAATCTTGATTTAATTTCCGCAAAAGATCAATGGTGGAATAGATTCTGTATTTTGCATGAAGTTAAAATAGTGTGAGATCAGGAGAATCTTGGACATATAACACATAATTTATATAATTTATATAGAAAGAAGTAATAAAATTGTTGGATGCCAAAATAATTGTTCCTTTAAGATACTATGAATGGATAGCTAACTTGGTACATGTTAGGAAGAAGAATGGAGAAATAAGACTATGTTGATTTTAGAAACTTGAACAAATTTTCCTTGAAAGACAATTATCCATTACCAAAAATGTATCAATTACTTCAAAGAGTATCAAGGTCCGACATGATTTCAATGTTGGATGGTTTTTCTGGATACAACCATATTTTAGTTAGTCAAGAAGACAGAGAAAAGACAACATTCACAACTCCGTGGGGTACATTCATGTCTGCCAAGATGTCATTTGGTTTAATAAATGTTGGAGAAACTTTTCAATGAGTGATATCTTAAGCATTATATCCAGTATTGAGTGTCTTTCATCATCATCATTTTATATTTCTGGTTTTTTTTTTTTTTTTCTAGAGCAAGTGTGATTTTCACAGCAAAGACTCCATAGCTCGAGGAGAAGGCACATGGATCTGCAGGTTCTCTGCATCCCACAAGGGGAAGCAGCCCCCAATGGAGCCGATGTTGTAAATTATTTTTACCCTTAGAACATTTTTACAATTTTTTGTTCATTGCAAGCAAAACAAAAATGAGAAAATAAAAAAGAAGGAAATAAATAAAAGAGAGAGAAAAAAATATTTTTATCTTTAAAAATAAGCGTGCACATTTAAATGTCGTTAATTGTATAGTTTTTATTTTGGAAATTATATATTTCTTTGAATAAAATATTGGGAGACAAAATTTTGATTTGATTTCCGCCAAGGACATAATCTGTTTGCAACTCTCAATGGTCACGATAGCATGTGCCCAGATCAACGATAGCAAAAGAATTGCGGGACCCCCAAAATTCTCGATAGTTAATGAAGGGTGTTAGTGTCAGTATTTGCATCCTACCATCAGTGATAAAAATCCTCTTTTCATATCATTTTAGGAGTCCCATTCAGAAAATTTTATTCATTCCACTAGGTCATGCAAAAATTTGCTCATTGATGGTAGCCCTAAATAAAATAAAATAAAATAAAATAAAATAATCACTTTTTCTAAATTTCCATTACTTGCTGGCTCAATTTCATACCTTGTTGATTGTAAATCATCCATAAAGCTAATGTCATCATGAAAAACTCTTTCAAAGTCTCATTAGGTCTTTAGTTTTTTTTCAAGGTTTCATTAGGTTTCTAGGGTTTTTTCCAAGGTCTAATAAACACTCCATTTCCATTACATAAAGCCAGCAAAGTAAGAGAGTGAACAAAATAACATCTCTTTACCATGTAAAGATGATTTGAAAAGATGTAATTTTGATTCCAAAGTTGTGATTTTCATCCTAGAATGTAATTTTTATTCCAAAAATATGTCATTGAATATGTAATAAGTACAAGGTTCCCAAGTTGCCAACTCAGAGTTCCACATGCCAAAAAAAAAATATCAATGTGAAAAGAGTTCCAAGTCCATCAAAATGATCAATTGTCAAAGGAAAGAAGTCGAAATGAAAGGTATAGTTTCAAAGGTTTAAAGTGAAAACAAGAAGGAAAAGTGGGTCCTAAAGCTCAAAGCATCCAATTCATCAAGTATAAAGCCCATTCAAAGATCAAAACATATTCATTTTCTCTCTATGTTATCAAGCCATCACTCACATAGCTCAAAAAATCTAAATTGAAGGGTGAAAGGTTTAAATTCTTGGAGGCGTTGCTCACCTAGAAAGAGGCGTTGCGCATAAAGCCAAAGGTGTTGCGCATAAATTCGGGGTGTTGTGCATAGAGCCAGGGCATTGTACATAGAGCCAGAGGCACTGCACACCTGGAAAAATTCACTTGCAAGCTTACAAACTCAGTATAGGTCCTCCAAACATTCAGAAAATGGTTTCTTCATTTCCCAGCAAGTAAGACACCATTATGCCCTCCTTGCATTTATCAAGTACAAATTTCATGGTCTCAATATTTTCATGAGAAATCTCTAGTTTTTCAAGATAAAAACCCTAGTTTCACTTCCTAGTCCCAAATTCGATCCTTGAAGACCCCTTCTACCCTTCCCACATCACAATAAATCCTATCATTACCCCTGTATCATCAAATTCCTATCCCAAACCCCTTTATCCCCTAAACCCTAAAACCTAGGTATTTCAAATTCCTAGACTCCCAAATCCCCATTCCTGTAATAAAATTCCTATTCCAAAATCCGACAATTTTTCTACTCCCTGTCACCTCCCTCAATTTAATAATCCCTTCCCCCATCTCCCTAATTTTTTCCATCCCATTGCCCACTCCCTAAACCTATATTTCACTCCCAACTCATCTCCCTAGGGTTTCTAGCCAAGACACTATGGAAGAAGAAAACAAAGAATTCAGTGAGGAAGAAGAAAGGGAAGAGAGGATGCCACACCAAGGATGGAATATCCTCAGACTTGAATCTACAAACACCAGAGAACTCATGCCCTCTCCCATGACTTTGGCATGTTTTAAGCATGTAGGATGCTTTGATTTTTGTGAAAAAATACAAAAGGTCCAACATCACCTTGTTTTGAGCAGGCTTTTCATCTCTAATCTTCATGATAACCAAGTAACCCTTGCTGGTGTCACTTTCATAATATCCACATCCATTATAGCAGATGCCACTGGAATTCCAAATGTTGGTGAAAAGTGGTACAAGGAAAAATACTTGGACAATCATTACTATGACCCATATATCAAGCCAAGGCACGAGAATGAAAGAAAAGGGTTCTTTCCTTTCTCTTACATCCTGGATAGGTATGCCCCCATGATGAAAATCATCATGAGGTACTTTTCTTGTGAAGGAAGGTTCTCAAGACTCTACACCTACCATATTAGGTTATTAATGCACTTCACAAGGGTCAAAATGCTCAACATACCTTATTTTCTCTTCAGGGGCATTGAAAAGATGGCATACATTGTTCAAAAGAGAGATTATGACCACCAAATGAGAATTATTTTTCACCACTCTCTCATCAAGATCATTTTCCTCCATCACCTTGATAAATTGAACATCTCATGGGACACTTTCATAGCTAATGACATATTTATTGCTCCACCAATTCAACATGCTCAAGTTGTGCCTCCACCATCTCATCATTCCACGTCCATTCCTCCATCTCAGCCCACAGTACCTACTTCTTCATCAGCTCAAATTAATTCACCCATTTCATCACCATAATCACCATTTCACACTCAGATTGGTTCATCCAGCATGGTTAAGAACAGTGAGCTTAAAAATACCAAAGTGGCTGAGATAGAGACATTTGCTAAAACATATCAGAGAGGTCATAGGAAGGTGTTTTCTCCATGGATTGTGGAAGGGGCATTGCCTTATTCATCGGAAAATCAGGTAGACAAAGGAAAGGAAAGATGACAGAGGTAGATATTTAGGAAGAGACTAGGTGTGAGGAGGAAAATCTTCATGAGACAGAAATGGAGTTTGACCTTGTTGACTTGAATCAGCAAGATGATTTTGATATCACTAGCACATTCATCAAGGAAAAATAGGCCAATATTAAAGAGCGACAAACTAATCTTGATCGATCTAGATTTGTCATCACCTTTCATGAGCAAGAGAACCAAGAGCTAAATACCAAACACTTCATTGATGAAGTGAAATTCATTAAAGCTCAAAGAGAGGTAGAAAAAGCTAAAGTCTTGCTTGAAGAGACACTAGAAAAATATGGTGTGCTAGATGAACCAGATGAACAAGTGCCAAGAAGAAGGCCAAGGACTAGAGGTTTGAAGAGCTCCCTAGAACTATAAAGGCAGAAAGAAAGAGAACTAGCAGATGAGCTCACTCTTAATAACAATCTGCAGTGGTAATCAATGATAACCCGAAGCAATGGCTTGATAGGGCTAACCAACATCTTGAGAGGCTCCTGGAGAAATAAACAAGGAAAATTATATTCAGAGAAGGATGGAAAAACACTATGCCAAGAAAGACAAAATTGCAAGGTCAAAACTTAAACAAGCCAATGAAAAATTTGAGACCTTGACCATGCAAGAAGAGAAAAGAAGGCTTTATATCCTTGCTGAAGCCTCACTCCATGCCTAATCCTCATCATCAGCCATCATTCAACAAATTTTGGAAATTTTTGACATATTTTTGCAAATTTTGAATTTTTTGTGCATTCCTAGATAGTCATGTGACAGTTGGACTATTAGGTGCACAGCGCCCTAGGCGTTGTGCAATTTTTTGAGGCATATTTTGGCCAAAAAAAGACCACCATTAGATTTATAATGATGAATACATGCACCCTAGAAACGTTTCTAAGTTTTTTTGGACAAACTAGTCAGTGAAAAGGTCAAAAAACACCCAAAAAATCATGTTTCTCTCCTCTTTTTGAGCCTGCCGCTGCGCATAGAGCAGTCTTGGGAGAATCACTTTTTTGGAGGTCAAATCAAGTCAACTCTGCAAACCAATCATATATTTTGAAATCATACTAGATAATATTTCTAATGAGCTATCCTGAGCTCAGTTTCGACATTGGGAACCCCTCCAAAACTCAGCTTGAAGATGGCGCTGCACACCTGACATGGCGCTGTGCATAGAGCAAAGGCGCTACTCACCTGACCAATGTATGATTTTTCTGAGTTTTCTCTACAGTTTTGATTGTCACCTTGAGAAATCATGATTTAATAATGTAATTGATAAAATTAAATGTAATTATGATTTTTTGACACTTACCTAGGGTAAATACATCAGGTGAAAAGTTTTGATGACATGTAATGAATCAGTTTGCAAAAAGTGAGGGATGAGTCAGTTTGACTACCCTACACTCCAGGTTTCAGTTCAGGTTTTGGTGGAACTGCTCCTCCTCTCATGGATTCGACCCCTGAGGATGGGATGATTTGTTTTTAGCTCTATATCATGTAATTTTTGACTCATTTCACACGTTGGGTGTTGATGCATTGATCAGAGACTCTAGTGTAATCAATTTGGTAGGAAATTAATGAAAAGGTTGCAGCTATTTCTTTGGGATACCTGTAGTATGAGAATTTAGCATTGTTTTTTCTTATGTCTCATTATGTATGAATGTTTTGTTTCATGATCCATTTCATTTCTATGATATGTTGATTTTCAAGTTGATAAGTATAATACATCTCTCATGCTCTGTTTTGGGAAAACCTTCATAGTATTTCCATCTTCTTCAGTTTAGAAAGAATTCATGCTTAGCCTTGATCTTTCTATCTCCTCACCTGTCTGATCCATCCCACTCAAGAAACCCTAAAGTGTTACATTTTCTACCTACCTTGCCCCATTGGATCTCTATAACCCTAATCTTATTTGCCCTGACCTAGCCTCTTTGACCCAATTCACTCATCCAACAACCAAAACCAAAAAAAAAAAACCCTTTTGCATATCATACCTAGCCTAAAACCCTAATTCATCCAGCCCTATTGGCTCTGACATTGTGGAGAGAGCCTTCTCCGGTTTGATAGGGCTAGATACCAAGCCAAAATATTATTCTGTGGTTACCTCTGTTGGGATTTCTTCCTTGGCCTTAGAGATCTGGTGCAGTGATAACAAATGGGATGGGGAAGAAGTTTCTCTTATCTTTCTTTTGTATGTCTGTCTCTCATCTCGCTTTTGTATGTGTGTCAAGCTCTAAAGAATTAAGGTATCCCATCCACTTGAAACTACATACCACCACCCCCAACACCCCCCCCCCCCTTCCGAAAACCACTTATCCTCCTTTGCTATTATTCCCGCCATTCTTACCCTTCGCCAGCCTTCTTCCATTTACATTCTTAGCTACTTCTCCTACTAAACTAGCCAGGTGACTATTTTCGCATTTTTTATTCTTGCCAACATTCAAAAAATTTAATCCTTCGTTCCAATAACGGTTAATTCCAAAGAAAAACATTATGAAGGAAATAATAAATCCATTACCCTACAAAAATGAATTCTTTTACCTGCTACCTACAACTACAGCTTCTCGAACATCATCTGAGCGAATTCCAGCGATCAACAACTATCAATCACCACTACTATCGAGTAAATTCTCAATTATCCTCAGTAATTTTTTTTTTCCCAAATGGCTATCCATAAAGTAAAATCCAACGTTTTTGTAGAAAATCCCTTGTTACCTCGTGATTAATTTAGATGGATTACCTCTTATTGACACCCATTTCAATATTACTGAAACCAACTATGAATTTGATTTGTATGAGCTTAAAAATTGGCATTCCAAAAGTATGAGGACATTAGTGACAATTTTGGGAATCCTTACTTCCTCAGTTGTGTTTCCCTCGGACACACCATTTTCTAGAGTTTTTCAACTGGTGTGGAGTTCGATACCTTCCAAGTCAGAGAACTATAATTGTTAAAAATAATGAGACTCTTTTCTCCATAACCTCTAAGTCGACTTTTCAAGCCCTGCAATTAAATCCTAGGGACTCCCTTCACCATTTTTCTACTGATTCCCTTATGGAGATTTACCAGAAGCATTATTTTTCAGAGAGAGCTCATATTTTGGAGTCATTTCTACCAGAAAATTTTGAATTACCGAGGACAAACCCACCTTATCCATCTTTAATGATTCCTGAGATTTATAGGCGCGTAATTTCCATGGTTTCTTGTATATTAGGATATACAAATGATCAGTGGGTAAATGAAGTTATGTTAGGGTTCTTATCAATGTTTTCATATGGTAAAAAACCCTCAATTATGTTCAATTACAGTCAATTTTTTTTGAAAATGACAATAATAAATATTGAAAATTGCATCAAAAGGGATTCTAATTTAATTTTCCCTTAATTAAATTAGAAGGAAATTGTAATTCCACATCACATGATAACTTGTACGAGTTAACTAAGTTTGGAAGACTTAGTTAGCTCAGTTAATTCGAGTTGGGGGTTAAACTGGAGGTATGTAGAGCTCACTCTAAGTTTTAGGGGGTCCAATTGCATTTAATTTTGAGTTGTAATTCTTTAAATTAATTATTTGAGTTAAAATCAATTTAACTAGTTCTAATTGATGGATGAGCTAGTGAGAGGTCAAGTGAATTAAATCTAATTTAATTCACAAGAAGTGATCAATCAGATAAATGATAATTCACTATAAATAGTTGTTGCATGTTAGTTCTAAGAAATACCGAGTTGATATTGAAGTTAAAGGGAAGTATACTATTAGTTGTATAAATAGATAATTGTGCAAGTCATGCATGAGGTCAAGAGGATGCCTTTGATGTATTGCGCAATCAATTATTGGGAATTTCCTAATTAATAGGGGTTCAAATCCCTCACGATTTCGTAAGCAATGTTGAGCATCCAAAAGCAAGAAATTGGTTAAGTATTGGACCAAACTAGGCTTGGACTAGAGTGAGACAATCAAAGATAGTGCAAAGAGCTCTCAAGCTTGAGAGAATCACTGTATTGTTTCATATTATTGACTTAATGCAATATACCGATAGTGAGGTTTTTAGTTGAGGCTTTCCCCAGATACTTTTTTTTTTTTGTGAGATAGAGATTCTTTCTCTTTTTTGTTCATGTGATTGTGTGATCGTAATTGGTTTCTGTAATTTGTAGAATATATTCAAGTATTTTTTTTTAGCATATTACAATATCAATTGAATTTATGTGTATTTTCCACATGGTATTGTGAAAAATTCTGAATCCTTATTACATAAACCCTACTGCAGTATTCTGATTTACTTCTCCTACTTGTTTGATTTAATTAACAAGTTATTTTTCTGAGTTATTCAGTAAAGCATCAAAGTAAATACTACCGCAGTCTACACATACATATAGATCAAGTACTAAAGAATAAAGCCCACATGACAAAGGACACACAATATTTTTGGATAAATGTCCCCGGAAAAACCCAATTCAGGAAAACCAATACAGCAGCTCTTGAGGGTTTTATTATTATGCAAAATTATGAATACAATCAAGGGTACCAGTAGTGGTTTTCCCAACAGAGAAATCTCGGTAGATGTACCTCTATCTCTCAGAGATAGAAAATATGGTTGATTTAGCTAAGGATGAAGAACCCCACAAGTGCCTACACAGTCACCCTTCAGTGTGGCTCCTTCACACCTTTTGGATCTATTGAAAAAAATCCCTTTCTCCCCCACTGAAACCCCAGTGTTGTAGCCTCTGGCTCTACGTTAGCCCCTCCTAGCCTGTGTCACCCTCTTGTGACCATGTCAACCTCTGTGTTGGCTCTACGTGAGCCTGGTTGGATCTGTGTCACCTCTCATATGCCTACGTTGCCTCTGTGTCATCCTTCCTCTACTACGCTGCCTCTCTGGTATGGATCGGCCTCTCTGAAATTTTATTCTTGGCCTTGGATTTAGAAATACCTCTGTCGATCTGCCCCTCACTGCACTACAAGCTCACTCAAAAATTCTCAGCAAAATGTGCCCCATAATTTCGACTTAGCTAAAGTGTTACCACTCTGTTTGTATTCTCCAACTGACACCAAGCCTTCCTTTAATACTTTTCTCATTGAAAAGTCAATGGTCGTGATCTAATCTCTAATCAATGGCTAAGGTTAGAAAATACTTGATCCACGTCACTTAGAACATTCTCACCCACATGTTTAAATTAATTCCATTTAATTATTTAATTTCCCTAAGTTAGACTTAGGGTCTCCATTAAAATAATTAATTATTGGAATAACTTAGGCTCCAGGCAGAATTTCTCCAAACGATTTCTGGGTCTTGTAGATCTCATGTGTTCTAACCTCTCCACAAAGTTTCAGAGCTAGAGCACATATGATACTACCCAAAATATCAACACTCCCTCTAAGCGAGGAATGTGCTCTATCAACACTTCAACCTAGAAGTGTTACTCTGATCCATGGCATCGTTCCCCTACATTATTGATGCTCAGCCTGCTGCCCCTCATTCATTGTGTTGTTGCCTTATGTACTGTTTCCCATGACTCTGCCTCATTAGTACTACAGATCCCTTTCAAATGATGCATCATGCTGCCCATAGCACTGCCACTGCTAACTGATGCACTGCAACTCAGTTGCTGAGAAGTAAGCAAGTGAAGGACATCACCCAAAAACACTCACAGACAAGTCAGTTTGGTTGCATCTCAATACTGAAGCACCATCTATTGTTGAACTTTGCTAACCCTCTGAAGCTCTATGATTTTTTTTGCTCTGCACTACGTAAGCACTGCCCCTCTACGTTGTTGAATTCCCATCAGCCTCTACGTTGTTTCTTTCATGTTGTTGTTGCCTCTGCACTGCGCTGCTCTAGTCTTCAGCATCCTCACTGCCACCATGCCTCCATTATCCTCTGCACCAATTGAGTCCAGTCATCCTGCTATTGTCTTTAAGGGCTCTCATAGCTGGTATGTGAGCCAATATTTTGGGCACCTCGAGGATACTACCCACTCATCATCTGTACCTCAATCTACAGATTTATGTTTCCCCACCTCTTATCTCGAGGTACATGAGCACTCATGGCCACATCAACATCACTGCCTTCATCCCCCTTGGTTTTCGTAGCCTTAGAATCTGAATCTTCCTTGCCCTTCTTCTTATGAGGACAAGTATTGACGAAATTTCCTAATTCGTCACATCTGAAGCACCGAACCTTGGAGAAGTCCTTTTTCTTCTTCCCTTGTTGTTGCTAATTTCCCTTAGATTCGAGATCCATATATTCCTCCTCCTCCTTCTTGATCTTGGCTCCTTCATTAATGATGTCCATCTTGGACATTCTCTTGATCTCCTCTTGACGAAGAGGTTCCCACATGTCCTCCCAATTTGGAAGTTGTGCTCTTCCAAAAATACTTTGTACAAAGGTCTCCCAATCATCGATGACTGCATTCAGGGTAGTCCTCACCATGAGACCATCATCAGGAGTTTCCCCCATAGAAACCAGTTGATCTCAAATTTCCTTTAATCTAATGAAGAAGAGGTCGATTTCCTCTCCCTTGTGTGTCTAAAATTGTCGCAGTTGATTCTCCAAAAGCAACTTCCTCTAGATGGAGGTTCCTTGATACAGCTTGATCAGCGTTTTCTGCATGTCATTTTTCATGTTCTTCTCGGCAATATGTGGAACCACATGATCCTTCACTCTGTCAATAATAAAGCATTTATCCTGTGTTTTATTTTCCTCACACTTATTTAATGGATCAGCATCAACTGGAATGGCTACAACCTTCTCGACATGATCTTTGATGTGATACTCGTCAAGGACTAACAGAATTTTGGCCTTCCAGATGACAAAGTTAGATGCACCATCTAACCTTTCTTGATCCCTCAATCCATGCGAGGCCATCTCTTCTCAAAAATGTCAAAACGGAGGCTCTTCTCCCTTATTTTGTTGTTTCTCTTAGCAAGAGACCAGATCTTGGTTTCTTTGCAATAGAAACCCTTTAGAGAATATGCTCCCTTTGATCAGTGATTTCATTCCCAGAAATCCTCAACCAATTCTGTCGAATCATCCCTCTCCAATTACTCTATTGATTGGATCTCAGACTTATTGGCTAAAAATTTTGTTGAGGAATTGTTTCCCCTTACTTTTTCAACCCTGCTAGACATTTTTATGCACCAACAAAAACAATTCCCCACCAGCAACTTCGAAGAACAAAATTTCACCTCCAGTCACGGCCACTGGCACAGCGTCACCCCCTCTCTGACTCTGTCACCCTCTTGGGCATGTGTCGGCCTTTGTGTCATCTCTTTGTGACCTAGACAGGCTCTGTGTCACCCTTTTAGGCCTGCGCTAGCCTCTACGTCAGCTCTGTGTGAGCTAGACAGAATTTTCATCACCCCTACTCGGTATGTGTTGTCCCTCTGGTGTTGCACTACCTATTTTTGGATTTGTGTTGTCTCAGCAGCCTTCCTACAGCAAAAATATTCAGCACTTCCTTGATGGATTCAGCTCCCCCTGATCTGCAATACCTATGATACCAGGTGAAAATTTATGAATCCTGATTACCAAAACCCTACTCCAGTATTCTGATTTACTTCTCCTACTTGTTTGATTTAATTAACAAGTTATTTCTCTGAATTATTTTGTAAAACATCAAAGTAAATACTACTGCATCCTACACATACATACAGATCAATTATTTAAGAATAAATCCCACATGACAAAGAACACAAAATATTTTTTGTAAAAATGTCCCCGGAAAAACCCAATGCAGGAAAACTAGTGCAGCAGCTCTTAAGGGTTTTATTATTATGCAAAATTCTGAATACAATCAAGGGCACTAGTAGTGGTTTTCCTAACAGATAAATATCGGCAGATGTACCTCTATCTCTTGGAGACATAAAATAAGTTTCATTCAGCTGAGGATGAAGAACCCCACAAGTGCCTACACGGTCACTAAGACACCCTTCAGTGTGGTTGCTTCACCCCTTCTGGATCTATTGAAAACGAGCCCTTTCTAGCCCACTGAAACCCCAGTATTGCAGCCTTTAGCTCTGCGTCAGCCCCTCCAGGCCTGCGTCACCCTCCTATGACTGCGTTAGCCTCTGCGCTAGCTCTACATGAGCATGGCTAGATCTCTGTCACCCCTGTTGGGCCTATGTTGCCTCTGTGTCATCCTTCCTAGACTTTGTTGCCTCTCTGGTATGAATTTGTCTCCCTACAATTGTATTCTTAGCCCTAGATTCAGAAATCCCTCTCCTGATTTTCCCCTCGCTTCACTGCAATCTCACTCAAAAATTCTTAGTAAACCGCACGCCAAAATTTTGACTTAGCTCAAGTGCTACAGCTCTATGTGTATTCTCCAACTAACCCCAAGCCTTCCTTTAATAATTTTCTCATTGAAAAATTGATGGCCATGATATAATCTTTAATAAATGGCTAATATTAGAAAATAATTGATCCACGTCACTTAGAACATTCTCACCCACATGTTTAAATTAATTCCCTTTAATTATTTAATTTCCCTAAGTTAGACGTAGGGTCTCCATTAAAATAATTAATTATTGGAATAACTTAAGCTCTGGGTGGAATTTCTCCAAGCAATTTTTGGGTCTTTGATATCTCATATGTTTTAGCCCCTACACAAAGTTTCGGAGCTAGAGCACATCCAATGCTACCCAAAATCTCAACAGGTATCAGACCATGAATCATTACGGAAGATAAGAATTTGAGTTTGTTTTGAATAGGTGAATCAAATTTGCATATTTATTATTCAGAGCCAACAGCAGATCAGGATGTCTTTCTGTGGATTGAGACTCGAATATGCCCTTGAGGGTAGTTCAAATTATATATCTTACAAGGATAGGATGGAGGAAGCGTTGGAGGACAACAGAGTGAAGGAATTCATAGACAGTGATATTCCCATGCCCGTAGCAGTAGATGCTCAAAATCTTGAAGCATGGAAGAAGAATGTAGCAAAGGCCAAAAGGATTATGTTAGAAGGAGTTCGAGATCATATTATCTCGAACCTCCATGGAAAGGAAACTCCATATTCCATTTGGAATGCCTTGATGGATTTGTTTCAGAACATCAGCGACCACAGGAAGCTGGCATTGAAGGACAACGTCAGAAAAATCAAGATGGAGGAGGGGGAGACAATACCAAAATACTTGACAAAGTTCACTCAATGTCAAGATGAGTTTGGAATTCTTAGTGATACCATTCCCGAGGATGATCTGGTGAGCCTAGCACTTCTAGGCTTTCCCAAGAGTCGGCACAGCTACCAAGATTCGGTAAATGGGAGGGAGAAACTACCAGAGTGGGAGCAATTGTGGTCCAACTTGGTGCAAGAAGAGATTTAGCACAACACCAGAGATGGGACCTCTTCCAAAGACAAAGAAGAATATTTTTCATTAGTCAGAAAAGGAAATAAATCCAAGGTAAATAATTCCCAAGGAAAAAGAAGGAAATAAGAAAGACTTGTCCAAAATCGATCGTTTTCACTATCATGAGTTCAGGCACTATGCCACGAAATGTCGACATAAGTCAAGCAAGAAGGAGCCTGCAATAGTAGCAGTAGGTGAAGCTCTAGCTTCATGTTGGGGCCCTTGTT
>CM076577.1:154641826-154902108 GCA_034641835.2 Pinus albicaulis | reverse complement strand
CTTGTTGGGATTCCCATGTTTTGGTCGGGTTGACAAGACCAAAAGATGAGACAACATAGAACCACTTTCAGACCTTAGGATCTAGCCCTCCTAGGTTCAGAGAGGGATCTCTCTATGATAGTCAAAGGTTTATGTCTTTGAAGCTCTAAGTTACGATTTTAGGCTAGTTGTAGGCTCATGGTTGTTTGTTTGATTGTTTGTGTTTGGTTGGAGGGAATCAGGGAAAGAAGGTCCAACAGAAGACAAGGATGAGCAAAGGGGAAGCTAGGCAGAGACAGATAACTCAAAGAACATCGAAGCCATTGGGCAATGGAGTCAAGAAAGGGTTTACTTGTTGTTCAATGTGCAAGCTTTCAGTTGGGCTAGTCATCTAAATCATCCGGATCTTAAAGGATAGAAGATGGAATGGAACATTAAGGACTGAAAATGAAAGGAGGAGAACCATCTAATTCTGTCTATAGATCAGGTCAGAGGTCGTTTAACTCCAGGCCTGCTTGGACAGAATTAGAGGTAAAACAAGGGATCTTGGAAAGGTTTAATTAGGATGGAAAGCTCCTAGTGAGGAAGATACATGATTCTAGACCTCCCAGGTTCTCAACACATTCAACTAAATCCTACCAAGAACATCTAAACACAGATTTCATTAATTCATACATCAGAGAGCAGGCAATAACATCCACTACACTGGTTAAATCAATTGAAATCAGTATTCAGATACACATATAAGCGGAAAACATTGAGGTAGGGAGAGCAGGAAACATAGGGCACCTAACAAGGGTGAATCCTATGTTATACTTCTGTTGCCTAGCAGTAGAAATGAAATGAAACAGAACATAACATAAGAGCAAGTCAATCACAAATACAGAGAAAGAGGAAACATCACCAGCTGCTTTAGATCAGGATCCAAAGAAACATGCTTTTCATATTAAAAACAACACCAATCAGGTACATCATAGCCCATAGCTTGAACATTCAGTCTGAATACATCTAGCCTCAGTCTATCTTACAATATACACAGAGAACTTTTCTCAAGAGGAGAATACTTGCATTTCACTGATATCTCATCAACAACCATTTCAAAGTTTCCTTTTGTGCTTTATAGCAAAGGATGAACCTAAGATCGACTGAAGGAGTAGGTGAAAATTAAATGTATCATTAAACATAACAATGAACGCAGCGCTGAAACCCATTCTGCTTGACCTGCTATGTATTTAATCTCTGTCACCTTCCTTGTAAAAGAATGATCTGCTTTGGATATGATCTTGACCTTTTGGCTTGTTGTACTCCAGGTGATTTGAACAAAAAATGAAATACGCTGCTTGAAAGGTCCGTCTCATAAATCTCTGACTGTTTTTGAACTGTAGTTAGGGCGGAAATCATTTCAGGGACATTCTGCTTAATAAAAGTTATATGGGCGCCTTGTACCTGATCAAGAAAACATTCTGCTGGAAAATAACCCTGATGGTACCTTCTGCTTGTGCACAAGATCCTTTGAATCGTTCCTCGGGGTCTTCAACTGGTGCTTCGTCTCTTAGACCTCTGATTTTAGGCCTAAAACCTTCATTTTTGTGCTCTGATCCCTGGTCCTTTTCCATAAATTCAATCTGCAGCAAAATGGTTCTCTGCAGTTTCTCTGACATTGTGACAGGGATCGTGGGCTAAGGTGATATTTTATCCTCAAAAACCCTGCAAAACAGCAAACTCGTTAAGAAAACACAGATGGGGAGAAGGAAGTGGTGTGAACGGACGAGATGATCGTGCAGTGGACGGAATGGGGGCAAAAAACACGGAAAATGGTGGAAAATCGATGAACAGTGGACCAGAAGACGTTGCATGCGGCAGAGCGGAGGATTACGTGAAAAACATTAAAAATCACAAAGAATGGAGCAATATATGCAACAGACATGCATGTGCACGAAGGGTGCACGTGGGATGCTGACGTGCAGGGACCAGTGGGCAGTGGGATGGTCAACGGCGGGCGGGGTGATCTGGACTGTTGATCGGGCACAGATCAACGGCGAGGGCGACACATGGTGGGTCTGCAGGTGCAACGGAGACCGACTAACGAGCGAGCAGCTTGGACGAAGGGAGGCCGTCGGATGAAGATCTCGAGATCAGACGGTGGTCATGGATTTCGCTGGGCGCCCCGTACCGAAGTTTAATGCGCGAAATGAGGGTGGTTTTGCCCCCGTACAGATGCCACGCGGCGATCGGCTAGTGGAATCGCTGGCTCTCCGGGGAAAACCGCCTGTTGCAGATGGGTGGTGCGGAATTTACTGGCGGGTTTAGGAAAACAACGCGTGGAGTGGGGACCACCATTTCGGGCGCGCTCCGCGCCGTCGATATGTCGGGAGAATGGACGGCGGAGATGGACTACGAGGGGCCAAGGTGTACGGGCACGGGAGCTTTGGAGCGACCCCTCGTAGTAAATAACGACCGTTGATCGGGTTTTCCCACATCCCGAGGAGTCAACTACGGGGGCTCCGTGATTTGACTCTACGGACGGAGAAGAGCCCCCGCAAGGAAAGAGCCTTGGTCACGGCGCTGGGGCACGTGGAAGATGAAGGGGCGCGGGGCTATGGCTAAAGGGGCCAGGACCCGAAATATGATTTTTGCACATTTTAAAGCAATTTCAGGCCCAAGGGAAGGAACGATAGGGAGGCGAGGTGGAGAATTAGGGAAATAAAGAGCGATGGGGGAGTTTAAGGGGATTTTGGGGAATTTAAGAGGGTGATGGTGGGGATAAAAGGAAGAAAAGGGATTTTGACAAAGGAAAGGGGAGAGTAAAATGGGGGTATTTGCAGGAGTATGAGGGGTAAAATATGCCCTTTGGAGAAATGGGGCAGCAGATAGAATTTATATAAGGCAAAGCACTCAGAGGCTTCAAGGGGAATGATTTTTCAGGGAAAGGCATCCCTTGAAGGCTCAACAATCATTCAGCCCCCAGCTTGCTTGTCAAGAATTTCATAGGGGGGCTAACAGTGGCTCCACATGGGGATGGCTTCTCCTTGGAGGAGTCAAGAAACCAGATATGATCTTTGGAGTAGGCCAGATGCCTGCTATCATAAGCCATCTTTCTTCTTCAATTTTAGCTGCCACAGTATGATAGAATCATCAGCAAAAATATTCCCTCAACCAATCTACCTACCCAAACTACAGTTCTACATTTTTCCCTTGGGTGCATTTGAACTAGCAGACCCTTTACATTTTATTTTCAAAACAAAAACAAACCTACTCTAAATCTACCCTTATTTCTCCATGAGGCCAGATTAGACTGTTGGCCTCATCTATTTCTCTACCTAATCTACTACCTGTTGGGATTAAACTGTCCAACAAGTTTCTTCACCTACATTCTAAGATAGGAAATTGAAAACAACCAAGCCAGGATTAAGCTGTCTGACTTGCTGTGAATGGAAAGTGCCGAAAATTGAAACAAAACTTTGAAGGCTTGAAGTCTGCAACTTTGAAACATCCTTCTTTTTCCGTGACTCAGGTTTTGAGCATATTGGAGTCACCTCTTTCTTTGATTTCAGCTCTGGCTTTGGGCAGATTAGAGCTGATTCTTCTTTCGCTGCTGATCCAGATTTTGAGCTTATTAGGACCCGCTATTCTGCTTCCTTTGGCTCGGATTTTGATCAGGTTTGAGCCATGCTTTTTACTTCAGAGGTTCATGTTTTGAGCATGTCTGAACCTCTCCTTTCATTCTGTTTTTTGGAACATTTTCTCTTTTTCTGAAAATTAAAACTTGCAATGGTATGTACAATGGAGATGAAACTGGAAATGGAAAATCAATAGAAGTAATGTTTGAGCATCCTGCCATTGACAGGACCCCCAAACAATTCTGTGCCATCAAGTTCTTGCAGAAAAAATGCATTAGGACCCACAGTGGCTTGTATGATATATGGACCTTGCCACAAACTGTCAAACTTACCATGTTTGCCTTTGTCCTCTCTTCTCGAATCCCATCTCAGAACCTTATCTCCAACCTTGAAATCTGAAGCTTTGGTTCTTTTGTCAAACTGTCTCTTTATGCCTTCCTGTACTCTGACAGCTCTGCTATAAACCTGCTCTCTAGTTTGCTGTAAATGGATAGTTTCATTGATTCTCCTTACCATACTATTTTCCTCTGATTGGATCTCTTGGACAAGTTTGATCATTGGAACTCCAAGACTAGTAGGAAAAACTGCTTTTGTCCCATAAACCAGCTGAAAGGGTGACATGCCAATAGATTTCTTTGTAGTGAGCCTGTCTGCCCACAAGGCATGTATCAAATTTTTATGCCATGACCTTTTGTTCTCTTCCAACAGCTTCTTAATGATTGTAACCAGGCTTTTATTTGATGATTCAGCTAGGCCATTACCCTGGGGGTAATAGGCAGTTGAATGTCCAAGTGCTATTCCGTACCTGTGACAGAAATCAATCATTCTTTTGGATCTGAAAGCAGCAGCATTGTCAGTGATTATTTTCCTTGGACAACCAAAACGAGATAAGATGAAGTCTTTTAGGAACCTAATGATGACAGAGTCAGTGGCATTCCTAGTGGGTATAGCTTCTATCCATTTAGTGAAGTAATCTGTGGCAGTCAGGATCCATTTATGCTGTCCAGAGGAGGCAGGATGAATCTCTCCTATAAAGTCTAGGCCCCATTGCATGAAGGGACCTTCTATGGTGATAGGTTGTAAAGGGAGGGGGAGGAGTTTTCTTTTGCCTTCAAAGATCTGACATTTATGACAGGCAAGTATCATTTTATGGACATCACTGAAGAGGGTAGGCCAGTAGTAACCAGCCCTGAGTATCTTATTTGCAGTGGTTTTCCAACTCAGGTGGCCTCCACACTCCCCAGCATGGAATTCTTGTTTGATTCTTTCAGCTTCAGTTTCAGACAAACATTTCAGTAGAAGGCCATTTGGATTTTTCCAATATAGACTCTCATTCATAATGCAGTAATTTCTAGCTTTGAGTTTTATGAATCTGGCCTTTGTTTTGGACAGTTCTGGAGGGGCATTGAGGTTAGTGAGCACGTAAAGGATATCAACATACCAAGGAGAGTTCTGAAACTGCTCCTCAACAGTTGGATGGGGCAATCCTTCCTGCTCATCTAAGGCATCCATCATGTTAATATCCAAGGCCTGCAAGTTTGATTCAGCCATTAACTGGGCCAAGCCTTGACCTTTGATCAGCTTAGTGGGTTTTATTTCAAGGTCGTATTCCAAGATGGTAGCAATCCATTTTCCCCTTTTCCCATCAGGGTCTTGGGACAAGATATCCTTAACCACTATATTTGGCACATAGGCAATGGTGTGAGAATGCAGAATGTACACCCTAAAGTCTTTTAAGGCCTTAATCAGGGCATAGGCCTGCTTTTCCATGATTTTGTACTTTAAGGGTGCATCTCTTAAGGCTTTACTGAAGAAGGCTATAGGTTGTTCATTACCTTCTGAATTTTTCTGCAGCAAAACTGCAGCTATTGTGTGTTGGGAAGCAAATGAAAAGATCAGAAAATATTTTGAGAAGTCAGGGCTGATAAGGACAGGGGCCTGAGTGAGTGCAAGTTTTACTGACTCAAAATATTTCTTGGCTTCAACAGTCCACTTAATTCCTGCATCTTTCTTTAGCATTTCAGTCATTTTTCTAAGATGCTCTGCCAGATTAGGAATGAATCTCCTGAGGAAATTGATCTTCCCTATAAAGGACTGCAACTCCTTGATGTTTCTTGGATGTGTAATTTGAAGTATTCCCTCAACTCTCTGTGGGTCTATCCTGATCCCTTTCTCAGATATAATGTGGCCCAGAAGTTTACCTTCTTGCAGCCCAAAGACAGTTTTCTTAGGATTTAGGGACAGACCATACCTTCTACATTTTTCAAAAACTTTTCTCAGATGTTTCAAGTGTTCTTCTTCAGTTTTAGAAAAGACAGTCAAGTCATCCAAGTAGATAACTATAAAGTGTCCTATCTCCTCTGAGAAAGCTATGTCCATCGCTCTCTGGAAGGTAGCTCCAGCATTCATCAATCCAAAAGGCATTTTCAAGTACATGAAGGTGCCCCATGGAGTGGTAAAAGCTGTTTTGAGTTGATCTTCTGGGAGTACCAGAACTTGGTTGTATCCTGAAAAACCATCAAGCAGGGAGATTCTCTTAGAGCCCACTACCTTCTGTAGGATATGTTCCATTCTAGGCAAGGGGTAGTTGTCTTTCAGGGAGGCTCTGTTGAGGTTTCTAAAGTCTATGCATAGTCTGATCTCCCTTATTTTCTTCCTTACAACCACTAAGTTTGACACCCAATCAGAAAACCTTACAGGGACTATTATGCCCGCTTCATACATCTTCCTGATCTCTTTCTCTACTGCAGGCAATTGTTTTGGATTGATTCTTCGAAGTTTTTGTCTGAAAGGCTTCTGATTTTCCTTTAGTGGTATCTTATGTTGTATGATGTTGGTGTCATAGGCCTTTAAGTCTTCGTAGCTCCATGCAAACACATCAATGAATTCCTTAAACAAGTCAATGTATTTTTTCTTCATGTTTGTAGGTATAGACTTAGCCAGTTTTATCATTTTGGGTCTGTCTTTAGTGCCTATGTTGCATTCTTCTATATCTGATTCTGCATGTTCTATGGTGGGCTTCTTTGCTACATCATCGAAATCAAAGAGGTCCTCTAAGGGTGCCAGGCCTCTGTGTATATTCTTGTCTTTGGCCTGCAGCACTTCGACCTCTTCATTTTCTGCGTTTTCACTATTTTCGTTAAAATTTCCAGTTTTCTCAGAAAAATAATTTATTTCTATGTTACAGGGTGTTTCTTGCTCATCTGGAGGATCCTCTCTTGGGCATCTATCATCAGAAGTTGAGTCTAAATCCGAAAATTCAAACTCATTCCTGCCCACCAGGAAATCTTCGATTTGTTTGTCTCCCTCAAAGACGTGCCAATATTTTTCATTGTCTGGCACTGCAGGCTTGAATTTGGTCTGAATGATAATTTTTTGGTCAACTGGGGCCTTAGGATATGAGCTAGCTAGACAAGCTAATCCATTTGCAACTGCGTTTTCCCCCCTGGGAATGAATACTAACTCATATTCAACAAACGTTTTCAGCAAATCTAGAGTATCATTCCTGTATGCCCTAAGCCTGGGGTGTTTTTCTGAATACTCACCATTCACCTGTTTGATCACTAACTCTGAGTCTCCTCTCACAGCTATCCTACGGGCTCCTAATTTTTTCAACAGATTTAAGCCCAAGATCAGAGCCTCATATTCTGCAATGTTATTTGTGCATTTGAAATGCAGATTGACAGCGTGGCTCTCTGCGTGATCATTTTCAGTGTTACGCAGCCACACTCCTGCTCCAGCACTCTGCCTAGTACAGGACCCATCAAAGTTCATTTCCCACAGGGGTTCGTTGTTTACTTCGTCTTCATCCCCTCCCCTACAGCTGGGTTTGCCATCATGTTGAGTTGTGAGGTTTGTGCTAGGAGGGGGGTCATTTCGTGGTTCATTATGGGCATGGAGATCAGGGAGGTGGCTAGCTTGTTGTTTTTGTTCTGTTTCTGTTTCATTCAGAGTTATATTTTCAGCAGTTTTCCCATGGTCTTCTTCTTCGTATTCTTCCAGAGTAGCCATTATGTTGAAATCCATGGGCTGTATGTTTGTATTTCCATTATCTGATCTCGGCTCTTCTGAGGATTGGTCATTGCAGAGAATGAAAGAGTCTAGATCTATATGTACAAAGTATAATGGTGAGTTTTCAGGTTTCTCGGGGCTACTGACTAAAAATTTCATCTGAGACTCTCTATACAGTCTTCTAAGTTGGCCAAATATAGGGATAGTGGCATATGAGCCATCCATCTGCATTGTTCCTTGTAGTTTGGCTCCCCATGATCTTGACAATAGCATGCCATACTTTGGTGGCACATCTGCCACCACAACATCCATGACCATACATTTAGCAGGAATCTGGGTTAAACTCACACATAAGTCTTTGATGAGGCCTAGGCATTTTACTCTACTAGAGTCAAATGAGTATAAGTCTTTGTAAGGTCTGGTAATTTCTAGGCCTAGCCTTTCCATCACTACCTTAGGCATTAAATTGTGTGATGCACCAGAGTCATGCATGGCATTATGAAGGATCTTGTCATGAATGTTAAGACTGATATAAAAAGGTGGAACTACCCCTTCCTGAAACTTTCCTTCAATTTTTGGACCAAAGAGTAGGGCTGGTTGATCATCATTCAAATTTACAGAATCATTCATTTCTCCCAGATTTAATGCTTTCAAAATTTGGCCTTTATATACATCCTGAGTGGCCAGCTCAGATAATGGTACAGAGATTTTGATTTTTTCAATCTCACTCTCTAGATTGAAAGTGGACTGGACCTTTGTAATGTTCAATTCTATTTTATTTGCTACTGCTTTAATAGCCGAATCGGTTTGTGATTTCTCACTATGTACAGGGTTGGGAACAGTTGTATCAGGAGCACTAACTGTGGTGCTAGTACTGCTAGTTGGTTGACCTTGTTTTTCAGCGTTTTGGTTGTCTTTTTCTTTGTCTTTTCCAGAACCTTCAGCTGCTGATTTGGAATTCTCAGCAGTTGCTTTAGAAGTTTTGTCAGGCTTTTTCTTGATTGTAATCTCAGGAGTCTTGGCTTTGGGAGTATCTTGGTTTTTCTTGCTCCTAAGTTCATATTGTTCCCTGACTTGCAACATGGCATTTTCAAATCCTAATCTATAATCCTCAGACTCAAACCACTCCTCATCACAACCAGTGGTGGAGGGCTGGTCTTCTTCTGAATCATAATTTAGGATTGAGTCTTCTATTTCAAACATGTTTATTGCATTCCCTTCAGACTCCTCTATGATTCCCTCATCCTCATCTAGAAAGTTTTGGAAAGGGGGAATAACTTGTTGATCTGATTCTTTCTGTCTGTTGGGAGTGGCATTGTTGTTTCTTCTAAAGTTCTGGTTTTGATTTCTGTTTTGGTTACTAACTGTGACAACCATTCTCTCCATCATTTGTTTTAGCTTATCCACATTTTTAGATAATCTATCATAGTTTGGATCAGAGGTGGAAGCTACGTTGTCATCCCTATATGTTACCCTCTTTTCAGCTTTTAGTCTTGCCCTTTTTTCCATCAGGTTTGCTTCTATGGTTATTTCTCCTTTCTGCATGTCTTCCAGGGTGATGTATTCTTTGTCTCTAAGCTCATAGGCCAGGTCAGCATCGAATCCATCAGGATAATTAGCCAGGACCATACCTTGTGGAGGTTTCATGTGTGGAGGGAGAGCATTGTAAATGCTGTTGAATCTAGTGGTGTAATCGTGAACACTCTCTCCTACGTTCCTCTTAAGGGACATGTATTCTGCTAGGAGCTGACGTGGGTTTGCTCTAACCTCCCATTTGTTTATGAAGGTCTGGTATAATGCAGGGAGATCTTGAATACTGCCAGGAGGTAAACTCTTAAACCATTTCTTCACCTCGCCCCCTAAGCTTTGGGCAAAGATCCTCATTTTGATTGTTTCATCATCAATTTCCATATAATCAAAAGAGTCCTCCATTTTATCTACATGTTGCTGAGCTGTTATGGACTCTTTAGCAGTGAAGTGTGAGATTTTTGACTGATAATCATTGGGCAAGGGTAACAAGGGTTGAGGTAAAAGCAAAGGTGCATACCAGGCTGCCATAATGATGTTATGATGGGGTATAGGGTTAGCTTGAGCAGCTGGTATTTGGATGACAGGGATACTAGGATCAGCAGAGGTCTGCTGAGCAGATCTAGGGTGGGAGAGCCCCAAGTTTTGAAGGAAGTGAAAATCAGGTGGTGTGAAAGGAGGGGTTTCACTATCCCTAGTGTTTTGACCACTGTTAGGTGGTGTATTGTAAACTTTGAGGTCTTGCTGGTCTAGATGATTGAATGACCTAGTTCTCGGTAGTCGGTTAGGTATGTCTAGGTCAGGGAGGAAATGTGCTAGAGCTATTAGGTTTTCTGGTGCAGAATTTGCTCTATGAATGTTGCTGGAAATAGTTGATCTCCTACTTACAGGTGTTCTCTTGAGGATTTTCTCAGGATTATCAACTGTTTCAGGTGGGTTTGGATCAGGGCAAGCTCTCGTATGGATGGTTCTGTGAGCCAGAATGTTGTTCTTGAACTAAGCAGCTTAACCCTACTTGTTATTTCTACTGTGGTTAATGTTGTCTCAGGGAATGGCCTCCCAGTGGAGTCTGATTGTGAAACCAAGATAATCAGCAGGCCTACTGATCACCAGTGGAGTCTTTTCGTTTGGGAACAATGGAGTCACCAAGTGGAGGGTTTAGGATGTTTCTAAGGGGTACACTGTCCACCACAGTGCTCAAGCACTATCACCTTTCAGGAATCTCCTCTAAAACAACAAGCTCCAACCAGAGATTGACTGGGAGGGCATTTACCAGATATGTCACCTCAAAGAAGAGGATGAGATCCGGAGGCTACCTGGCCCTTTCTAGGCTCTGTCTAAGAGTATGGGGTAAAACACACAAGAGGTAAGTGGAATGGGAAGGATAAGTGTTTTACTACCAACCTAACCAGAGATTCTAGGTTTTCTGAGGTTTGGAGATGTATCAAGATGAAAGTACTCAGAAAGTCCCCAGTGGAGTCACCATTATGTTGGGGTTCCCATGTTTTGGCCAGGTTGGCAAGACCAAAAGATGAGACAACATAGAACCACTTTGGAAACTCAGGATCTAGCCCTCCTGGGTTCAGAGAGGGATCTCTCTATGATATGTCAAAGGTATAACTTTGGAGTTCAGTTTGAAGGTATTAGGCTAGGTATGAAGCACAGGGTTTGTTTGTTTGATTAAGAGTTTGGTTGTTGGGAATCAGGAAAGAAGAGTCCAATATAAGGCAAGGGTGAGCATAGAGTAAACTAGGAAAAGGTAGATAACTCAGAGAACATCAAGGCCATTGGGAAATGGAGTCAAGAAAGGGTTTACTTGTTGTTCAATGCGCAAGCTTTCAGTTGGGCTAGTCATCTAAATTATCTGGATCTTAAAGGATGATTGGTGGGATGGGACATTAAGGATTGAAAATGAGTGAAGGGGAAATATCCAACTCTGTCTATAGATCAGGCCAGAGGTCATTTAACTCCAGGCCTACTTGGACAGAATTAGAGGTAAAACAAGGGATCTTGGAAAGGTTTAATTGGGATGGAAAGCTCCTAGTGAGGCAGATACAGGATTCTAGACCTCCCAGGTTCTCAACACATTCAACTAAATCCTAACTAGAACATCTAAATACTGATTCCATTAACTCATACATCAGAGAGCAGGCAATGAAATCCACTACACTGGTTAAATCAATTGAAATCAACATTCAGATACACATATAAGCAGAAAACATAGAAGGCTGGGAGAGCAGCAGCATAAGGTACCTATCAAGGGTAAATCTTATGCCAAACTTCTTATGCGAGCCTGAAGAAACATGATGAAATGAAAGCAAGTCAATCAAAAATACAGAGAAAGGAAAACATCACCAGCTGCTTTAGATCAGGATCCAAAGAAACATGCTTGTCATATTAAAAACAACACCAATCAAGTACATCATAGCCCATAGCTTGAACATTCAGTCTGAATACATCTAGCCTCAATCTATCTTACAATTTTACACAGAGAACTTGTCTCAAGAGGAACAATGCTTGCGTTTCACTGATATCTCATCAACAACCATTACAAAGTTTCCTTCTGTGCTTTATAGCAATGGATGAACCTAAGATCGACTGAAAGAGTAGGTGAAAATTAAATGTATCATTAAACATAACAATGAATGCAGGGCCGAAACCCATTTTGCTTGACCTGCTATGTATTTAATCTCTGTCACCTTCCTTGTGAAAGAATGATCTGCTTTGGATATGATCTTGAACTTTTGGCTTGTTGTACTCCAGGTGATTTGAACAAAAAATGAAATGCGTAACTTGAAGGTCGAGTCTCATAAATATCGTTGTTTTTGAAGCGTAGTTGGGGCGGAAATAATTTCGAGGGACATTACGCATAATAAAAGTTGTATGGGCACCTGTGCTTGATCAAGAAAACATTACTGTTTGGCAAATAACCACACAGTGGTAACTGCAGCATTGCAGATGATCCTTTGAATCGTTCCTCGGGGTCTTCAGCTGGTGCTTTGTCTCTTAGACCTGCGATTTTTAGGCCGACCTTCATTTTTGTGCTACGATCCTTATTATTTTCCATAAATTCAATCTGCAGCAAAATGGTTCTCTGCAATTTCTCTGACATTGTGACAGGGATTGTGGGCTAAGGTGATATTTTATCCTCGAAAACCCTGCAAAATAGCAAACTCGTCAAGAAAACATAGATGGGGAGACGGAAGTGGTGTGAACGGATGAGATGATCGTGTAGTGGACGGAATGGGGGCAAAAAACACAGAAAATGTTGGAAAACCCATGAACAAAGGATTAGAAGACGTTGCATGCGGCAGAGCGGAAAATTACGTGAAAAACATTAAAAATCGTGAAGAATGGAGCAATATATGCAATGGACAGGCATGTGCACGGAGGGTGCACGTGGGATGCTGACATGGAGGGACCGGTGGGCAGTGGGACGGTCAACGACGAGCGGGGTGATGTGGACCGTTGATCGGGCATAGATCAATGGTGAGGGCGACACATGGTGGGTCTGCGGGTGCAGCGAAGACTGACTAACGAGCGAGCAGCTTGGACGAAGGGAGGCTGTCGGATGAAGATCTAAAGATCGAATGGTGGTCATAGTTTGGCTTGGGCACCGTACGAGAAGTTTAATGCGTGAAATGAGGGTGGTTTTGCCCCGATACAGTGCCACACGTCATTTACTAAGTGGAATCGGCGGCTCTCCGGAAAACCGCTTGTTGTAGATGGGAAGATGGGTGGTGTGGAATTTCACGGCGGCTCAGGAAAACAACGCGTGGGTGTTAATAGCGACTGTGGGCGCGCTCACGCATGTCGTCTGTCGGGCGAATGGACGACGGAGATGGACTACGGGGGGCCAAGGTGTATGGGCACGGGAATTTTGGAGCGACCCCCCGTAGTCAATAACAACCGTTGATTTGAGTCGTCCCATATCCCGAGGAGTCAACTGCGGGGGCTCCATGGTTTGACTCTACGGACAGAGAAGAACCCCCGTAGTCAATAAGCCTTGGTCACGACGCCGGGTCACGTGGAAGATGAAGGAGCGCGGGGCTATGGCCAAAGGGGCCAGGACCCGAAATATGATTTTTGCACATTTTAAAGCAATTTCAGGCCCAAGGGAAGGAACGATAGGGAGGCAAGGTGGAGAATTAGGGAAATAAAGGGTAATGGGGGAGTTTAAGGGGATTTTGGGGAATTTAAGAGGGTGATGGTGGGGATAAAAGGAAGAAAAGGGATCTTGACAAAGGAAAGGGGAGGGTAAAATGAGGGTATTTGCAGGGGTATGAGGGGTAAAATATGCCCTTTGAAGAATGGATCATCAGAGAGGATTAGAATTGGGCGCAGCACCAAGAGACTCCAAGGAGGATGGATTTTCGGGGGAAAGGCATTCCTTGGAGGCTCTAGAACAATCTAGCCCTCAGCTTGCTTGTCAAGAATTCCATGTAGGAAATTTATAGGTATCCTTGTTTGCACTCTTTGTAGGGTCTTATCTTAGGCACCCTCGTTAGTCTTCCCATCACTTTGAGGGTCATTTCTTTCTTAACTAGGTGAGTTCCTTTGGTGATCTCTCATTCCTCTTGTTATACCATTTTTTTGGTCATCTAACCTATTGTCATTAGATGGACCCAAGTACACCATGTAAGACCAATTTTACCCTAAGTAAAATTGCTTTCACTATGTGAAATAACTTAGTAAAACACCTTTATTAAGTTGTTTATGGTCTAAACAGGAAACCCCAAAAGGAAATAATAAACAAATCTATAATTGTTTATATTTCCTCAAGGAATAATTAGTTAAACATCAATTCAATTATTATTCTTGGTCATATTTAGCCCAAAACAAGGAAATCAATTAAATAAATCCTTATTTATTTGATTATTTCCTAGGAATAAGTTATTTAATCCTTATTTAAATAATATTCCTAGTTAAATTTGACTAAATCATTATTTATTTAATTATATTTCCACCATTTCCTTAAAATAATAAATAAATCATTTATTTATTTATTATTTATAAATAAAGGATTTGACCCAAGTCAAAAATCCTTTTCCCTCCAATAAATATAATAAAATATTCCTAAAAGGTGGTTCTAGAATTTAGTTAATAATATTTTATTCATACACCAAGTTCTAGAATACCCTAATATTTTGTTATAAATAAAAGGGTTTTCCCATTCATTTATCACCTTTCATTTGCATATTAGATCACTCTGGATCTATACTCTTGGTTTGACTTTGAGCCATCATCATTGTCACATTCTCCATCATTTACCTTGTGAGCTCCCTTTGAGTTCTATGTTTGTTTGGGTTTTCTACACCAACAAGAGAGAGAAATCTTAGATCTGAAATGCTGAGGACTTTCAAGAACCCATCCCATTGAGGAGAATTGGAAACACCTTTCTTGTTTTCCTCTCAGGTGCCCCTTTAATATAAAAATTATTTCAAATATATTGTTCTTGTCTTATCTATTGGATGCATGGAGCAACATTTTATTTTCACTGCTTAATGTCTTTTATGCATAGATCTGGATTTGTGCAACTTTATTTGGATCAACTAACTGCAGATTTAAAGATATTGGCAGCCATAATTGATGTTAGGGCTATTTGTTATGCGTAGCTAAAGTGGTATTTTTTGACAAAAGATTCATACTAACAACTACCTTGTTCATTATCTTCATTACTTGGCCCTTTGTCATCATTTTCTTGCCTACTGAAAACAACTTCAAACTTTGTTTCTTGGCTGCCTTTGCCATTCTTGTCACTGTCATTTTTGTTTTCTTCATTGCTTTCATATGCCTCCTCCCCACTGTCTTCATATGTATTCTCAGTGTCATTTTCTTCATCATAAGACCCACTGTTTTGGCTCTTTTGCTGATTATGGGGCTCACTAATTTCAACTCTGTTTTCTTCTTTATCAACACACTCATCTTTGTCACTACCTTTATTAATTTCTTCTTGGCTATCTCCCTCTCTTCCACCTTCCTCTTCTTCACTTTTTTCTTCATTTTTATCATCCTTTCCCTCACTGTTTTCTTCTTGGTCATTACTACTTTCTTCATTTTTATTGTCCTCTTTGTCATCTTCCTATTAAGCGCCTCCCACAATGGAAAAATTAGCTCAAAAAGCTTGTGTGGGCCAGAGTCGGTCCTGCAGGCGTGCTTTCATTTAAGCGTTAAAAATCATGGAAGGTGCAACACCATTGCTTCCGGGTGGCTCGGGTCATTGTTCTGTTATACGTTCAACACCATTACAGAGCGTATCACCCGCTGACGCGGGCGGCCTAAACATGATTTTGTGTAGAGTTCAAAATTGTGGCGGGAGTGCGGCATAGTGTTGGTCAGGCGGCTGGGTCACTCCTGAACGTAGAATTGTGCAAACAAGAGGAGCACAATGCATAGTGAATTTGCACGAGGAGATGCTACGGGGAGCTGTCCATTGTATATTTTCGCCTAAGGACTCTATTTGGATTTTTTTGAAAAACCCTCACTCCTTCTGCAAAAATCCAAATGGTGAATGGGAGATGCTTTGCTGGAGTTGTTTTATACCCTTTGATAAAAATCAAAAGTAAAAACCCACTTTATAAGGTTTGTTTCTTCTCACTTTTTCTCACTGTTCCTTTTGACTGTTTTTGGTCTTGTAGGTGGTATTTCGACAGGAACTTTGTTCTTTTCACCGCTGGAGGCCTCTTGAGTTTCTTTTCAAATTGATAACCTTGCTGAAGAAGCCAAGACTATGCCTATCTCCTATATTTGGAAAATGAACCTGTTTTATGACTTTTAACACCTATACACAAAAAACTCATCATTTTTTGCAATTTCTCCCTTTGATTGATATTCTGCCATGTTTTTATCTTTAAGTAACAAGGAAAAAACCTCTTGGTGGGAGAAATACCCTAGCAGTAAGTATAAACAACAGCTTGGTCTTTTGAGATGTGCCACCTTTATTTGAAACATTGCTTGCCTTGACCTTATCAATTTTCTTGTAAGAAAACAATTTTGATAGTCTTGTAAAGTTCCATTCATGTTCATCTATATTTTGCAAAATAGTCATTTGATAAGGAGGCCCTTGTTGGGAGTTCCACTACTCTACTTTAAACCAGGGGTATATCTATTTCTCAGGCCACTTGAATATGCCTCTAACTATTCTTCATAAAAAATACCCTTGAATTGAAATTTCTTGCCTCTTTCTTTTTGGATGATACTATTTGTAATTTTGGCCTTAGCTAATTGGTTGCAAGTGCCTAGGCCCTAGAGTGCAAATGACATGTGCATTTATATGGGAAAAACTTTTCCAGGAGCACAAATGTTAAAATAGGTATTTTTGTAGTTAAATATGTTTTAGAGCCTTCGCTATGTCGGAATCGGGCCCATGATAGCTCGTTGGAAAGATTACCCTATATAATTTCCAAATATAACATTTTTTTTCCCCGATTAAAGTTTATTCGCCTTTTTCAAAGTTGATTTTCCCATGATCGGTCAAAAAGTGTTGAGTGATGGTGCAGAAATGCAGCAGTGCTCGTGCATACAACTTTTGAGGCCCTCCACAATTCCAAATTGGAGATCATGATATCTCATTGGAAATATTTTCAAGTATATTTGTTATTTGACCCATAAAGAAGTCATTTGGGCACTCTAGCTGTGAGAAAAATTGATTTTCCCAAGGTCACTCCAGGAGTGCAGATATTCTCCCGTGACACTTGTAATGTTAACATTTCTACAAAACCATGATACCTATGTAAAAAATGAAGGAGGTTTTTCTTTTTGGCCCTATTATGGACAAAAAAATCTCTCATTTTTTCCAAATGCATCTCTGTTTGGCCAAAAACATATTTTTAAGAAAAACTGGCCCTAGGTGTAGCAAATGACTTGGCCCTTGAAATGAATTCTTGGAAAATGATGGAGGCATGACGTTTATGAGTTGGCATGGCTTCATGATTTCTGATATGACCTACCATATGGATCTTCTTCTCTTATGCCTATTTTCCATAGCAAACCCTAGCTTAGTTGGAAGAGGAAATTAGGGTTTGGTGTAGGGGATTTAGGATTACCTTGTAGAGGGAATGAATGAAGGGGTTAAGGGTTATCTAAATTCTTGGGAAAATTTTGGGGGATAGGGATATATGTTAGGGATTAGGGGAAAGTGGAATTTCGAGGATTGAGTGAGGGGAAGGGGTCCAAATGGGAAAAACAAAGGCCTAGTCTCGAAAAGTGTCAAATTGTGGAAATAGACTAGGTTTTGTAGAAAAATGATGATTTTGAGGGATAGGAGTGATGGAAGTGTTGATGAAGGTATATTAAGGATATTAGGAGGTGTAAGCACATTAGGATATAAGCCTTGTTGATGTTTTAACCATGGAGGTCATGAAACCAAGAAAAATTTCCCTAAAAACAAAAACCCTAGTTGGATAATGGAGTCATAGGCAAGGGACAAACATAGTAATGAGATTTATGGGTGTGAAAATGGGATAGAGATGAGAGGAAAGAGTCCATGAGGAATCTTCCGTGAGTGATAGGCTGATTATGACATGATATAGTAGTAGAACAGTGAAAAAATTATCCTAAGGATAACGAAGGCAGTGAGATTTCTAGAACTCACAAGGTTCATGAATTTTGTTTCTAGAAATCTAGGATAGACATTTAGTCATCTACAAAGGCAAAAAGTTATCGATGACTAAAAACGTAATCAGATTTACCCCCTTTACCCTGTTTCAATTGGAATATGGTCTGGAAGCTATCTTGCCAATCCAATGTGAAATACCGTCGTTAGAACATGCAATCAACTTGTTACTTGACACCTCAGTTGAAGAAGCACATATTTTTAACCTCATCCATCTTGATGAAACACGTCATGAAGACACATTGGCCAACGAAGCGCATAAGAGACGTATACAGGTGCAATATGACAAGTATGTCCAGCCTCGCATCTTCTCAAAGGGTGACCTGGTCCTTCTTTATGATCAGGAAGCTGATGTAATAGGTACAGGTAAATTTGAGTTGTTATGGCATGGCCCCTATATTTTCAAAAGAGTTCTTGCTAAGGGCACCTACGATATGGTAGATTATGATGGAATTCCATTGGCACAACCTCGAAATGTGTTGTACCTCAAACGTTACTATACGTAAACATGAGCATAATAAACTGTTGTATTATATTGTATATATGTTGTTGATTTCCATTTATTATGTTAGTTTGTTTTTCTAGAGTTTTCTTGAAGTTAGTAATCTTCTTTACATTTCATCGCAGATGTATGAATCATTGGAACCATTTTCTGGGTATGCTAAAGGTGCTAGTCGTAGTACGCAAAATCTATCCTCTACAACGTGGGCAATTTTTCGCTCCAAACGAAAATTTAGTGAGTTTTCAAGGGATTTTTATTGGTTTGTCGACAAACAATATTGCTGAGTATAGCGCATTGATAAAAATTCTCTCAGATGCCATTTCATTTGGTATTAACTATATCATCATAAGGTTAGACTCACAACTTGTGGTACTGCAACTTACTAGTGTTTATACTGTCAGAAATCCAACACTGCATCGTATGTTCCTAAGAGCTCGACTTTTGGAAAGACATTTTTATTTCATTCAATATCAACACATTTCTAGAAACTTGAACACATTAACATATTCCTTAGCGAATTATGTTATAGACATACATTTGAAACACATGTAAAGACATATTTTCAATTCACATCACATAATTGAATAAGATTGTGGATTGAACATAGGAAAATACTGAATACAAATAGATATATAGTTATAGGTTTTTATAAAATTTGTGCCCAAGACACATTGGTAATATGACCTCAAAATGTATGCAAAATGTCAAAAGTAAACTAGTGATGTTCATGGTAACATGCTACTGATCTAGCTATCATACGCAATAACCGCATCCAACGGTTAGGAATGCCAATAGTATGGCACTATAGTCACATCGGTAAATCTTCGATCTGGCAATCCAGAATCCCGAAGATCAACCCCTATATGTGCTGTTGTAGCTCAACAAGAGTCTCAGCCATATCCAAATCCTAAAGGACTGCTCTCTCGATAGCCCTCTCTTCTGGCTCATCCCCTCCCTACTCTGGTTGTTCCATTGGTCAAAATCGACCTACATCTGCATACATCAAAACTTTAGTTTAGTATTGGGAAAACATAAAAATATAAAAACATGTATAAACCTTATAAAAATAAAAAAGAATGGTAAAAAAATTCTTACCAATTGCACCCGATTGAGCACCTTCTGGTAAAGCTAAATTTGGATCTCCTCGGAAGTCGATGCCTGCATATGTGAAATCATCGATGGCGATAATATGTCGCCTGAACCAAGCGAAGAATGCAGTCTAGAACATGATGTTTGATTGACCAACATGTCTAGCCATCAGTTCTACCCATAACTACATCCTTGGATATCTAGGGTTATATATACCCAGCGTCACGTGCTAAGGTTGCATCAATGGAATCTGCTCTAAGGAAAAAGAAATGAGGATCGAACCATAGTTGAAATTTTTCTTCCTTCTTCCCTTTGCCTTGCTTAGTTGTTCTTTCATTTAAGAGAGTAAAACTTCAGCCTAGTTTAAAATTGTTGGTTCCAAGAAATCTAGTGCATACTGCATGTAAGATATGTTTTTTATGTGTAGTGTAGTGGTACCAGCAAGCTTTGCGATCGTGAATAAAATGGTTCTCAATGGCAAGTCACAAACATAGCGGATGTTTATTTTTACATCCTTACTAGATTGAGAACCTAGATTTCCATATTGCAATATATAATCTCTCACCATCTCTCCTCCAAGAGAAGACCCTGAGAGAGAAATGGGCATACCTCTCCTTAAAAATAGATATCCTCCACTAATATTGGAACCACTTTAGGGCTCATTAAAACATAAAATAGTGATGGGCTTGTCGATCATGGCAAGAATCAAATTTCATTTATCGCTAGACTCGTTAAATTATTAAATAGTGATGCATATTCGCTTGAAGGGTTGAATTATAGATAAAGAATATGTTATCCTCCTCAAGCTTGTTAAAAATAAAGAGGTACTGGTCGACAAATGATCGGGGAAAATTTGGGAAAGTGAACAGAACACTTTTACGGTAGCAGGTCGCTCTTGAACATGACACTTCACTCCATCATTGTGACTTTTGGGTTGGGTAATCTTCTCGATGGTTCATTCATACCTATGGTTCATCATACCTTCACTTCGTTTTTGGGTCAATGCTACCAACTCATCTCAATGTCGTTGATATGTTCAAGAGAAGTCATCTAGTGAATACTCATCCTTCTTAATACTCATAAACCTTCATTTTCATGACAGTCATCCCTGAAAATTTCTATATCAAGTCACATTTTGTCTCTGAAATTAGTAACTCTCATTTCGCGATAAAGTGGCTTCCTGTCGACATCAAATCATCATCCAGGAAGTTTACTCAGAAACATCATCTTCCAATACCTTTAAGTTTGCCTCAACATTGGTAAGTTTTCATGCTTACACCTTTGACAGAAAGATTTTGTTTGGCGTTTGAAATCAAATCATCTATTCACGCCTTACAAAATGTACTGCAGTACCTTGAGGGCCATTGACATAAATGGTGGTTCTCTCGTGTTTGTTAACAACTCACATCATTGGTTGGTAATCAAATGATGTCTTTCCATATGTAGCTCCCGAATTGGACTCTAGGCTGAAAAGGGCAAAATAGGGTAACAACTAAACCACGCTCAGCCTTGTAGCTAGCCCTACAAGGATAGGAGAGGGCTCTCTCCGTAAAGATAGATATTCAATAAAACACAATAGTGGACTGATATTAGGCTAGGTAAAATGATGGGAAAAGGTTTTGATAAATGAATGAATTTCAGGGATGTGTGGGATAAAAGAGGACAGTATGAAACTGGGAATTAAGTCAGGACACAGGGTATTTCATGGGGCAAGATAGGCAAGATATTTAGCAATCAAGTAGAAATAAAATGGAATGGAAAGACTGGTGAGGAGCTAAAAAGGGCACGATAAATGGATCCTTTTCAATCAGAAGAAAAACACAAAGTATGAATGATTTCCCAAGGCAGAGCATATAAATGGATTCTACCTTTCTTTCTTGAAATCATTCAACAAAGATGTTTATGAATGAATAATGAACATAACAGTTTACATATGAACACAAAGGAGAGAACAAATGCTAAAACTCATACCACATGGATCCCACAAATCAAAGTTGCATCTCTTATTAATTCCCTGTCAAACTATACAATGGAGCGCAAAGCGTTCTTTCCACACTGTTCCCCTACTCCTGAATTACAGAGTTCAGACTGCTTTACTAATGATTTCAATTACATTAAATGCACCAGATTTGTGGGAACATAGATCCACAGAAAAGGGAGTTGTTTGACAAATTAAAAACTGAAGTGCAATCATAGAAAAGAAATACAACAATCTGCCCCTGAAAATGAGGGAAAACGATACTTTTTTAGCCTCTTGAAAATTCACTGAAATAAAATTAGGCAATCCAATCCTATTTCTTTGTTGTTGTAGGTATCTTTGTTTTATTTTAGCTCTCAGCCAACTTGACTGTTACTTTCCTTTTTTCGTTTGAATAAAACTAACCTTTTTCTAAAATATTGTTTGAAATAAAACTGAAATGAAATTACACTTTAGTGAAGGGAACTTAATTCTTTTGAATGGAAAAAATGAAGGGAAGGAGGCGGGACCCACACTATAATCACAATCGGAATAAAAGGCAGAGGAAATATAATATATAATAAAGCCTTTGAAATGCAAGTTTGCGATAGATTTTAATACACACAGTGATCACAATCGGGGATCGGGGAGAGGGGAAGGCGCATTGGGAAGTAACATGAACTCTGATGCGATTAGCGTCTATCCGATGGGTAATGTAATAAGGGAGCGGAAATCCCTTTGAAAATAAATATAAAATGATTTTTCATTTTATACGAAGGGACGGATCATTTTATTAAGAGGTCGGAGGACTTTATGGTGGGACCAGGATATAACACAATCGCAATCAAGATCAGGAGATCGGGGCAGAGTATAATATAACAAGTTTCAATACCTTCGATGTGATGAGGAAACTGTGATGGGGAAAACCTTTGCATAAATAAAATAACACAAAATTTTAATTTTACAAAGGGGAAAGCTCTTTGTAATGGAGGGGCAGAAGATTTTTATAGTGGACCCGCATGTCAATTGGAATCGGAAGGTAAAAGGGGGAGCGGGTGCAAAACAATATATGGAATCGCCGATTGCGATGGCCCGATTGGCTGTGAGCCGTCAGATCTGCGGGGGAAGATCGACGGTTGGGGAATGATCAGAGGGTTTTCCATCGGGGGTTGGGACTTTATCAAAGCGTCGATTTCCAATGACCCGATTGGCTCTGAGCCGTCGGATCAGCGGGGGCAATCAACGGTTATGATGTACATCGGAGGGAGTCAATATAATCGCATCGGGGACTTTGCAAAGGGTCGATCGGGGCGCATAATTAAACATTGCGATTTGCGATGGAAAGGAATTTGGTTTGGCGGGGGCATTATAATATAAGTTTGATTTATATTATAATGTTTCCAAAAGCATGGAGGGGAAGTGGTTTGGGAACGACGGGGTTTTATTATAAAGTTTTGAACTTTGATATAAAGTTTAGGGAAATGGTGGGGAAGTGGTTTGTGAAATAAATCGCATATGTATTTAAAAATGATTTATAATGTGATTTTGTAAATCAGAAAGGGAAAATGGGTTTTGTAAAAAAAAATTTTAAACATAAAGTTTAAGGAAAAAATGGGAAATAGGTATTATTTGAGGATATAGGGGATTTTACTTCACTTAAGCATAAATTTCAATCCAGAAGCCAGTTTCAAGAATGTAATATACCGTTGGAAAGCTCTTTCCAGGATCTTTCTGATGGATCTACTTGGAAGATGATTCAGTGCCGAGCATGCTGTGGAAAACCTCTCTGAAGGTAGGATGATGACTTTGTGGAGATGAGTACAGCTTCTGAATTGTGACTTATTACATATAATGATATACAATTACATAACGAACGAAAATAAAGGCATCAAATTGAATAAAATATATCTTTAATCACCCATGTGCTGTGACTTTGAATTTATTGACTTCCTGATGACCTTGCTGATATTTATTGACACTTTGACTCATTAGTTTGACCATGGTGAGACCCTAGAAACTAATGAGACCCATATTATGACCTAATGACATGATTTTGAAAGTGAAAGTGACTCATGACCCAAGACCATAGAAAGGAAAATTAGCAAGTATTTCATGAGGGAAAACTGAGGAAAAATTACTACCATCTATGAATCCATGACCTAGTGGAATGGTGAATTTTATTCGGTATGAGACTCCTAATATGCAAATGAAAAAGATAAATTTTGATCATTGATGGCAGTATGACTAGACACCGAAAAAAACACCATATTCGACTATAAATCATATATTTTCATGGCTAGAATTGTACCTGAACGATCGAGTGAATGAGATAAGAAGACTCGGCTAGTTTCATCCATCCGCTGCGATTTCGTGATTGCTGTACACATAATTTGTATGGTGAACTTACATATAAATTGTCATCCAAACATGGGCCTATATCTATAGGCATGTCCGTATTGGGAAACATTCAAATGTAGAAAAAGTTCGAACTATTTACATGTTATTAGATATTTTATGTGCCGAAAGCATGGGAATGCCTCCTCAATCCCTCAAGAATTCGTGATCAAGATGAAAATATAAAGATGTAATGTATTGTAAGATTTATGCAGTCACCACTCGCTTCGCCTCCATCCCATCACATCGTAAATAATCTCATCCAAATACTATTATTATTATTTTTACTTCATGCTTTAGGGGGAAGCGTTATAGGTCAATTTGGGCATCATCCCCCATGACCTGGTCAAATTGGTGAACATCCTCAGACCAATGAAATAGGGTATATCATCCCCTTATATTTCAATTTCGATATGCCCTAAGAGAAAAACAATTCATTCATAGCTTCTATTGTGATATTTCGAAGGTTTGAAGTATATGTTATATCACCTATTGACTCTCCAATGTAGCCTCTAAAGGGACTAAATGAGTTTCATATGCAACATCATCCATTCAAGGGTGCACTGCAATGCACTTCTCGACATTCAAGAGTGAGTTGGACACCTGGGAGCAGAATTATCATTGTTCTAGGAATATCCACATGGCCAGTGCCTTCTAAAAGAGTCCATATGTGTCAAAATTTGAATCCAAGTGTCCATCTAACACCTCTAAACTTAGAAACATTTCTTTCCTATTCTTAGAAAGTCATTCATTGAGAAACTACCATCAGTTTCCCTATAAATTGAGCATGGAACCTAGTGCTAGGGAAGGAAAATTTTGGTAACGAAATGTTGTTGGATAATCATTTGAGGGAGTGAAAGTACTGATATGATGTTGGTATGATGTTGGTTGTGATGAGGCTAGGCTGATGCTAGAGCTGGTGGCAACAAATCGATCATTGGTTGTAACCTCCCACTTTTAATCTTTAATAAATATTGTTGTTCATTTTCCCATATATGTGTCTTTATATGTGTATGTCTCTTATGCAATGGATTATTGAATGACATATATGTTTCACATCTAATCGATTTGAATGTTTAAGATAGGTAGATATTTGTATATGCATGTTGTTTGTTGTTCTATGTTTTTGTTTGCAGGAATCGATCCAGTGATCTAGGTTGGATTGGGAACGACATCAAAAATGATAGAAGGAGAAGGATAAGCGCTTGGATCACATGTAGGTTCTTTTATCATTCTGTGTATCTTCTTATTTTAGAGAAAGTGATAAAAAAGTCTTTCCTCTGTTTTTCTAAGTGCCTAACACCACACTTAGGGAATTTAATTTATCCATAGATCACAATTCTGCATAATAGGTAGTACCCATAATTTTATTCATTGTAAGGTATCCAACGAATTTAATTGCTTCCTATACCCTGCACCAGAGTGTCAAGTGAGGGTTGCAAATGGAGAAAGTATAAATTGCTCTGGAAAATTCCATAATATCAAGCTAACCATGTGGGAATATTTATTGAATATTCCAATTCTCTCCATTCCAATGGGTGGTGTTGACATTGTACTAGGAGTCCAATGGTTACAATATTTGGGAACGATAGCTTTTAATTTTCAAGAACTTTTCTTGAAATTTTTTCGGTAAGCAAAGGAAGTTTAATTATGGGGTATCGGAGGGAAGATGGAAAATATAGTCGGCTCTAATGTCATGAAAAGCTTCTAAAGAAATAGAAACAAGGTGTAATTGCACAATTATTCTCACTAGAGGTTCAAACAACAAAATCATTTATTTCTCCATATCTCTAAAAAGTCTTAGACAATCATTCCAAGGTGTTTGAGACTCCCAAAGGACTCACACCTATTCATGATCATTATCATGCTATTCATTTAATTCCAAGAATTTTTCCTCATAATAATAGGCCTTACAGATATACTTATGCCCAAAAGAGTGAGATTGAATGTATGGCTGCAGATATGATAGAGTCTAGTATAATTCAACTTAGTCAAAGTTCTTTCTCTGCTCCAATAGTATTGGTGCACAAGAAGGATGGATCATGGTGTATGTGTTTGGATTATAGGGAACTCAACAAGATCACTATGAAAGATAAATTTCCCATCCCCATCATTGATGAATTATTGGATGAATTACATGGATAAATTTACTTCACCAAGCTAGATCTTCGTTCTGTATATCATCAAATTATAATGAATATAGAAGATATTCCAAAAAAAACATTCAGAACTCAACAGGTTCATTATGAATTTTTGGTCATGCCTTTTGGCCTTACTAATGCACCTTCCACATTTCAATGTTTGATGAATTCCATTTTCAAACCCTTCCTTATAAAATTTGTGTTAGTATTTTTGATGATATAGTAATCTACAACAAGTCTTGGAAGGATCATGTTCAACACATTGCCAGGGTGCTAAAACTATTGGAGGAGAATCAATTACATGCAAAAACGTCCAAATGTTTCTTTGGAGTACAAGAGGTGGAATATTTGGGTCATATTGTATCTCATGAGGGTGTAAAGGTAGACCCTAAAAAAATTAAATCCATTAAGGAATGGAAAATCCCCACAACCATAAAGCATATGCAAGGATTTCTTGGGTTAATAGGGTATTATTGGAAGTTTATTAAGAATTATGGGAGAATAGCAGCACCTCTAACAACATTATTTAAGAAAGATGCATTTTCTTGGACTCCAAAAGAAACTAAGGTTGTTGAACATCTTAAAGAGGAAATGTGCCAAGAACCGGCCTTAGCTATGCCAAACTTCACAAAAAATTTATTGTGGAATGTTATTCCTCAGGAAATGGAATTGGTGTTGTTTTAATGCAATAAGGAAGACCCATTACTTTTGAAATTCGTCCAATCAAAGGAAAGTATTTACAGAAAGCTATTTATGAGAAGGAAATGTTGGCAATACTACATACACTAAAGAAATGGTGACCTTACCTAATGGGAAGACACTTCAAGGTAAAAATAGATCATGATAGTCTTAAATAATTTTTGGAACAAACATTATCTTCAGAAGAGTAGCAAAAGTGGGTCATAAAGATGTTGGGTTATGACTTTGAAATATCATCTACAAATAAGGGAAGAAAAATGTTGTTGGAGATGCACTCTCAAGAAAGGATGATCATGTGGAAGCATTACTTTGTTCCATTTCTATTATCCAACCTGAGTGGATAACCAAAGAAAGGGATGAATGTAAGAAGAATTAAGAGGTGTGGACACTCATTCAAAAGTTGCAGCAAGATCCCACTAATTCTGAAACATTTAGCTGGAAAAATGATTCATTATGTTACAAATACTGCTCATATATTTTTAAGAATTCCCAATTCAAACAAAATATTCTTTTCGAATTTCACACCTCTCCCTTAGGAGGGCACTTTGGATTTTTAAAAAATTACCATAGGGTCAAGAAGGATTTTTCTTCGGATGCCCTTAAATCTAATATTCAAAAGTTTGTGGTGGAATGTTTGGTATGCCAAAAAAATAAAGTTGAGGTAATTAAGACCCTGGGTCTATTACAACATTTATCACTTCCAAGTCAATGTTGGGAGGATGTTTCAATGGATTTTATCACAGGTTTACCCAAGTCCTAAGGAAATAATATCATCATAGTGGTAGTTGATAGACTTACCAAGTATGCACACTTTTGTGCATTATCTCATCCATTTAAAGAAAGTACATTTGCTACTACATCTATGGAAACAATTCAAAAGCCACATGGAAACCCAAAGATTATTGTAAGCAACAAAGAGCCCTTTTTTACAGGAAATTTTTGGACGAAATTATTTTCTTGTTTGGGTACTCAATTAGCTCATAGCTCATTATATCATCCTCAATCTAATTGGAAAACTGAGATATTGAACAAATTCTTGGAAGGATATCTTTGTTTCTTTGTTATGATAAATAGACATAATGGGTGAAGTGGTTATCTCTAGCTGAATGGTGGTATAACACTTCCTTCCATACTGCAGCAAAAATGACCCCATTTATGGCACTTTATGGATATCATCCACCATCCATAACATCATCTTTAAGAGAAAATTATAAGGTTCAAGTTGTAGAATATCACATTGAGCATCAACAACAAGTTCTCCAACTCTTAAAGGATAACCTCACCTTGGTGCAGAATCGAATGAAACAATAAGAAGATCAACATCACAATGAAAGAAATTTTGATGTAGGAAACTGGGTATTTTTACGGCTACAACCATACGAACAAATGTCCCTCAAGAAAGCTAAGAAGGATAATAAATTATCATAGAAGTATCATGGTCCCTACAAGGTGTTGAAAAATATTGGTACTATGGCATACAAATTGGAGCTTCCTGCATCTTCCCTAGTGCACCCAATTTTCCATGTTTCATGCTTAAATAAGTTTATAGGTGACAAGCTTCCAGTTCAAACAATATTGCCATAAATTGATGAGGAAGGAAAAATCATATTGGAACCTGAACGGTTCATGGAAAAAAAAAATCAACAGCTACGGAATCGGTCCATTTCAGAGTATCTCATCAAGTGGATGAACTTACCCACTAAAGATTCTACATGGGAGGATGATAATTTTATACAGAAGCATCCAAAACTACTCAAGCGTTGAGGAATTTTTTTTTTTTAAGGAGATGGGAATGCTAGGTCCCTATAATACTAGTATCTCCCCTTATTTCTATTGTTATTGTAGCCCCACTATTGTTATTGTTTTTCCCGTGTAGTCCCCATATTGTTATTATTGTGCCCCATAGAATCCCACTATTATTATTGTTGTACCCTTACATTATTATTGGTATGTTGGCTAGGATTATATTGTGACCCTTGGACTCCTATATATAGAAAGGAGGTTTTTTCATTTGAATCATCCAAGAATTGTTCATTTATGTAATGTAAAGTAGGTTTCCCCCTCGAAGAGGCTTATTTCTAAGTCGTTGATCTATCTTTTCTTCTATTTTGTGAGTTGGTTTCATAACAAGTGTTCACATACAGGCGGGGTTATAGCATATATTTCCCTGGTTAGAACCACCAACGGGTAGTGGAACTTGCCTTGGGAAGGGTTTCGCTAACCCCAACCTCAACTAAACCACCTGTGAAACCACAGTCAGCGACAGTGTGTTCACAACTAGCGGGAAACTCATACCTGCTCTAAGATCAATGGAACCCACAAAGCCACTTTGCAGAAATTTAGTAGGAAAATGGGCTAACCAGCACGCTTAAGGAGGCAACAATTTTCATGGGAGCGACCGAAATCTCGTTGGCACGGGGAAAAATTGTAGCCCCACATGGTCATGAAGGGTGAAATTTGTAGAAAAAATTGCATGTAGGTGTGAATTGTAGGACAGATAGTGGAAAAACTTCATTGGAGCATAATTTATTCAGTTTTTAGCCTTTTTTGGAGCCAAAAGAGCCCAGCTATGGGTTTTTGAATGTTTTGGAGCCATTGGAGACATTTTTCAAGACATTTAAGAATTATAACTTGATGTAAATACACGTTTTTGAGCATAATGAAAGAGGCCCAACCATTGGAAGCTAGACCAAAAGTTGTAACCCAGGAGGGGTGAACTCCTTCATCACTTGTTGTTTTATATATACTATTATGGTATTGATGTCTTCTTATTTTTTGCAAAAACTGAGCTTTAAAGCATTTGTATGTGTTGATGAATTTAACACAAGATATTAAAAACCATAATCTATTCACTTGCAAATTTTACCATAAGACCTCAATCTTTCTTATACATATCACTTCCTATCATTGGAATAAGTCGCTAGAGCTTCAACTTACTATAATGAATCATGGATTTCTCCATAAATCTCTCAAGATCACTGACCTTGATGCACCAATATATATCACATGAATATGGAGTTCTTTGGATGCAATAATGAAAAATAGGATTGGATTATATATACTCTGTATATCAACCTATTTTCCATCTTGTTGGTGTCACTAACCACTTCTACTATTATAGCTCCTTGGATTACATGGAAATCGTCATCTTCTTCAATTTCAAAGCTTCAAATTATTATATCATCTATGTGGTATATATGGTGAATCTCTTGGTGATGTCACCAATAAATCTCTTCCCATTGACTACTCAAATAATAATCGTGGCAAAGTTTTTTTTTTCTACTACAAAGACTTCATGACATACTCCTCCTCTCCATGCTTCTCTAACTTGGCTACTAAATTGGAGTAGTATTTTTTCATTATTCCCCTAAAATAAATTCATATGATGGCATGTGGCTTGATTCTCCCAATAGGATGCCACCTAATGTACTTTATCCAAATACAAAGAACATGCGTCTAGATACCAACAATTTAGAGTACTATGTCACGACTTCTTGTAGTAGTGATAAAAAATGTATGTCTTTTTTGACGAAGACTTCTTTGCCATCTTCTTCTTATTATACTTATTTCATATTATTGTAACTTTCTTTGAGTGTATGTGTATGCTAATTCTACACTCTCTTCTTATCATTTCCCTCTTTCAATATCCTATGAGAATGTTGAGATGGTAGTGGGATGCGACCTTCATCTATCGTTACACTTCCTTCTAATTAGTAGGATAATGCCAAAATGCCTTTGGCCTTCACAAAGGTTTCCTTTGTGGTCATAGAATTTTCCACTCTTCCTTCAAATCCAAGGCCTTCGTGCTTGGCCCATGATATATCTATAATGTGGATTAGTATTTCTCATCTTATATTTTATATCTTGTCTCCATCATTTCCTATTTACCTTAACAATTTCGAACCAATTCATTTGATATGCTTCTCAAATTCATCGTAGAGAATTTTCCACAAAAGGTGAACTTTCCACAAGGGCCTTGGTCATGGTGTTTTTATTTACAATGGAAATTGAAGGGGATTGATCTATAAAATACCATGGATATTCCCATGGGGTATTCACTCAATGAACCTCTGACATATCATGTGCATTCAGGGTATACTAAACAATACCCTTAATTTGACTACATATTTGAAAATACCTATAAAAATCACATTATTTAACTCCCTACCAATGAACACAATACACCTTCCTAATTAAAAAAAACCCTACTTTCACTAGATATTATAGGTATCCATTTTTTCATCAATTTTTTTTATATCCTTTTATATTTTTTCATTAACTTTGAGCTACATTTTTTATACCTGTCAATATAAAAACCCTTTACCCGATATTATATACTCAATATATTATGGAATGTTTCCTCAATATGAATGCACATGATAAGGAATTTCTCCCCCAGTGAAGCCCCCTTGGATATTCCATTGGATAGTTTCTCACAACAGATGTGATAAACTATACTTAAAACTATGAAATCTACACTGTGAGAGTTTATCTCTCTTTAGCTTTATGGATATATAAATTATTTTTTATTGCATATGCATGAAAATTATTATTTTGTAGAAAATAGAGAGAATAAAACTAAAATATTACAAGTCATGATTGACACAATATATAACCTGTGAAACACTTTCGGTTGAAAACCCAACTAGAAGGTGAGGTTACTCTAGTCTCTTTCTCTGAATAGAATATGGTTTCTAGTATGTTACACTAAAATTTGTCACCATGATTGTCGATTCAGATATCTTACCATCTGATGGAGTGTCTCAAGTGAATCCCTTTGAAAGATTGAATTAAAATAATATGAGGGACACGAACGAGAGGGCCCACTTTTTTCTACTTAAAAACCATTTTTGATCACCCAGCTTTTCTTGAACAAAACCCATGCATGCTAATTTTCCCTGGAAAAAACTACAAATCACGTATGCACAAGTTCTTCCACTAAAAACTGCGCAGGTATGTTCAAATACATAAAAATAAAAAGTAAGTTCTAGAAGCTTTGGTTGAGGAATATTATCCAAATTAGAAACCTCGAACTGCTACATACCTACGCCTCATCCCTTGGTATATGGAACTAAAATCCTTTTCTTAAGGATCATATCCCTTGAGAAGTGAAACTAGAAACCTCCTCATCCTTCCTATAAATTCAACATAGGACTAAAGTCACGGGGGACTTTTTGGAGACTTTTGGGATTGGAATTTGTAAACTCATGCTGCTGGTTTTGGGTCTGAAGAGCTTTCCATCAAGGGAAGGAAAGGAGACCATTGGAAGAGGCTTACGACATCAAGGCTCAGGTTGTAATATTGCTCTTTATAATTATTGATAATACATATGCATCTCTTTTTCTCATTGTGTTGTTTTTAGATCCATTTAAACAATGTAAATTATTAATATCCTTGATCATTAAGTTAAATTGGTGTTTTTTATTATTATATACAGTAGGTGATTTTGATTCTTTGCTTGTTTGTGGTCGCAGGTTCTTCTCAGCATTGAAGGAATTCTTTGGAGAAAAAGTCAAGGTCTACATCAAACATCTCATTGAAAGGTAGGACCATAACCTCCTCATTTCTAAATTATAATAATATGAATGCTAGTAGTTCATAGAAAGAGGTATTCAAATGGTTGTTTGTTTCTAGTTATCTATTGGGATACTAGGGAGATTTCTGTTGTCCGCAAGAGGGATTTATCTAGAAAACAAATTGGTGACTCCACTGGGAACGAGTTCTCCTTTGTGTCCTTTTGTAACCTTTGATGCCTTTAGACCCCTTTTAAGAATTGCAATTTTTTCTTTTGTTTTTTCTAAGTTGCATCTGAGTGTTAATCGCATTTGAGTGCTTTTACTTTTGACCTTTGGAATTCTCACTCAATTTTCTTTACTTACACGTGATTGGTTCTTTAGATTACATTGGTGAAGGAAAATAGTCTTGTTGTTCTTTTGCTGATTTGGAATCATCTTGTGTTTGAGAATTCTCTTGCATAGATTACATTTGCATAGTTAGAATTCTCATTTTCAGAATATGAACGAAAAATGTGCATAGATTACATTTGCATAGTTTTCGAGTGATTTGTGCATAGATTATAGTTGCATAGTTTACATTCTGGAAAATTCAACTGTAGATTTATATCAGTTTTTTTTTATTGTCTTTTTGAGGAAAATCACTTATCTTTACCATTTTGGGTTTTGAGTTTTGTTGTTTTTTTGATCTGTCAAAAAAGAGCCTTTCACTTCTGGAATTGGTTGTGTCAATCTCTTTTATTTTAGTGAATCTTATCATATATTCATTTATGCATGTTGTAAAGAGTTATTTCATTGATTGAAAGATAGTGTCTCTCATTGAAAGATAGCACTGATTTGAATTTACATGTTTTTATGCTTGTTTTAAAAAAACATAAAAATAAAAAAATTGTTTTGAATTGATTAGCATTTGTTTTGTTGAAATTAATGCATTAGAGAATTTGTTATATTTTCTCTTATTTATCAAATTTTTTATTGTTTGAAGTGAATGGAACCTCTCTCCTTACTTTAGTTAGGATTCATTGAAGTGAAAAGATTACATTATCATATTCAATTGCATTCAGTTTTGGGTTAGGTCATAACACCACTGGTTTGATATCCATTTACCCTTTGAGTAAAAAATAGCCAAAATAACACATCACTAAATAAAATTCATCTTGAAATTTTTACATGTTCTAGGGCTCTTTCCACAAATATAGTTCAAGATTAGTGCTTTGGAATAGGGATTAGTTAAATTTCCAAAGCAACTAAACAAATAATATTATCTTGCGGTAATAAAAAATTCCAATTGTTGAAATTTTGCTCTAGGAAACTCTTCTTAAAAGAGTCAAGCACGAGGTCATATCCGACCCAATGGAATAATCGTACCTACTTAAATGGTAAAGATAGAAGATTTTCATGCATTACAAATGGTAAACCTAGGATTAACTAAGTCCGAGGAGCCTAGGATCATTTTTCACTAAACCTCATATTTACCATGTCGAGGAGCTTTCAAGGGGATTGAGCTTAGTTACTCTAACCTTGCGTGTATATCAGGCCACAAAGTGTTCCCCCAAGTTTGATTGTCTCAGTTTGTAACCTTAGTAGCTATAATCTTAGAATTTTTCCCAAGGTGATGGTGGAGGGAAGGTCCCACTATACCTGGAACATACATTGACTAGACTCACTTGGAATTTTTTTAGGGTAATATTCACTCGAGATAGCATAGTGGAGTTACTTGCACCACAATGTTTCATTAAGTAGGTTGTCAGGGTAACTGTTCAAATCGATATTTTTTCACATTTTTCTCTGCGATGTTGGATTTCATCACAAAATAGTGATTTCCCTGTGAAAACAAACTGTTTGTGTGTGGTTTGACTCTTATATTTAATAGTGCACGTTAATTAGTTTGTTTTTACTTCTTAGAGACCTTAGGTGCAGATTTTGAATTTGAATTGTTAATATTTTTAAATTTTTAATAAAAATCACTGAAGTTGAATCTAATGGCAACATTTCTAGAATTTACCAACCAAGGAACCCCTCTTAACGATAATCCTAGTACTTATCCTTGCTTTGGAAATTTTGGTCCTCCTTATATGGCTACATTTTCATTACCTGGATTTACCATATGTTTACTAGTATGGTTATTTTCAACTTTGTTGTCCTCAAATACTCAAATTGTTCCACCTCAATCGGATGCTTCACCTCAATAGAGTTCACCATCTCAACATCACCAACCTCATGTTGATCCTTTACCTTCTTTTCCCAACATGTCTTCTTCCATTTCCTCTTATTCACTTGGTAAAGTCTTGATGCTAGTAACCAGGTGGCTAAGAAGAAAAATAAAGGGAAGAAGAAGAAGAAGCAAGATAAGAAAGAAGTCAACCAGCCAACCATGGTTGTAAGTGTTGGTAGTGTTGAGGGGACCTCCAAAATTCATCGTAAACCAAAATACCCTTGCAAGCTTTGTAAGGGCGACGACTTCCTTATCAATTTTCATGGTATTCCTAAGGTCTTGGAAGTATGGTAAAAAAAATCCTATCAACTTACTATTGATCCATCAACTAGTGATTGTCAGGTTCCTGGGAAAAAGGGTAAAGTTAGGCATGGATAATTTTAGGGGCGAAGTTTAGCCCAAAGGCAAAATTTAGGGGTTTTAGATTTTAGTGGGGCGAATTTTTTATATAAAACGTTTTTGTATAGTTTTGTATAATTAGTCCCAAAATTATTTTAAAAATAAATAATTATTATTCTTTAGCCTAAAAAAATAAGAGCGCATAAAACATAAATGTTGGATTCGCCTCCACATTTACTAGTCTAGACAGTTTTTATTTGTATTCGCCCTCGATTTACTACGCGGGAGCGTTTTGGAACTGCATTCGCCCATGGTTGCAGGGTAAAGCTTGCCTCTACACTGGAGTCGACAATGGAGGCTTTTTCTGCGTCTGGAGTAAGACTAGGGAGTAGTTTTTTTAGGTCATTTTTGCAGCTTCTGTGAATAATCGTAGCAGAGTTTTCTTGCAGATATGGTGTGAAGACAGTAGCGGGTTTGATGGTTAGATCTTGTAATTTATATTTTTTATATGATGTATTGCAAGCTATAGCATACATTTTTTAGAGTTCTCTCTAAGTATTCCATGTCAGCTTTCAGGGTTTCATATATGTCTGCGGTGAACTATTACCATGAATTCAAAATCTTAACAATATCCACATTATCCGTGTTCAAAAGAGAATTTTGGTTTCACGGCAATGTTGGCAGGATAAAAAGTATCTACAATTTCATTACTGCAATTCTCAGAAAAATAAGAAAGCTTAAGGCCTCTCCCTTGGCAAGATGCATGCCTAAAAGGCCTTTGTTTGAGCAGCCACAGCCTCTAGGAGGCCTATCCCTCCTATCTGCAGCCCCTAGAGGAGTTTTTCTTCTAGCTGCAACCGTATTTGGGCATTTTCTTATTGTTATAGTCTTGTATTAGCTTACTTGTAGGGTTTAACACTTGATTTTGATACTAATATTTGTTTTGAAGGCCTATGGTAAGTTTGGCCGAGGTTTCAAGTGTTTTCCTATCTCATGGTATCATTGATTTATGCTATGTTGAGCTAACAATTGTTTTTGTAGGCTTTATCACTGATTGACGGAGTTTTCAAGGGCTCAAATCCTCTCTAGTCTACCAACCAGCCCTAGAGCCCCCAACTTCAATCAATAGAGGTCTGATATATCATTTTGTCAAGCTAATATTTGCATTGCAGGTATTTGAGGAAGCTTTAGTGCATAAGGGAAACTAATTTGTTCATCCACAACGCCCTTATGCCTAGGGGTTTGCTCTCTAATCCTCTCCTTTTCCTCACTGTTTTAAATCAGATATGAAGGCATCTCATAACAGTGGTAAAATATTTGAATACACATCCTAAAACTCATTAACAAATGCTCATAATCATCACACATTTAATCTCAAGTAATAAGAAAGATTTATGTCATTGAATTTATGGTGTTCTATGTGATTTTGGAGGACTGTCATATTGTTTATAAGGTCTGATATACGCTTTTATAATTCTGATATAAGTCATAATAGTGGTAAGAAGGACATAATAGAAACCTCTAAATTGATAAGAACTCATCTTGCGGCTTTGGTGCGGCTTTGGTGCATCATCTCTCTTACTTTAAGTTATTGGCAAAGTAATTTTGTGGTTGGGCTAATCATTGTGGAAATATATTGAAATAAAGTGATTGTTGTCTTGCTGTTCATTCCTCGCCTCTCCCATGTCTTGCATTGCATCATTGGCATAGTCTTGCTTTTGTCTCTATTTGCATCTGATGGTTGCATATAAGTGCCCCTAAACTAACAACAAAGTGTTAAAGTGATTGCTTGTATAAGTGGCTCATATTCTAGTTGGTAATTTCATTTGAAGATCAATGTTAGCAATCTCTATAGATGGTAATTGTGATCTCACAATAGGCATTGGTTAAAACGGTGAATCTAATTGCATATATTTGATGTAAGAAGCTTGAATGTTGCTAATGATCTAAATTTCTTCTGCCCTGTACTCTAAAGGAAATTAAAAGAAAAAAGGGCAGGATATGGTAGTAATTCAAGTAGAGTGCATAGAGCATCCACGGTCTGATCTTGCAATGCATGACTAAATGACTATCATTGCAGTGTTTTGATACAACACCCTTGTGACAATAACCTTTTGTATGAAAATAATCCTAAATTCTTCATGACAGCCCTCCTGTGGGCCTAACTGAAACATACCTGCGGTGAGTAAGTTCTGAAGATCATATAGTTTCACTAAGGACAAAGATATTCTAGAGTTTGATGGCATGATATTATAGTCATTGACACTGTCTTGAATGAGTGGTTTTCAGAACAAGACCAACAACCTGAAGGGATCCTAAAAGGCATCAAAAATTCTAAATTGTGTGGTATAATGTGGTATAAAAGGCCTTTGTTTGAGCAGCCACAGCCTCTAGGAGGCCTATCCCTCCTATCTGCAGCCCTTAGAGGGGTTTTTCTTCTAGCCGCAATTGTATTTGGGCATTTTATTATTGTTATAATCTTGTATTAGCTTAGTTGTAGGGTTTAACACTTTATTTTGATACTAATATTTGTTTTGCAGGCCTATGGTAGGTTTGGTCAGGGTTTCAAGTGTTTTCTTGTCTCATGGTATCATTGATTTATGCTATGTTGAGCTAACAATTGTTTTTGTAGGATTTATCACTGATTGACGCAGTTTAAGGGCTCAAGTCCTCTCTATTCTACCAACCAACCCTAGAGCCCCCAACTTTAGTCAATAGAGGTCTGAGATATCATTTTTTCAAGCTAATATTTGCATTGCAGGTATTTGAGGAAGCTTTAGTGCATAAGTGAAACTCATTTGTTCATCCACAACGCCCTTAGGCCTAGGGGTTTGCTCTCTAATACTATCCTTTTCCTCACTATTTTAAATCAGATCTGAACGCATCTCATAATAGTGGTAAAATATATGAATGCACATCCTAAAGCTCATTAACAAATGCTCATAATCATCACACATTTAATCTCAAGTAATAAAAAAGATTTATGTCATTGCATTTATGGTGTTCTATGTGATTTTGGAGGACTGTCATATTGTTTATAAGGTCCGATATACACTTTTATAATTCTGATATAAGTCATAAACGTGGTAAGAAGGACATAATAGAAACCTCTAAATTGATAATAACTCATCTTGTGGATTTGGTGCATCATCTCTCTTACTTTAAGTTATTGGCAAAGTAATTTTGTGGTTCGGCTAATCATTGTGGAAATATATTGAAATAAAGTGATTGTTGTCTTGCTAATCATTCCTCGCTTCCCCCATGTCTTGCATTGCGTCATTGGCATAGTCTTGCTTTTGTTTCTCTTTGCATCTGATGGTTGCATATAAGTGCCCCTAAACTAACAAAAAAGTGATAATGTGATTGCTTGTATAAGTGGCTCATATTCTAGTTGGTAATTTCATTTGAAGATCATTGTTAGCAATATCTATAGATGATAATTGTGCTCTCACAATAGGCATTGGTTAAAACGGTGAATCTAATTGCATACATTTGATGTAAGAAGCTTGAATGTTTGCTAATGATATAAAGTTCTTTTGACCTATACTCTAAAGGAAATTAAAAGAAAAAAGGGCAGGATATGGTAGTAATTCAAGTAGAGTGCATAGAGCATCCACGATCTGATCTTCTAATGCATGATTAAATGAATATCATTGCAGTATTTTGATACAACACCCTTGTGACAATAACCTTTTGTATGACAATAATCCTAAAGTATTCATGATAGTCCTCCTGTGGGCCTAACTGAAGTATACCTATGGTGAGTAAGTTCTGAATATCATACAGTTTCGCTAAGCAGAAAGATCTTCTAGAGTTTGCTGGCATGATATTATAGTCATTGACACTGTCTTGAATGAGTGGTTTTCAGAAGAAAGACCAACAACCTGAAGGGATAAAAGGCATCAACAATTCTAAACCTTGTGGTATACTGTGGTATAAAAGGCCTTTGTTTGAGCAACCACAGCCTCTAGGGTGCCTATCCCTCCTATCTGTAGCCCCTAGAGGGGTTTTTCTTCTAGCCGCAACTGTATTTGGGCATTTTTCTTATTGTTATAGTCTTGTATTAGCTTAGTTGTAGGGTTTAACACTTGATTTTGATACTAATATTTGTTTTGCAAGCCTATGGTAAGTTTGGCCAGGGTTTCAAGTGTTTTCTTGTCTCATGGTATCATTGATTTATGCTATGTTGAGCTAATAATTGTTTTTGTAGGCTTTATCACTGATTGACAGAGTTTTCAAGGGCTCAAGTCCTCTCTAGTATACCAAACAGCCCTAGAGCCCCCAAATTCAATCAATAAAGATCTGATATATCATTTTTTCAAGCTAATATTTGCGTTGCAGGTATTTGAGGAAGCTTTAGTGCATAAGAGAAACTCATTTGTTCATCCACAATGCCCTTAGGCCTAGGGGTTTGCTCTCTAATCCTATCCTTTTCCTCACTGTTTTAAATCAGATCTGAAGGCATCTCATAACAGTGGTAAAATCTCTGAATACACATCCTAAAACTCACTAACAAATGCTCATAATCATCACACATTTAATCTCAAGTAATAAGAAATATTTATGTCATTGCATTTATGGTGTTCTATGTGATTTTGGAGGACTGTCATATTGTTTATAAGGTCTGATATACACTTTTATAATTCTGATATAAGTCATAACAGTGGTAAGAAGGACATAATAGAAACCTCTAAATTGATAAGAACTCATCTTGTGGCTTTGGTGCATCATCTCTCTTACTTTAAGTTATTGGCAAAGTAATTTTGTGGTTGGTGCATAACACTAATATATTTATCTAATCTCCCACATGTAATAACTCTTTCAGCTATGCATCAAATTGTGACCTAGCTCTCTCATCTCCACTTTTCACGCACTTGCACTACTTGGATCTATTGTCTCCTCGACCCTCCAGCCACCTCGAGTCTTCCTAAACAAGCAGTCTACTTGTTGACACATAAGAGAACTACTCATATAAAATCAACCTCAAACTCTATGGTTCATATCAAGATCTACTCTCAATCTCAAATAACCTATTAGCCTTCCTCCATTGCCCAAGTTTTCTTGATACCTTTCAAAACAAGCTAGTGACCTAGCTCTCTCATCTCCACTTTTCACGCACTTGCACTACTTGGATCTATTGTCTCCTCGACCCTCCAGCCACCTCGAGTCTTCCTCAACAAGCAGTCTCTCCTTTTGGCTTGTTTAGACACTCTAGGGTGTCTTTGACTATGTTCATAAGCACATCTTGGTCTCTGAAAAGCAAATTCAAGGAAGGTTCCAACAAAATGTTGGATGGGGAATGTACCTTCTCATTGAAGGGAAAAAGGATTTTCATACTTGCATTGATTAATTAACTCTACAATGTATGTTTGATTGTTTGGTGTGTTTCCACTATTGCATATTATAGAACATAAATGATGAACTATGTTTTGCAAGGGATCCTCGGTAAGTTTGCAAGTATATTGACATAGGATCCTAAGCCTTCTATGCTTTCTTGGTATTTGTCTTGGATCTCAATGCAAGCAGCTTCCCTTTCTCACTCTTTCTCTTGCTTTGTCAATCTCACATATAGCTTAATGGCTTTGCCCACATAGGGAATCGATAAACCATATAGGTTATTATTCCAGTTTTCTTGCACATCTGAGACATTATAGATGTAGAATGAAACACGTTGAGACACTTGGCGCTTAATCTCCGTAAGGACTCCCTCTCTACAACCTCGAACAACAAAGCTTCAATTAATTCCGCCCAAGCTGAAGTTAAGGAAGACGAGACTGTGCATCATCTCAAGGAATCAACGGATATCGAGTAGTAGCAATCTCCTCACTCAGATATCTGTCAGGATGAGGTAAACAGTCTTCATATTTTTCACTAAATGAAATGTTTTTCAAAGTAATCAGAAATTCAGAATACTAGGAGTTTTGGTTAAACAGACTACATGTAGGAAAAGCTGGAATGTTTATTTCACAATCTGTTGTAGACTATGTTATGTAGATCGGAGAGCTACTTAAGTATGAGAACAGTATGAGCTCTAATGCTTCTGATGTAGTACTTAAGATTACAAGAGATAGGAAGATTTAGACTTAATCATGCAGGTGCCCACTCACTACTAATATCTGGCAGTGGGGCTGGAGTTCCACTCAGAGCGTACGGTTGACTGGTGTCCATGAAATGTTCTGGAATGGTTTCATGGAAGAATTACATAGAACTCATATAAGACTTACAGAGGAGTTTGATGGTTTGGGTTAAAAATCAAACCGGTACAAAATGTTATATTCTATTGAAAACTATGAGGTTCTTTTGTGGTGGTCTAAATTATGGAGGGTAAAAGTCCCCAGGAAAACCATTGTGTTTATGTGGTTGGTGTTGAAAAATAGAGTCCTTACTTGGGAAATTCTTCAAAAACGCAAAAAAAAGGGTCCCAGCTAATCCATACTTTGCAAGAAAGGAGAAAAAATTTCTTCTCATTTTTTTGGTCTGTCCCTTTGCGCAACAACTCTGGAAAGATGTTGGAAATTGGATTGGTCAAAGGAACCCTTGGGATGACTCCACTGTGGGCAACTGTCTCAAAGTATGGTTCCAGAAGGCTGAAATCTTTTCAGGTTGTTCCCTATCTGGTTTTGTGAAGAATCTGGTTAGTGCGAAATGCACTCGTATTTGATGGTAGATCTGTGCCCACCTTTCACATTTTTTCCCCAATTGTGTTATTTTCCAATTTTGCAAGGTGGCTTAGAAGGACAATTTTCCCGGGCAGATTGGGGAGCTCCTTATTGAAAAAACTTATCCTGGGTTTATTTTTATGGGGCTTGCCAGGGGCGCGATCAAATATGTAGTTTGGGAGGCATAGCTTATCCTTCTGATAATCATTTCATTAAGTTCAGAGCATGTTTGGGCTAGCGTACAAACAACTTCGGTGAGTTCATGGCTTTGCGAGCTATTTTATTGGTGGCCACTAACAAAGGGACTCATACGCTACAGGTATTTGGAGATTCTCTTTTGCTAATCAAATGGATGAACAACCAACATTCTATTCAAAATATCTGTCTTGAGACACTTGTTATTCAGCTCAAATTTATATCTCAGCAGTTCAACTTGGTTACTTTCTTGCCAGTCTTCCAAGAACTAAATTTCATTGTAGATACTTTATCCTGCTGGTTTACATTCCGCTGCTGGTTTTTTGTTGATGGGAAATCTATTGACAAGGTTGTGATAGCCTTATCCAATTCATTTTGTCCTTGAAGTTGCCCAGGTCAATATATGCATAACACCACCAATAGTCCTATATACAAAGATCAAATTTGTGAAACATGAGGTTAATGAATAAAGAACAATTAAAAATTCACTTAGATAGCCAGCTACAATGGCATGATTGATATGTTCTCTTTTAGACCGTATTGCATCTTCAAAAAATACTGCCATCTCAATCAAATATTCAAGTCTTGTTCTCAACTTTCTGTCTAAATAATGTACGGGCTTACAATCCTACTAGCAAATACGTTTCTATTGCCACCTCTCCTGATAACAGATTCCACAAATCCCTTTGAAAAGGACCCTTAGAGAGTTATCACATCTAGAACATCCAACCTCTACTGAATTTACAAACACTACTGCTCCTCTGGCAATGAGTTCAAAGAACTGCAATTGGGACATATTAAAAATGTGATACCATGTGCTACAGTAGAGAAATTTTAGTCCTCCCTATTAGTAAAATCATCACAGCTGGAACTCAGATGATGTTCTCTGGTCACTGCTTCTGTCAGACATCTGTTCCAATGCAAGGTTTTTATTATTTAGTTTTTTAGATTTGATCTGATATGTTTTGCACAGATTCTTCAGGCAGGCACCACATTGCCATAGTCTCTTTTCAAAAACCATATTTCAAGTGCCTAGGATGAATGTACTATGTACTAATGTAGTGATAGGTTAGAAAAACTTTCTACAAGATAGCCATAGTACTGTTATTTTATGAGCCTGTATGGACAGTATGATGTATATTCTGATTTCACAATTGACATGTCAAATATAATGCTTTTTTAACATGGAAAAGCATATAACCACAGTGAGATAAAATTTAAACATTTATGAGAAATTTCTTATTTCAATATCATGTGAACTATAAGAAGATTTTATAGGGAAAATGAGTGACAAAATTTACTATTTCACATATTTCACATTCGAAACTTTCTTTGCTTTTTCAAGCTTGTTAACTTCTCATAAATAAATTAAAATTGTAGCACTAATGCACTAGAAATGCACTTGTATATATGATAAATGTGTGTATGTATGGGAGAAAGCAGCAATTAGGCTTAAAAGGGAATCCACTAACGTTTTGTGCTAATGGAATCCACTAGATTCATGGATCACTGAGAAATTAATATCCTTGAGACAAAGAAACACTTCTTTTGGGGATAAGATTAAATTATATTAATTAGTTCTGAAAACAAGAGGAAGACTTTTGCCCATGAAATCCTTAGAATTGTGTGAAACCTACTTTTTGGGGAGCAGACTTGAATGATATTTTCATTCCCTGATGCTAGGAGTTCCTCTTCAATCAACAACCAATGTTGAGGAACTCCTAGCATCAGGGAAGAAGCCAATAATGTGTCTCTGACTATGTGTTCGATAGTGTTGATGCTCTTGAGTAGATCCGATCATTTTGTCAGCCCTTGACATGAAACTATTTGGAACTTGGGTATTGCAAACAATGAAACAAGGCTAGACAGAGCTATTGCTATCCAGCTAAGTGGCTGTGAGGTGCTTTCTCCCCTAGTGCCCTTGATTGGGAGAAAAAAGGAGGTAAAATGCATTGTTGTTGCGGAAGAGTTCTAAGTCCAACGTAAATTCTGCCTAAGAGTAAATCTCTAAAATGAACAACACAAGGCAGCATTGGTTAAGGTATTATTGCATTAGAAAAGGTTGGAAAAGATTTTCCTGATCTCCTGTAGAATCAATGAAACCTCCCTCTAATCTAATTGTGGATTGGACACCTAAAGATAAAGTACTCCTTAATCTCAACCTCATGTAATGGGAAAATCCTATTGATCTATTTCTCCATGGGGAGTTTGTGCTTGGTTTGTACTCTCAAGTGGTGTACCGTGTGAGCACATCTGAAGTTGGCTCGAGGAAGATGAAGTCCCTAAAATAGATGGAACTAAAGATAGCTTAGCTGGCTGCGGGATAATAGAAATTCTGGAGATCTGGAAGATATGCTTGAAATAAAGGCCATCTTGGTGCTTATAGGTTGAGGTGATGCATTCTAGACATCTTAGATGAAGTTCTTGCAAATATCTCTCCTGAATGTAGAATTTAATTTTCTCCTTTGTGGGAGGAGGCAGGCAGGTGCATTGAGGGAGTTCCAGGGAGGGAGGCAGTGAACTAGATGCCTATTGTGACTTATAAAATAAAAAAGGTTATTGAACCAACTAGTTAGGATTGCAAGTCTCTCTGAAAATTAGATCACCAAAAAGGGGCACCTATCATCCCTTGAGGACTTTTATTGTTTGTTGAACTTAATGGGTGTAGATGGTAAGCTTCCAGGCTGTTTCAAGATCTAAGTGATAAGCTCCAAACTCTGCTTGAGTGAGAGATTGGGTAAGAGCCCGTTTTCACCAAATAAGATGCAGCAGAATAGTCTAGACCCTCACATTGTGAGACCACTCTATATGACCAAGGCTAGGGCCCCAAATCTCAAATCCATATAAAACGGTAGGGTTGGTAAGTGCATCAAAGAGCTTCATTTTAGATGGGAGTTCTTCGAAATGAACCTGGGGCATTGTCTGTAAATAATGGCCAATAATCAATATTGATTACAAGCTTCCAATTGAAAGTGGGATCCAGGATTCGACCCCTAAGCATAAAATGTGGTAATCTCCATTAACTTCCACAGAAAGGTAAAATGATATACTTGGAGAGGGCCTCTTTGGTGGTATTAGAGATCATAATTTCCCAAGGTTAATTGTTTGTTATCAATTATTACAAAATCTATCCAATGCATCGAGTTGACTCTATGACCCCTCTAGAGTGGAGGCCGATTATACAACAACATCTACAAATAAAAGGAATAAAACCAGGATCTGATGAAGTAGGCAACTATCCTGAGATTGAGTAAATTCCCTGATGAATTTCTGGTAATCAATGTAGATCCCAAATAGTCCGGGAGAGAGAACACACACCCACTTGACACCCCCAATACTCGTGATACCTTCAGAAAATCTATAGTAATCGCAAAAACTGCCAATCATTCTATCATAAAGCTGCATCACACCAGAAACAATGTCCTCAAGTAGTCCAAGGACACAAAGCTGCTTGATTGGTAAATTCCTGGGAACAATGCAGTGCCAAAAGCCTTTTGAAAGTCTACAGAGCAACAGTAAGCCTTCGAGGATGTCTTTCTGTCTAGTCTCATCTATAAATTATAATATCACGGAGTAAGATTCGTTCTAGTCATGTTGAATCGGTCATTTGATCACAGGTTGAGATGCATGAAGAGACTGATGGTGTAAAGCGATAAGAATGAAACTCACTCAATACCAACAATTCAAATTCAATTAAAAAAATATTAATGTATTTCAGAGATGATGTTAGACATGTAAATCCATAACAAAGAATGGCGATTCTAACCATTACCAATACTAGGTTGATAAACTATTACAATGTTAATTTACAACATGTAAGAAAAATAAACAAATACACAAGTATGTTGAAACTAGTTGACTAGTGAAAAATATATTCATGATGGGAGCAAACTATTGCAATGTTCATTTACAACATGTAAGAAAATAAACAAATACAAGTATGTTGCAACTAGTTGATTAATGAAACATATATTTACAATGGGAGAAAGTTTGATATGGACATATAACTGCCTTCACATTGAGCAATCCCCGGTCTTAGCTCCCATGCTTAGAGAGAGTTATGACAATTTCCCCATGGTCATCTCTTTGTGAGACCAAATTAGGGAGCACACCAAAATCCTTAACTTCCACGGACCTATCTCTACGAAAATGTTGTGAATCAAGCTTTGAAATGTTTTCACGATTTTCCTCGAAGTTGATAAACTGCTCTATAAAAATTTGAGCTTAAGACCCTCGTGGAAAAAAATTATAGCGAAAATTCCACAACGACCTATTTAGGTTAAATTAGGGAGCCTACAAATTTACCTTGCATAGATCATATCTCTAAAACTATTGTGAACCAATATCTAAAATGTTTCCATGACATTCCTCAAGATTTTTCCTTCACTCTGTAGAAATTTTAGCTTCTGAACTTTCTTAGAAAAAAGAAATTATAGCGAAAATTATACGCTGACCTATTTGGAGTAGTGAAACCCTAGAATCCAAAGCTCTGAAACCAAATTTTATGAAACCAACTCCAAAAATAGACGAAAAGAGAGATCAACACCTTATAAATCAGCCACTTATAGGGGGAAACCTCCAATACATTACATAAATGAACATATCTTTGATGATACAAATGACCAAAACCTCCTTCTATATATAGGAGTCCATGGGGCCACAATATGATCCTAGCCAACCTAACAATAATAATGTAAGGGCACAATAATAACAATATTGGGGTTAAAAGGGTACAAAAATAACAATAAGGTGGCTACACTAACAACAATAAGGGACTAAACTAGTAATATAGGGACCTAACATCCTTTGTTTCAAGTTTTTATAAAAATGAAACCTATCTCACGTCTATTTCAGTTATTATTTTCAAGACTCGTTAAACTCATGAAAATCCCAAGATTCTTTTGTTATATTTCATTCTCGTAAAAAAAAATGAAAATGTCGAGTTATTTCCATGTTTTACTGCTCATAAATTAAATTTAAAGTCAGCCATAGAGTAAAATTCTATCACTTTTTCGAACTCCCAAAAAATACGAAGAAGCGAAACCATAGAGTCCTTTTTGAAGCCCTTTTCAAACTCTCTAAACATGAAAATATTTCCGATCACTTGACTATTCCAACTTGTTAAAATAAATGAACAGTCATCTACTCAGTATACATTTACCCCTTTTCTGGACTGAACTATACTAATTACAAAAAAGGTATGCGTTGACTAAGCATGGTCAATAGAGTTCTCTCCTACATTATTTTATCATTTTTCAGATTTGAGAGACTAAACTTACGAAAAAGAACACTACGAAATTTACTTATGTTCTTCTTCTGACTCCCTAAAACTGAAAAGCACCGAATTAATCCTATACTAGACTTGTTAAAATTAAACAGTGCAGAACCTGTCGATTATAATAGGACCGAACCACTCCTCCTTAGGATTCGTTAAAATTACTAAGATGTTTTCATTCGAAGGATGACCTTACACAACAAGAAAATGTTATCCTCCTCAAGCCTGACAAAAATAAAGAGGTACTTTCCAGTAATGGTGGGGGAAAAAGTGAGGAAAAGAATCCATATTTGATACTTGTTATTAAAGGCAATATGTGGCTCTTGAACATGACACTCCATCATATTTGTGTCCAGTTTGGGAAATCCATTTGTCTCACAATTAATCAAACCTCATTCAAAATTTTCAGCTGGTTTTGGGTATTATTGTTGAGTCAAATGCTGCCAAGTCATATATCACTAATATGTTCAAGAGAATTCCAACCTCATTAAAAATTACCTTGCTATTCATAACCTTCAATCACATCAGTCATCCATGAGTAAATCCTGAATCACTTCAAATATTGTTCTTCAAAACTTTACATGAAGTTTCGTGTCGTAGGCCCTCACGCAATAGATAGCTTCCTATCGACTTTATCTCACTATCTAGGAAGTTGATATAGAAACAATTTTCAGTACCTTGAGGCATACATGCCTTAATGGCAAGTTTCTCGCTTTCGACGATAGGTTCTCATCATTGACCTTCAATCGAATGAATCTATGAGTGTTCGACTTCAAGAAATATTTTCACACTTCATAGATTGTACTAGGAGTAAATTGAGATCCATTCTCATTATTCATGGTTTCTCTCTCATTTGTTAATGGTTCACATCATTGACTAGTAATCAAGGGTTTCTATCATGTTAAACTTCAGGACATTCACTCACATGGTTAGAATCATACTATGGATCAAGAGATGGAAATCAAGACCCTGGATATAGTTTCAACCATCTAGGCTACGTGGAGTTATTAAATATTCATGATTGTAAATATAGATCCATTTATGGTTGTGTCCATACTATGTATACTATTGACATGGATCTTTGTGTATTTCCCTACTAGTTCATCGAGTTATGTTTACTCTGATTATGGGAATGCCTACTTCAGTCATGTTTGTATGAAAGCATGATATGGTAATCCTTGATTATTTGTTTCAGGACCTCAACCAATTGATCTCTGATCCGAACCTTTGACATGATAAAGTGCTTCAATCATCAAACATATTTTTCCAGGCTTTGTGCTTTAGGGGGTAATCTGTTACACTAAAATTAGTCACCATGAATGTTGATTTGAATATCTTTCCATCCGATGGAGTGTCTCAAGTGAATCCCCTGTGAAGCTTGAAGTAAAATAATACCAGTGACAAGAGGAATTTTAGTTTTCACTAAGTTTATCATTCACAATTTTCACACATTTCGCATTTCATTCGATTTCTAAAGATCTTGGTTGGGTTTAAAAAAATTTCTTCAAAATTTTGGATTTAAGGGCTTGTTGTTTGGAAGCGAGCTGATTTTTCTGAAAAATTGTTTTGGGTTTAAGGAATTGTTTTGAAACACATTTTCTTGTAGGCGCTTTGATTTTGCAAAAAAATGTTTTGGACTTAAAAAAAAGTTACTTGATGATACATTCGAAAAGACATTTCTTGAGTATGTACGTGTTTTGAGTTTAAGTAAATATTTTGAGCTTCGAATTTTTTTTAAAGTAAGTGTTTTGGATTGGAGTATGTATTTTTTGCAAAAAATTTAAACCAAATTTTTTAAAATTAAATCTTTTGTGATATTTTTTTTAATCGAGTTATTGTCTAATTTTTTGAAGGAAATTTTTTGAACTTCATACCCTATTATCATGGGAAATCAAAGAACTTGTGCGAGAAAATATGATCGAAAAAGAGACCTTGAGGAACATAGAGAAGAGACGAGACAATCTCGCAAAAGAAAGTTAGAAGCCCTCTCAAATATTGAAGAGGAAAATCAACCTCAAGCAGAAATTGAAGCAGGTATGTAAATATAAATATTATGATCTATTGATATATTTAAAATTTTCCTAATGTAAAATGTGAAGCTTAATTTTTATTTGATGAACTAATTTGAAAAATATTTTGTTTAATGTAAACAGACAGAGATATTCCTCAAAATATTGAAGAAGAAAATCAAACTCAAGAAGAAATTGAAGCAGGTATGTAAATGTAAATATTATGATCTATTGATATATTTAAAATTTTCCTAATGTAAAATGTGAAGCTTAATTTTTATTTGATGAACTAATTTGAAAAATATTTTGTTTAATGTAAAAAAACAGAGATATTCCTCAAAACATTGATGGTGAGATACAAAATTTTGAAAGAGAAAGTGAAAGAGATATTGAACCAATGATTGAAGATGGTGAAAATATTGAAAGAAATCCAAATAAAGAAATTGAATCACAAGGTATGTACACACACACACACACACACACACACACACATATATATATATATTTAACACATGCACGTATTATTGAAATTATAGATATATTTATTAATTTAGTTATTTATTGAATATGTACTATTTTTTCGAATATGTACAGATGAAATCACTATCGATAATGAGATGTTAGAAAATGTTGACACTCACACATATGGAGATAAAAAAACCTAACCATGTTATACGATATCATGTTAACTGCATTTTTGAAAAGTATTTCTTAAATGAGTAGGTGACAGTTTAGGCTCAAATGTTGAAAGGTCTCCTATCATTAAGGAAATTAAAAGAAGCTACGACACTATTGGGTATTCGAAAATCAACCAAAGATAAAAAAAAATGAAGGAAGATGTGATAAAAAATATGAGTAGTGCTATAAAGTCAATTAAGAGATCTAGAGAGAAATATGTTTCAATTGTACGTAGAGGAATACAGATGGCAATGGTTTCATCAAGTACTCAAGAGAATCATTTGGTAACATCTATGGCACGAGCACTGGGAACCTCGCGAAAAAATTTGCACAAACATCGGAAATTTCGGCTGCAAATAGATGTAAATGATGAACTCGCTTGTTGGAGAGCTATTTGTAGGCAACCATACAAAGATAGACTTGGAGAAAATGTTTAAAAAATAATATATGAATATTGGAAGAACAATTCGCGTGTTTCACCAACTACAAGGCATGTGATGCGAAGAAGAATAGCACGAAATCAGTACGAAGAACATGAAAAACATCTCTTGGAAACCACTCAGATAGAGTTATTCAACAAGTTCAAAGAAGAGAATTGTCAAATTCATGTTTCACTCAGTGCTTTTGTTCAACAAAAACCATGGTATGTAAAACCTATCACCGTACGCGACACTTGTTGTTGCCATTATCATGTGGAATTTGAGTTATATTATGACACATTACTTGATTTTGGTAGAACATTATGGAAGGATTCACCTCCTCCTTCCACTATCCGTGATTTCATATCTCAAATTCTATGTGAAAAAGAAAGCGATGAACTATTTTACAAAAAGAAATGTGTTGGTGGTAAAAAATGCGATGATTGTGGACATTTGACTAAATTTCAAAACAAATATCATATTGATATAAATGATCAATCATTGTCCAACATGAAAGTGAAATGGAAGAGATATGAATATATCGATACATCGATTCAAGGTGAAAATAGTGTTAAAAGAATTGAATTACTAGAAGACGAAATTTTTCTGATAGACTTTTTGAGAAAGTTTGAGGCAGAAATTTACAAATACACCAAGCATTCCCATAGAGCTCGATGGCAAGACTTGCAATTCAAAAAATCTCATGAATTTTTTCCACTAGGGACCATTTTGTCAGTGATTGATTTTGCAGAAAACTACACATTTGTTCCACAAAAAGAAATTCAGAGTGAATACTATCATTATGACCAAGTCTCCATGCTCGTCCATATTCTATATAGACATGCTAAACAAAATGTCGATCATATAGAAAGCACGAGTGAAAATCGACATATCATTAAAGAATATCACTTTTATATCAGTGACGATCATACACATGATACATGTTTTGTACAACATTGTTTTGGAAGAATTTATGATTCATTGAAAAATCGTGGAATAACATTCAATGAACATTGGATATGGTCAGACGGATGCGCAGGTCAATTCAAATCTGCACGATCATTTTTTTGGTTGTGTCGTCTTCATAAGAAAACTTGAATTAAACATTGTTGGAATTTCTTTGAGACTGGCCATGGAAAAGGAGAACATGACGGTGCAGGAGCATGCATAAAACGAGTACTTCGAAGATATCAAATGAACCACTCTGCACGCCGACTTGTGAACGTTGAAGAAGTTGTTCAATGGTGCATCGCTGCTCTAAGCCATGAGAAAAACCCATCAAGAGAAGTGCGAAGGTACATTCAATTTAATTTATATTGGAAATATAATTTTAAACATTGTACATTTATCATGCAATGATTATCTTTGATTGTATTTTGATATCATATTTACAAATTCTTCTTCTAATTTTCCATATAAAGGTTTTTCTGGCATATTGGGATCGAAGACGTAGATAAATCAATTGGAAGTGACGTTGAAACAATAAAAGGGACTCGAAAATTGCATTCAATTCAAACAAAGTCGTCCAGAAATGTGTTTGCATTGGATAAAAGAAAATATTCTTGTTTTTGTGATGTTTGCATAGACAACACAAAATCCAATGACGTTTGTGAAAACAAAATGTATGTGAACGATTGGAAACATATAGAGCTAAATACAAAGGGCAAAATGTCTGTTGCAATGTTTGAAGAAATGCAATCAGAGGAAACTACAATATCATCCGATGGTGATAGAGTTTCTGATCTTGTTAGAGAAGGTAACATTTGAATTACTTTCTAATGATTTAAAAATCTAAAAATAAATTTAAATATGTATAATTTTGTTAAGTTTATTTTATTGTGCAGGAGATGTTTTTGCTGTAATTGCACCTATTGACAACGATGAAAATGTGAAGTATTATTTGATGCGTTGCACTGAATGAAAAATGAAATTATTACAAAACTATAATGATCATGGATTTCAATATGACGGAGGGTCTATTATACTGAAAGGTTATTTTTTCAGACAAACTCATCAAAGTGGAGACTTTGTTTACTTTGAAGACTATGAACCTGATTCCATAAGTTGTCAATATAGTCACTTGGTGTGTGCAACACGCATAAAGTTGATAGAAGTTCAATCAAAGAAAAAATTGAAAATTAAGAGATGGAAAATGTCAAAATCCGATCATGAACGGATTATTGAAGATGGAATTCCATTAGAATTTTTTTGAGTGAATTGTCCAACAATTTATTCTCTTTGGATTAAATATGTTTTATAACTTCCAGTACTCAACTAAAAATTGAGCTGCTTATGTTATTTGTGCAAGTGTTTGCACATGTACAAATTGTTTTGGTACAAGCACGTGCTCTAGTATCAACTGAAAGTAGCTTTTCTATACATGTGCATTGATGAAAAATGTTATATGTATTGGATATATATGTGTGTGTGTGTGTGTGTGTGTGTGTTCTAGAATGAAATTAATTGTTCTAGTTTTACTATGTGCATTGATGAAAAACTAGTTGGATTTTCTGGTAAAAAGTATGGACACAATGTAAATAAATCATCTGCAGTATAGTTTTGTATGAAAATTCCTTTCAGACAAGAGACTCGGAGCACTTCTCCGACTTTTGGTGGGATTTGACCCACATCTCTAATCCTGATTGAAAATCTAGTACAAAATTTGCTTGTCCAATGGTCAGATATGTTCAATGTGCATTGATGAAAAACTAGTTGGATTTTCTGGTAAAAAGTTTCCACAATGTAAATAAATCGACGAGGCTACCTATTTGAGTGCATTAACGACATTGACCCAAATTCAACAAACATATATATATGTACTAGACTTATACTTCCAATCAAAATTAAAGGGATAATTTGTACATATATCTACTTCTTTAAACTCTTTTTTCAATTAGAGCTCAATTGATACATGGTTAGTTGCATTGAAAAGCTATGTTCTTCCTATTGGAAATTTTTTCATTCAAACAAGACTACATGTAGATATCAAAAGCAATCTTAAAATTCCAAATGTACTTCAACCATCCAAAAGGGATTTGTGCAACATTACTTGACATGCCATGCCAATTATAGTGAACAACTATCCAATAGAAACATTTAACATTATATACCACATGTGTCAAATGTAGATTGAAACCATCCCAAACTTTAAAATTTTAAAAACTTTTGATAATATATCGTGCAACATTAAAACATTAAACATCACATGCGAAATGTAGATTTAAACCATTCAAAACTTGAGTTTAAATTTTTTTTGATTATATATATCGTTACTTCACATGCCATGCCAATTATAGTTCAACTAGATCCAATAGAAACATTTAAAATTATATACCACATGTGCCAAATGTAGATTGAAACCATCCAAAACTTTAAGTTTTAAAAACCTTTTGATTATATATCGTGCAACATTAAAACATTAAACATTTAAAGTTCATTAAATATCACATGAAAAATGTAGATTGAAACCATCCAAAACTTGAGTTTTAAAAACTTCACATGCCATGACAATTATAATTCAACTATCCAACAAAAACATTTAACATTAAATATCACATGCCAAATGTAGATTGAAACCATCCAAAACTTTTAACTTTTAATTTAACAAAAAAATATAGATCACAACATTACTTCACATGCCAAATGTACTCCAAGCATCCAAAACTTAAATTTTAAAAACAAAACAAATTATAACACGTCATTACAGAACATGCCAAATGTAGTTCAGATGACAACATTACTTCACATTCACATGCCAAAAGTACTAAAACCATCCAAAAATTAAAAAAACAAATTATATTAACAATGTAATAAAATATGTCCAAAAATTGTAGATCTCACAAGTATCAAACTGTATCAAGTATAACAAATTTTAAGACCATCTAAATCTTGAAATCAAATCTAAAAATCATGTCCATCAAATAGAGACGGATCTAGCGTCTTTCCTATCAAGGTCTCAGTCCGCGCCCTATCATGTGAAGCATCATGGGAAACCTACATACACAATGCACATGTACTTGAACATTAAAATTTGAGGTTTTAAAAATGAATGAGAATATATATATATCTAGAACTTCATGTAAAAAACAAAATATAACAAAAAAATCATGCAATACCTCATAAGGTTCCCTCTCCATTTGATGAACAAGTTCTCCCATAGGAACATCTGCAACGGTAAACTGTACAATATGCATGTATAGTTAAATATATATATATATATATATATATATATATTAAAAACTTTCAAATGAAAATTCATGTGTACATATATAAACTTATTTTCAATAATATTAAAAAAAGGAACTAAAGACAACTTGTTCAAATGTTGTGGATGTTCGTATCTCCATCGCTAGAGTCCGCGGATTAAAAAAATCTTCTATAGGAACCTAAATTCAAAAAAATTTAAATAACTCAAAATATATATATATATATATATATATCTCAATTTTTAATGGAACTTTTTGAGGTAGAATATATATATATATATAACTTTTAAACATAAATTTTAAACTTGTGAAAAATTGTCCATACTTGTGGCTCATCTCCCAAGGAAGTAGAAGGTACATATCCCAAGGAAGAAGAAGGTACCGCCATCCCAAAAACATCAGACGGAATCGGTACCTTTTAAAACATTTTATCAAATTATATATATATACATACATGTACATGTGTGGCAACAATTATTTATTTTAAAGTCACTTAAAAAACACTAACATTTGCCAACATATCTTGATGGTCAGACCCATCTGCATTGTTTGAACCAGAGGTCCCGAACGTGATATTAACATTTTTGTCACGCATCATGTGTGAGAACTGCAAATGGTGTTTTAACATATAATCATACATTTTTGTTAGATTAATGTACACATACAAATAAATGTATACATGTACATACACATGTATTTATTACAAATTGTACACATGTATATGTAAAAATAATTTCAAACCCTAAGGTCACTAACACATACCGTTCCGGTGCCCTCTTCCTCATGAAAAATTAGGTCTTGTAGACCATTGCGACAATTTATTGCATATGTTTGGAGATCTTCAACATTCATGTTGTAAATCTCCTCATCTGTACGATAAACAAAATTGGCACGTGCATTTTCACGTGCTCTTTGTCGATTTAAACAAATATCGACTCCACTCAATCCGCTATGAACATTGTCGATCATAACATCTCTTGCTTCACGACTTATTTGAGAAGTCGCATCCATCTTTGATCGCAGGGTTTCGACTCGAAACGGTCGACTCACCAATGGCGGCTCAGGGCGAGGCAACTCCACATCTCGCTTAGCGCCCTTACGTTGATATAATCGACCTCTCCCCGGGCCAAAAAATTCTGAAGGAAGGTCATTGTAGTTGGGTTTCATACCCAAAAAAAATTATGCATAAAACATTTGTGCAAAATAAACAGGAACCTCATCGTTCCATGGAAGCCTTCCATAGGCCGCAAGATGCCTATCATACAAATAACGAGCTATGTCTGGGTGCTTGAAATACTGCACCTTCAACATTTTTCTTTTTGGCCCTTCCTTGTAATTAAACATCGACTTGGCCACTTCTTTTGTAACTTTTTGTTTTACGTCCTCCCATTTATCTGGACCCATTACTGTCTCTTTTCTCTTTCTCATCATTTCTACAAATGAATCAGTCGTTGGCCCAAGATTTCTGTACACATTTACCATTTCACCCAATGAATGTGTAACTATTTCAAGGCTTTGTCGACTCTCAGCAAGTAGAGACAAAGCCACGAGATCTCTTTGCAATTTTGCATGAAGTCTTTCACACCTTTGTAAGGTGCATTCCGCCATGTTGGTTTCCCATGGTATATCAGTAATCTCGGCCGGATAAGTTGTGCTGGGTTGACAACCTTCTTCTTGAATGTAGCGGGCTGCCCTGCGTCTATTTTGACCACTAGTTCGAACATTTTCGGCCTCTGCATCAATATATATATAATTTCGTATATTAGAAAAAACACGTGTAAAAAAAGTTGTACAAATTTAATGAAAAAATATTGAAATTGATGGCAACCTTGACGTTGTTGGTTAGCATCTTCTCCAACATGACCCTGCTGAGAACCAGCAACCGTTGATTGGCCTTCGGGGGAATAAATATCACCCCCTTCACGCAACCTACTACCACTCATTGATGGCCCTCTAGGTGGATTTAAACCACCACCAACCTCTCGAGACGAGGGAGAAGCTTCATAAACAAATACGAATTTATAATCAATTGAAAAATACATTCATGTGTACATATAAATACATATACATATTCATTGATTAAATTGCGTGAACCATACCACGACTGGTTGAACCATGGGCACGCTCCATGGATGGAGTAGAAAACCTTCTCCTCTTACCTCCTAAAAATTAAAAAATGAAACTTATTAACAACTAATTTAACTCACAAAGTTAATAAAAAATCAATTCCATATGTACACACATGTATGGAGATTTAAGATTATATTTAAATACCGTGAACATCCCTTGATCCCTGAACCTCCATATGGGATTCGGCTGATCTTCGTCGTTCATCCTCCATGATATATATCTATTGGTTGACATTTACACAAAATAGATTTCAAAAAATCAATTTGTAATTTAGTGTACACAAATTATGTATCAATAATAACTTTCAGCAACTTATACACTTTAGTTTGTGGGAGAAATGACACATGTACATAGTTTACCTTAAAGTTGTTTTGTTTTATGGATATTAAAATGAAAAACTTCTATTTAGATCCATTCCAGAGATTGACTGTAGGGGCATTTACTAGATATGTCACCTTTCATAAAATATGAGATCCAGAGGCTACCTGGCCCTTTACAGACTCTTCCTGTAGAACTTGTAGAAGTAAACACTAGAGGCATTAACAATATCAAAGAATGTTTTCATGCTCAGACATGGGAATGTGTCTCTTTCCCTACGCAAAAAAATAGTTCAAGGTAGTTAATATTCATAGACACGTCATCAAGCAGGTCAATGTGATCATCCCCAACTTACTTTTCATGAAATTAGGCTTGGAATCCTCTACAACCTGGTGGATGGAGTTGAATGGGAACTATGTCAAGGCCTTTACAAAATACATGCTAGTGAATAACACTTACTAGGTTATGCCAACAAATAAAGTGGGAGAAATGTTTTCTCCTCGAGGTTATCCAATTGGGTGTGTAATACCAACTTCACCCATTTCCTAATAGGTTTCTCTCTTATATTTAGATCCATTACAGGGATTCACTGTAGGGGCATTTACTAGATATGTCACCTTTCATAAAAGATGAGATCCAGAGGCTACCTGGCCCTTTACAGACTCTGCGTATAGAACTTGTAGAAGTAAACACTAAAGGCATTAACAATATCAAAGAACGTTTTCATGCTCAGACATGGGAATGTGTCTCTTTCCCTATGCAAAAAAATAGTTCAAGGTAGTTAATCTTCATAGACACGTCATCAAGCAGGTTAATGTGATCATCCCCAACTTACTTTTCATGAAATTAGGCTTGGAATCCCCTACAACCTGGTGGATGGAGTTGAATGGTAACTAGGTCAAGGCCTTTACAAAATACATGCTAGTGAATAACACTTACTAGGTTATGCCAACAAATAAAGTGGGAGAAATGTTTTCTCCTCTAGGTTATCCAATTGGGTGTGTAATACCAACTTCACCCATTTCCTAACAGGTTTCTCTCTTAGGTTACAAAGTGTCTTCACCTTATTAGTTATATATTTTTCAATTTCCCGTGGATTCCTTGAATTTTTTCTTCTACCATCTCCCTCTCTCACTCCCCAAATTATTGTCATCAAACATGCCCCATTGAGGATATGGAGCAATGTTTGCACCATACTTAGAACTTTCATTGCTGCTAATTGAAATTGGAGAGTCATGTACATACTAGATTTCTTGCTTAAGTGGCTCTTACTTGGACAATATCCTGAGATGAGTTTGACATGATGGTCATATGAGGCTAGAAGCTACTTGGTGTAATTTTCCTTATATCTTGAAAAAAAAAGAGCAAAAATGTCATTTTCAATCATTTTTTATTAAAGCTTCTGCATACAGCATATGTTATCACAATTGCAACACAATCATGTTCCATGAGCATGAATTATTAATGTTGCAAGCCAAATTGCAAGGAAATTTGCATTCATTTTAGGCGAAATAAGGCTATGACATTAAGGTCCATGCTAGACCTTGATGAGAGGATATGATACCTTGAAGAGGCTACATCTTTTGGTGATGTCACTAATTGTTTCTCTATTATTGTGTTTGTTAAACTTTTTTATCCCAGAGGAGGGTGTTATCCAATGTGAATTTGAAATCCCCCTCACATTTTTCAATGAAGGTTCTATCTGAATGTTAGGGAGCTACACAAATTATAGAAATTGAATATGATGTGCCAAAAACTTTACAGACATCCCAAAAACAGAAACCACCTATTATACATGTCAATTAAATCTACATGGAACCAGCAAGCAATATGGTAAAATATAGAATTGCGAATCCCTTCAATTAGTTTAAATATATATATATATATATATATATATATATATATATATATGTGTGTGTGTGTGTGTGTGTGAAGAAAGCACCTAGAGGACTAGAAATAACAATATAGTAGAGAAAAGGAATAGTATCTCAGCAGCTATAATTGCAAGTCATAAATTAATATCATATATTCCAATTTCAGCACTAAAAGCAAACTCAAAGTAACATAAAAGCAAAGACAACATTGTTTTACATGCAAGTAAACATTGTTAATGGAAATATGCATCATGGATTGGCATAATCATGCCTTCATCAATGAAATTTCATCAGACCATTGAAAAATTGTGCGCTAGAACAATATTTAAATAAGTTAAAAGAAAAAATTGACCTATATTGTACAGTTTATGGGACAGAAATCAATATGTAGAAATATTCACTTGGTTTTTATAATTGGATAGAGGAATGACTTAAAATGAACTTGTATGTCTTCTCGTTTTAGAGCTCAAATTTCTAGGAAGGATTTAAGTATCCACATTTCAAGAATCACTAGAAGAGGTTGAAAAAGAATATAGGAAGACAAAAAGCTAACCAGTGGTGTAATAAATGGATTTCTTGGGAGGTAGATTGGCATATGGACTTTTGGTAGCTAGAAATTTTCCAAATAAGTGAATGTATTTGAAAAGTGAACATCTAGTTTATTTTGGTTTAGACAAGGTCTAGAATTTGAAAATTGAATTCCCTCTTTCTTCCTCTTACATGTCCAATAATCAGAATCTGGATTGAGGGAAAAAAATTTCCAAAATAAAAATTTTGCATTTTATTTGTTGTACACATGAGTTTTTAAAAGCGAATTAACTCATAAATTTCTCACAAAATACACTTAAAGCTTGACACATAAACCCATTCCCAATTGGCTAACTTTAGATGATCCTAAACACATTTTTATTTAACTGATGAGGGAGATAGCCCAAGAAAACTAGTTTGTCCATATTCAAATCAAGTTGGTATCAAAGTACAATTTAGCTCATTTTAGTCAAGGTTAGTTATAAGAATTAGCTATTGGTTTCTATCTTCAATTTCCTCTCAAAATGAATGTGTACGTGCTTTTGAGAGACACACTAGAGGGATAAGGTCCAAACTTTTGACAAAAATGGGCTATGAAAGTAAAGGGTTAAAGGCAAATATGTACAAGGCATAGTTGAGTACAAGGCATAGTTGAGTCAAATGTTGTTGAGGAAGGGCCTAATTATTTGGGTCTTGGTTATGGAAAACATGATGGAGAATGCTCCAAAGCCAAGGAGGCACATGAAGTTGTTTCAAGAAGGAATTTTATTTCTTGTTCATTACCTTAAGCTTGTGAAGTTTGTGTTAATGATGAATGGAAAATTTTGACACCCACTTTGCAAGAAGATGTTAATAATCATGCAGCTAATGAGAATGTAAAAGAAGAGGATGTTGAAAGCTCTAGAGTCATTGAATTCATTGCTAGTATTCAGAGGAGAGCCACTACCTCATCAAATTCACCTCCTTAAGAAGGCGACAACGGTGAATGTTCAAGGTATAAATTTTCCTTTAATCATATTGCTTTTGATTATGATAAACATTTAAAATATTCACATAAGATTTGGAAAAGAACTTGCACATGTTCCTTTTGTGGTTTGAATAATCATAATGTTTATAGATGTTGGAAGAAGATATCCATGCACATGAAACTTTCTAAATAAATGAGGCAAAAATTCAAAGGCCCATTGGACAAGGAAAATGATGTTGAAAATAATATGCAATTGTTTATTACTCATTGCCATAAGAAAGGTCACCCTGTAGACAAGTGTTGGACTTTGTATCCAACAAGTCATCCACAACATTTGAAGAAGGTGGAAAGAGATAATGACAAGAATGGAAAAGAGGATTCCATAATCGATGAGGGTCAGGATGATTCACATGATGATGAAGTGCAGCTAAAAGAAGCGCCATTGAAATGGTTTGGTAACGGATGGTTAGATTTCTTATCCAATTAAGGCCTTGCATGTATTTTGATGTTTCATGAATTTCTTTGCAAATTCAAAGTATAGTGCATGTTGCATGAAGCAAGATGTTGAAAGTAGAGTTATGTTGACACACTTAAATGCAACAAATATGGAAATTTGTACATGAGCTATTATTTGACTTGAGAGTCGGTTGTTTGAAGAGGCATGTTTTGTCGACTTGTGTTTGGTTGATGGTTTTGTACACCAATATGTAAGAGTACATGGAGATATTCACATGATGTGAATTTTTTTTCTTTGAAGGATAAAAATGATATGTCAGGGAGCTATGTTTCTTGCATGATGTGTTTTTCAGTTTTATGGTTTTGTTTGTGACAAGGCGTCACAAGATTTTGGGAAGGTCCACTCTTGAGCGAGAGCCTCATGATTACAACCTAATCATGAGAATCAAATGGGAGTGCATCCTTATTTTGAAAACAAATAGGATTCTAAGCTACCTAGGACTCAAACCATTATTTTTAAATTTGAAATATCATGGTGTTGTTTCAATGCCTAAATCCACAACCCTAACATAAATTGTTTTATTCTTTTTTTGCAGGATTTAGTTGGTTATATTAAAAGTCAGTTGAATTTAAAATTCTTGGCTTAGTGGCATGAACCAAACATATTGTTTATTAAATGAGGAATTTCTCTCTCCCAATCATTTCTAAATCACCCATATCACCAAGAAAACATGTTTTAAAAGAACATACTTTGGTAGGGGAAAGACCTTAGGTCCTTTGATTTCGTACATGTGGTGTGAAAAATTGAAATTGACAATTTGCAAAAAAGGAAAATTATGAATGAAACCACGAAAACAAAAGACCCAAAAGTGGAAAATTATTTAAATAGGCCTAATTAATAATTTAAACCAACATAAATTCTTCAACTTTTAGCAACTAAATGATAAGTAAAAAAATAAATAAATTTGTAATTATGGTTCGAAAGTTACATAATCTTAAGAAGCATTTTAAATTAATTCTATCTCATAAAAAGTATCCCTCCTAACTTAACAAATACTATCTCTTCTCCTAAGGTTCACGACCTCCCTTCCTTAGCACACAAGACATAAATACAATTAATATTTCAATATGTTAATTCCTATTGAAACAAATGAAAAGTTGTATATAGATGGTTTCAAATATTATAAGAAGGTTTTTGATATGGTTGAGAGAATGTGGAAAATAGAATCCATAAACAAATTATTTTTCAAAACGTATTACTTTCAAAGTATCAACAAGGAATGTACGAGGGTGTTCAATGAATTAACACTATTTATTTAAATTCCATGGTGTATATCTTACTCATAATTTTAACAAATTATTAAATAATGATCTAGATTGGATAATTATATTATTTTTCATATATTTTGATGCTTATAGAGTGAAAAAACTGAAAGAATCAACTTGTAGGGTCATTTTAATGGTGGGTGGAGAATTGGGATCTAAAACCTTTTGGAGTCATTTTGAGGTATTAAATGACATTTCTGGGGGTCAAACAATTATCCCTTGTGCCGAAATCTTTACCATTATTCTACACTTAAAGACATATCTAATGGTGCAAGAAAAACATCAAATGAATTTCATTCAAAATTTATGCCTTTAGTAAGTTGACCTACCATGTTGACCACCATGGTATGAGAGAATGACATTTTAGCCCCATTACTCATGCATAGCAAGCTATCTACATGTGGAATTTTAACAAGACTCTAAAAGGTCTAAAATCACAAACCTCGTTAGTGGTTGACAGAGTCAAATCTTACACCTGGTTGGCTATCACGCTATGTTAAATACTTGGCCACTACGAGGAATAAGAGTTCCATTTTGTGTTATTTTATTTTGTTCCATAGTTGAAAATACAACTAGGAGTGTGAAGTTAGAGAGAAAAATGTATGAAGTTAAGTTTTTATAGCAACCTTACACGCCAAAATTCTTAGCTAACTCTAGAGAGATTACCTCTTTCTTTGTACTTACATATTTTCCATACCAGAAAAGAGAGAGTAGAGCATGTTTACATTTTAGTGTTGTTTTTCTCCCATAAGGATTTCCTAGGGAAAAAGGAGTCTAGAGCATCATTACTTTTTAGGGTTTCTTGTCTCCCATAAGGATTTCCTAGGAAAATAATTGTGTTGATTGTCTAGAGATATGTATGTGTGTGTTTCATTATGTTCTCTATTTCTTACATTGAGTTTCATTATGTTTTATATTTCTTACATTTCTGCCCTCCTATTTTTCTTTCCAATCAAAGGTTTATAAAGTAACATGAGAAGCAACATGAGACTTGGAACAATCATTTTCATTATCTATATGGAAGGCAAGAAGGATTATATCCCCTTAAGCTTAAGCTTATGTAGTTTTTCAATTTTTATCATATATTTTTTGGTAAGGGTAAATGTTTTTTTATCTATAGTACAAGTCATGAGTTCCCCAATTTTACCTTATGTAATGCATGATTCTAGGATTACTACAATTTGTACTTGGTTTTTTTTTGTGATGATGCCCTGTCTCAATCACTTGGCCATCTCTCGATGGGTATTTAAATCTTTATAACAATACTTAAGTAATATTTATCTATTTGTATTATGTGAAATGTAAAAAATGGTATACTATTTTTCATAAAATTGGGTTGAGTTTATCATATATTTCAATGAAAGTTGATTATATGACACGTTTTCTTTAAAAGGATCTAACAATTTTGTTAAGGTATGAATTTGCAATTTTGTGTGGCTCTCTATCAACCTTCACTTCCTCATTTCTAGAAAAAATCTACTTGCTCATTCATATACCCACATTCTATTCAAATGCATGAGTTTTGAACTCTCGGTAACTATGTTTTTCCACGCAGGAAAATTATATGTCACATTTTATACTAACTCTAACTATTATTTTGAAGTTTGGATTATTGTTATTCTTTTATATAATTTAACATTAGATATAAGTTTAAATTGAAAGCTACTTAGATGAAATATAGCTTAGATATGGCATTTGCAAATTATTATCTATTTATTGAACTAAAGGACATAATTATTACACATGTTTAATTTACATTCAAATGCTTCTTTGATTTATCTCTTATAGCTTAATGTAATGCTAGATATATAATTTAAGTTGAAGGCCCATTAGATAAATATGACTTCTATGTGACATTTGTATTGAATCATCTATTTGTTGTGTTATATGAACATAATTGGTACGCATATCTACTTTGCATTACTAATATGTCATGCTTCTTTAATTTATCTTTTATATATGACCAGAGCATCCCTTTTTAATCTATCTCTTTTGACTTCGGATATGTGGGCAATACTCATCCGCATATTTTTCTATCATAAAGTAGTGAGTAAAATTTTATTCCATTTCTGTCAATGTTAAGGTTAAGCACATGGATTAAAGTTTTATATAAGATACATTTCCACGGTGTACATTTATATCTAAAGAGTCCAAAATCTCATTGAAGACCATATGTTTTGTTGATGTAGTTTGATTGGTTATATTGCATTGATTTTGTAGTTGTTGCTGTGGGCCTTACCATCTATTGATTTTAGGTAAAAAACTATTTACATGGAATTTTGAAGTATCCTAGAATTTTTATTATTTCTCACTACTAGCTTTGGTGATTTAGTTGTTTTTTTTTATGTTGCTTGGTTACCCATATTTAATAGCTGTTAATGTTCAATTCATTGTTAAGGCTTTTTATTGGCCTGTCAGGATGTATTTTTCTCAAATCCATAATGGCTAAAAGATTGAAATTTAAAAGAGAAAAAGAGAGGTCATATGGAAAACAAATTGTTTACAAGTGTTCTTTTGAACCCATAGAACTTGCAACCCCAATATGGATACAATACTAAGTAATACATAGCCTCCTCATCTAACTTAGCCAGGGATTTGCAATACTATATTTGAGTTGGCTAGCTCCATTTCAAGATATTATAATGTTAGATTATTATTTCTATAGATTTTGGTTATGGTAGTAAAATGTTACAAAAAATCGGGAACTACAAATAATATTATTCTAGATATATGTAAAAAGGACATGGTAGAGAAGATCAAACAATATTAAACTTCTCATAAATAGTTTAGATAAAAATACAATTTATAATTTTGATTGTAAATTCTAAGGCTTAAAGGAATAATTTTTCTAATAATTTTTTTTAATTAATAAATAAAAAAGAAACATTTTCAATCAAAATCACATCCAACATATAATAAAAATAATAAAAACAATTTAAAACTTCATACACTATGACATTACTATGACAAAGAGCATAAAAATATACAAGAAAAAAATCCTTTTCTATAATAATGGAGAGCTTCAAATATACAAGAAAAAAATCTTTGAGCCTCCTTGTATCCCAGAGAAAGAGTTGCTCAAACATCATATTTTAAACAGTTAAAACTTGGAGAAAATCATGTGTTTTTGAATTTCAATTATATAAAAAATTAGTCAAATATAAGACAAATGTTACTCATACTATAAAAGTTTAAATAATATTAACTTTCAAAAAAAATATTTGTAAATGAACAAAAAAAAAATATTTATAAATTTCATTTATAGTAACTTAAATCCATATTAACACCTCTTGATAAATCTGAAATTAAATTAAATCTATATTACTTAATTTAATAGTTTAAATTCCTATTTGTGGTGTGCCAAATAGAAATATTCAAAGCGAAAGTTACAACTTACAAATATTACTCAAATATATCACAAAAAGAAATAGAATAACAAACATAATGGACAATATGAACCAAAGTATTATACCTTTATTGATATGGATGGATTCTTAATTACAAACATTTGAGTAAAATATGATGAAGCTTTGGGGGAAATTTAATGAAACACTTTGTGGACAATATCAAAAGAGTTAAGAAAGTGGCTGCTAACTAGTCTAAAAAGAAGGCAACAGAAGATAAAAAGGATCTTTTAGAAGTAGAAGAGGTCATTTCTAGGCTTTTTGACAATAATGTAAATGAAATTTTTACTGAAAAAGACTTGCAGTCTTTGAAAATTTTGGAGGGGAGAAAGCAAGCACTATTAGAAAAGGAAACAGTTCAATGAAGACTTCAAAGTAGAGCCATCTATTTCGCTGAAGGTGATAACAACACTAATTTTTTGAGAAACATGTAAATCATAGAAAAAATGTCAATACTATTTGGGGAATGGATATCCAAAATTGAGAGAAGGCAAGGACTTTTATAGACATATATTTGGAGATGGCAAACAATATTTTAAATATCTCTTCAAATTCAAATTTCATGAGCATGTGAAGTCAACATGGAAGGACTTTGTCATGTAACTGAAATTTGCAGATGAGTGCGACATTGATTTCATCTTGTTTGGTGAGAAAATTAAGAAGGAAAAAAAAGAATTTGCAGTGGTGTGGACTTGGAAAGGGGTGGGTGTTTTTTTGGTTACTGTCTAGATGGTCATCTGCAAATCATCCAAATTGAAAATATGCCAAAACACCCACCATTCCTGTAAAAATCTGACCTAGTAGCTCCAACATTCCTACCAGATAAGTAATTTTTCTGCAAATGATGCGTGTACACCCCAAGTGAAATAATAATACCAAACAAAGTAATTAGGCCATGGAAAAGATAATTTGATTACAACTGTTAAAATTGGTTTTTAATTTAGTATGAGCTGAGTTTGCAATACCATCGTTAGCTCCTGAGTAAGGGTAATATGCGAGTTTTGATTGATGGATGAAGTTGCTACAATTTAACACTTTGCTAGGGACTGTAATGATGAGAATTTGACAAAAACTGTAAAACAGGAAGCACTGTAACGATGAGCATGAGACACAAAGCTCAAAACATGAAGAAATTTGGTGTAACGATGAGCATGAGACAGAAACTTCAAAACAACAAGAAATTTGGTGTTTCGGTGGCCATGATTGAAGACTTTTTCATAGGAAGAATGTCAAACCTCTGAATGCCAAACTGCAAGAATTCTTGTAATATTTTTTTATACACCATGATTGAAGACTTATTCATAGGGATAATTTCAAACTTTTGAATGCCAAACTACAAGAACTATTGTAAATATTTTTAATACACAAAACTTCTTCATAGGGAGAATGTCAAACCTCTGAATGCCAAACGCCAAACTGCAACTTGCAAGAACTCTTGTAATTTTTTTTAATACACAACACACAAAAAATTTGACAGTCATAAATTCACTGAAAATGTAAATTGACAGTCAAACCTCTGAATGCCAAACTGCAAGAGCTCTTGTAATTTTTTTTAATACGCAGCACAAAACAAATTGACAATCATAAATTCAATAAAAACGTAAATTGACAGGCACTGAAAAAAAACACGCCAAACACCCATCTTCCCGTGCGGAAAGGAGTCAAAAGGTAAGGTTGAACATACCCGATGAAAGGAGCAACAACGCCGACAAAAGGAGCAACAGCGCGGACGGGAGCAACAACGCTAACGGGAGGAGCGAAAACGCGCAAACAGAGTAGCAGCAACAGTGACATAAAACGCGCGAATAATGAAACCGGCAAACAAATCAATTTCGTGGGCGATTTATTTATACAAACTAGTTCGACCGAACTATTTTAAAAGTAAAAGTTTGGCCGAACTCACAGTTCTGCGGAACTTTTGTTGCAGGTTTTCCAAACTCCGGAAAAAATTATGTTTTCCTGTGTCGTCAGTGTGCCGTCAATTTAAACGGAATCACGAGTTCTAAACGGAATCACGAGTTCGGCTGAACATTCAAAGAAAGTTCAGCTGAACTATTGCCGAAAAAAGTTTTCGGCACCCGATTCTCACAAAAGTGTAACCCAGCTTCACATTTCCGCCCATCCAAAAAACAAAATGATTAAATAAATCCTTTACATACTTATAAATCAATGCCAAAATATAGTTGGAGAGGAATCCTTGAGTTCCAAGAATATAACTAAATGCCTCGAGTATCTATCTAGCACCTTGAGATTGAGAAAATATAGATAATTTCTTAAAAAATATGAATTTTACCCTAAATATTTCACACTGTGATGTCAAATTAATTCATCTAATCCAAGGATCTACAATTCAGATCGCATTCACTAAAGTAAGCATATGATAATGTAGACATAGATAGGATAAAAATGTATTCAAGATTTATAGTTTGTTGGTTTAAATTTGGGCTTCTATTAGAGATATATTGGACAAATTATTTTATTGTGAAGCCTAAGAGGCACTATATAAAACACGTGATAAATTGGGTGGTAGAGTAAAAAAGGGAGCCAAATACTAGAGAATTTAATACTAAATAAGGAAGTGGAGGGAATATTTTAGTTTAATTCTTTGCGAAAACTCTAACAACTTAGAAAAAAAAATTTCATTAAAAAAATCATGGAGGAATAAATATCCCATGATAGGGATTGATTGAGATTGGAGGTGTGTATTGGTATCACAAAATATTGCACGGAAATATATTTCTAATTGTTGCAGTCGTTCTAAAATATCAGTTTCATTTCATTTTTTCTTACAATCTTTTGAAGGCTCTCCACTTGAATGAGATTGGAAATATGATCTTAGAAAGAAAATGTTGTTGCCAATCATTTGCACGATTATGAATACAAACACACTTGAAAGCTCCAAAATAGTACAATATATTTATTTTTCTTGAAATTATCTTTATGGCCCCATTCCAATTACACAGATGAATAAAAATTAAAATCTATTTGTTTTATACAACATTTATTTGGTTGGATAGGTTCTAATTGAAATTGGTAATATAAACCATATTAGGTATCTATGTCCATACAACAATAGTTCAAATGTTTACACTCCAATATAGTATTTACAAGAGAAAACTCAAGTTTAGGAGCCTTGAGATCATAATGAAGAATATTTAGTGCATGTAGTGGGATGGGAAGCTTCATTTTTGCATTCTAAGGCCCCTTTGGTATCCACTACTTTGAGGGCATTGGAAAATAATTCTCCAATATTTAGGTATGGTGCTGTCGGAAAAATAATGGGGTTGGTTTTGCTGCTATGAAAACAATGATTATTGACCAAAAAAACCATTGGAGGATAATAATTACCAGCTGATGACATAGAAGTTCAACATGGATATTTTATTACTCCAAGTTGAGCTATCACCAAACATGTTTCTAGTAACATATTCCTTCTTTGAGGAATCAAGGACTAGAATAATTTATATGCCTATTGTGTTAGATTGGTAGACCCCCTTTGATTACTTAAATATACTTCAATTTGTTAACGGTAATATGCTCCCTTGGTGTATAAAAAATATACATTTAATCTATAAATACATTGTTCTAAAACTAATAGGCTTGTGGTACTAGCTATTTTATGAAAATATTTTCCCCTCGACGAGCCTTTTGTTCAAGGTTAATAATCTACATCAAGTTATATAAATGGAATTTCATTGTCTTGTTGTTCTTCCCCAATTAAGCTATTGTAATATGTTAGTGACTCAACATGAAACTAAGAAGAGGAAACCATCTTACTATTATATATTGTGTGATAAAATATGATAATTCAAGAGAATATATGGTTTATTTCCATGATCTCTCAACCTTCATTAAAATTAATTTTTTGTAGTATATGTTGCAATTTTTTCAACCTAAAACTCTTTTGAGACTCAGCTAGCCTCTCCACTACATTTCAGGAACCATGAAACTAGCATATTGATAGGCCCATGAAACCTCATCTCTAAATTTTATCCCATGTTATAGCTTTTTTCTTCAGTAGAAACCATAAGAAAGGTGTTATTTTCATACAATGCCTCGTTTTTCAAAGGTTCTTCTAATTAATATTAAAAAATAAATTTGTTATTTAATATTTATTTATGTTAGTTTATGTTGGCACATATAGTTCAATAAAGTAGTTTTTTTAATATCTATCTATGTTTAGTACATTGGTTTTCATTAAAATTAATTTTTAATTTTTATTTATCTAGGTTTATGGTTGCTACATATTGTTCGTTTAAGTTGTTCTTTAATATATATTTATCTAATTTTATAATTAGTCATTAAAATTGTTTATTAATATTTATTTACATAGGTTTATGGTTGGTATGTATTGTTCACTAAAGTTGTTTATTTATTTATCTACGTTTGCTACATATTGTTCATTAAATGTTTTTTAATGTTTTATTTATGGATGTTTATGGTTGCACACATTGTTCATTAAAGTTATTTTTACATGTTTATTATAATGTATATTAAATAAAAAGCTTCTCTTTGCTTCGAGACATTAAACATCTCTACTAACAGGGTCACCCACGGGAAGGTGGAAGCTGATTTGCCCCAAAAGCCATGCATTGTGGATATGGGGTTTTTAACATATCAACATGCCAAAATAATTTTATTATATTGATTTATGAGATGAATGTAATTTTTTTAATATGCTATTAAAATTATTGAAAATAATAATTTTAATAATTTAGTTCAAATGAAAGAGAAAATGATTTTTTTTAATATGTTGATTTGAAAATAAAATATATTAACATTGTTTTTTTTTTTAAGTTGGTTAAAAACTTATTATATTATTATTTCTAATTATTTTATGAAGTTTATTAAAAGTTATATTAGTAATATGTTTTTTAAATAAATTAGAATAATATAATGTTAATAGAAAAAAAAGTGAAATCATAAAATATATAAAAGAAAAAAAAAAAAAAGGTGAAAAAATAATGAAAAATAAAAGTGGAAAATGAAAAAAAATAAGATGGATAAAATTAGATATATAAATATATATAACTAATTAATATAATAAATAAATACCTACTTCACACTTTAACCTAAAAAAACAACTTAATTTAAAAAACATTAATTCATAAAAGTGTATATATATATATATATATAAACAAATACTACTATAATCTATAATAACTTAATATAAATGTATACTACTATAATAATAATAGTAACAATAATGTAGTTATAATAAAATAATAAAATACAAAAAATAAGCATACACTAATAAAATATAAAACTATTAAATATACATTCCAAATTTATATAATATGATAATAGAGAAAGATTATTGGAGTCACATATACACAATTTCAATCTACATCAATACACACAAGATATAAGTAAATCAATACATCCATGAAAATAAATGAGCACACCATACAAATGCAAGTCAAAATACAAACATAAAGTAAACATCTCATTGTAGAAACCACCAACATGCATATACAAAGAATTTCAATTACTCCAAGAAACCTACAGAATTTGGAAAAAAGAAAACAATTAGTATAATACATTTTCAACTTAGAATACAAGCATTATGAAAACCACCTACATACATACACATGTAAATTTCAGATCAACATACAAATTCAATTCATCAAAACATTGCCAAAACAATTCACATAAAATTTTTCAAAGCAATCATAATACAATTTCAACTTAGAATACAAGCATTATGAAAACCACCTACATACATACACACGCAAATTTCAGATCAACATACAAATTCAATCTATCAAAACATTGTCAAAACAATATACATACAAATTTTCAAAGCAAACATAAAGTAAGCATCATTTCAAATACTCAACACAACATACAATTTGAAATAAAAAATTGAAATTACCAAACATAATACAATTTCTACCTAGAATGCAAGGATTACATAAAATTCAGCTACACACACATACACATGGAAACTCAATTAAATAAATTAGGCACATCATACAAATTTCAGATCAACATACAAATTCAATTTATCAAAACATAGTCAAAACAATTTACATACAGTTTTTCAAAGCACACATAAAAACATAAAGTAAATATCATTTCAAATTCTCAACACAACATACAATTTGAAAACAAAACTGAAATTACCAAACATAATACAATTTCTACCTAGAATACAAGCATTATATAAAAGCCACCTACAAGCACATGCACATGCAAATTCAATTAAATAAACTAGCCACATCATACAATTTTAGATCAACATACAAATTTAATCTATCAAATCATTGCCAAAACAATTTACATACAAATTTTCAAAGCACACATACAAACATCATTTCAAATACTCAACACAACATACAATTTGAAAAAAATAAAATTGAAATTACCAAACATAATACAATTTCTACTTAGAATACAAGTATTATATAAAAACCACCTACACACATACACATGCAAATTCAATTAAATAAATAAGCCATCTCATATAATTTTAGATCAACATACAAATTCAATCTATCAAACCATTGCCAAAACAACTTATATACAAATTTTCAAAGGACACAAACAAAAATAAAGTAAACATAGTTTAAAATACTTAAAACAACATACAATTTGAAATAAATAATTGAAATTACCAAACATAATAAAATAATTTGAATATAATTATATTTAAATGTGTATACCTGAAATGTATTTTGATATGTATAAGTTCAATAAAATAATAAAATAAAAACATGGAAACAATAAATGCTGCACTACTCTAAGGAGAATGGGGCCCCATACTCCCTAAAGTATTTGAGAGAAGTTTTACCTCTCCCAAAAAAAAAAAAAAAGTTTATTAATACTTGTATGTACATAAAACTCACATTATTACAGGAATAAAAAAAAAATTAAAAAAAAAAACATTTAACTACATTCATATTTCTTTTTGAATAAACATATAATCAGGAATCATCTCTGGTCGTCAATCTGGAAATAAACACGCAAAATCCAAAAATATTCAATTTATAAGAATAGTAATATATAATATTTTAAAAATATTGAAATTTTTTACATCTAATTTGTGATGAGGTAGATTTTAAAATTGTTTTATATATATATATTTTAAATTCAAAAATAAATCAATTCAATAAATACGTTGATACAAACCGATATTATAAGTACAAACTAGCTGTTGTGAGGTATATATTAAATAAATATGCAAGGCAAGCATTCTGATGCACAACGAAGTGTCGTTCGACGTGAGAATGCCAGTCATCATGAGAGGAATGCTCACAGGTGGGAGCCTATGAAAATCCCTCTAGAGGCAGGCCAAGGAATATAGGTTTATTGGGGATTATTATAGATTATATTATTAGCCAGCGATTCACTTAAATTTTTTTGAATAATTTCAATTTTAATTATGATAAAATAAATAGAATCATAAAAGCGTTTGGACAGTGGCATTCAGAAATGTGGGTATCCCCTGCATCGAAAAAAGCAGAGAAAGCACGAACCAAACCCATTCTCTTAAAGCAGAGAAAGCACGAACCAAACCCATTCTCTTGTGCAGATTGGGTACCCGATTTGGAAGCAATGTGACTCAAAATTGGGATTAAAAAATAAAATTATATATATAATCACTTAAAACCCATAATAAGAAAAAATTAAATCAAGAGCCGGGAGTTTTTTACTTAAAACACATAATAAGAGCCGGGAAAAAAGAAGAAGAGCCAATTGAAATCCATTAAGAAAGGAAAAGAGTTTAAAGAGTCAAGATTCAGGAGCAAAGGGCCGGAAGGTGAAACTTATTTCAATTTTAATTATGATAAAATAAAAATGCTTAGACAATGACGTTCTGACAAAAACTAAACCAGAGTATTTTTCTTATAAACCAGAGTATTTTTCTTACTGAAAAAAAAATGCCAACAAATTTAATTTAATTTCAAGAAGGTTGATCCACCGATCAAATTTAATAAAATCCTCTACATCATTTGAAAGAGAGAGAGGGAGGCCCACGAGGCGTAGAACAGTCGGTGATGGGGTGCACTGTTAAGGCACTCCGTTCTGCAAGGTCACCAGTTCGAAACCCGTGGGTGTAGGATTAGTCTAAACTAGCAAAAAAAAAAAAAAAGAAAGAAAGAAAGAAAAGAAAAGAAAAAGAGAGAGAGGGAGTGAACACATACCTGGAGCTCGAGTTGAGAAGAGCTCCATGAACAAAACTCTGCTTTTTCCTGGGGAAGAGCTTCTTGGACAAAACTATGAACATTTTCTGGGGAAGAGCTCCTTGGACATAACATTTTCTGGGGAAGAGCTCCTTGGACATAACTATGAACAGTTACAGAAGAACAAATAATTTTGTTTAATAAAAAAATTATAACACAACGGAAAGTCTCATGAGAGATTGCTTTTCATATAAAAGCACAACAACAGAGTTTACAGAAATGTACCTGAGGCCCTAAACCAAAAATTTCTGAAGAGCAATTTCAATACAGGACGGTGTGAACGATTATGATATTGTTTATGAGTCGTTCTCACCTGCAAATAAGAAAAGAAATAGACATTAGATTTCTTCAGTCAAATAAGAAATAGACATTAGATTTCTTCACTCATTGTTGTTCTGAGGCTAGTAATTAATGGGAAAAACATATCGGGGGCTAACTAGAATCACACAAATTTAAAGAGAGCAGGAGAGCCAGATTATTGAGACCTGAAGAATGCTGAAGAGAGAGCCCAATTTGGACATTTCCCTAAAAAGAGAACTAAAGAATGGTTAATCTTGTTAATTTAGATCCGCTGGTGGAAGAACCAATTATCCGGAGCTAGTGAATAATCTACAAGGGAAGATGCAGATGATAGGGTTATAGGACAAGCGGCTAAGGCGAAGGCCCAACCAAAATGCATCCCCTGCAAAAGATAGCATAGAAAGAAGCAGAGGAAGCATGACCCAGTCGTTGATCCAAACCCATTATTTCCATATGCAGATTGAGTTCCCGGAAGAAAAAAAAAGAGAGGAGCCTGAAGGGTTCAAATCTAGTTTTAAATCAAATTGTAATTCATTTAAAAAAGAAAAGAGCTCAAAGATCTGGGAGCCTGAAGGGTTAGGATTCAGTGTTATTTTCTTTGCAGGGAGGATGTTCGGGTCAATTTCAGCTTAAATAATATTCCTTAACGAACGATTTCCAAATCTATGTGGTTTTTTAATTATGAAACTTATTCTTTTAATTTTAATTATGATCCAATAAAGTGTCTGGAAAACGGTGATCAGAAACGCTGATATATTAAATTAATCCCTGAAAAATTAATTTAATTCCAGGAGGGTTGATCTACCATTCAAATTTCATAACATCAGTTCCATCCTTTGGGAGAGAGGGAACCAGCGCATACCTGGAGCTGGAGCTGGAGTTTAGAGTGGCTGTGGCTTCTTTTTCCTGAGAAAGAGATTCATGGACAGAATTCTGAATAATAACAAAAGAACAAAGAATTTCATTTAATAAAAGAATGATAATACAATGTAAATTTCCAGTGTAGTATCAGAGATTGCTTTTCATAAAAACATACAACAACAGCCGAATTGAGAAGCAATGTGCACGAAACCCTTAACCAAAAAAATTTGCGAAAAAGCAATTTGAATACGATCCTATTTCTTTCTGGGTCCTATTACCCAAATCTGTTCTTTCGGTCCTGTTGCCTCTTTCTCCCTCTGTCACTTAGACACCAGACCAGACCAGACATAGACACATACTCGACTCAGACTCAGCTTCAGACTCCCAATCCCCACAGACAGATAGAGCAGGCGATGGACAGAGGAGGAAGATAATGACAAATTTGGGAGGCTGGACGTATATATACCTACTTCTTTTGAACGGATAAAATTTTTGTAATGCATCACTATCCATCTATTGAAGCATCCGTTACAGAGACAAGTTAAATGATTTTTTTGAACCATTAATCAAAAGCTAGATACAACAGAGCGCTTTTTTGAATCGCAGCGGTTCCTCACCTCAAACGGTGGTTACGTCAGCACTATGGAAAAAACATTGGATCTTAGCTTTTTTGGGATTACGGTTCACCGTTGGATCTTGCTTTTTTGGCATTACGGTTCACCACCTCAATAGTAAAAAGCATTTTCATCATGTTTGTGTTTTCTTGAATGGGGATGTAGTATTATTTTTTTGTTTTTTTCACTTTTTACCTTTTTCTTTCTTTTATTTAACTCTTTTTAAATTTCAAATCATCTGGAGTGTAGATTCAATTTATTTAACTTTTTTAAATTTCAAATCTAGCATTTTCATCACGTCTCTTTGTCTTTTTTTGAATTCCGTGTAGTATTATTTTCTTTTTTTTACATTTTTATTTTATTTATTTAACTCTTTTTCAAATTTCAAATTTTCTACAGTATAGATTCAATTTTTTTAACTTTTTTAAATTTCAAATTCTCTAGAGTGTAGATTTTAAATTTCAAATCTTTTAGAGCGTAGATTCAATTCAGCAAATAAGTAAAATTTTACTCGTTTTTAACATTAATTTTTTATATACTTATTGTTTTCTTTAATGTAAGATGATATAAGATAACAAAGATTGTAATGAGGGGTGAATCCTTGAACTTTACAAAGGATAATTTTGTGTAGATAGATAATTGAGGTTATAAGAGTTAAGACTCACATGTATGTATATCAACTCTAACTTGTCATGTGATTTTTGTAAATTAGCTTCGAATTTTCTCAAATGCACAATTGTCATAATTGTGAAAATTCTAGGTCATCTCTTATTGAGTAATATATAATTTTTGTTGTTATATATATATAGAGAGAGAGAGAGAGAAAGTACTTTTGTCACCACGCGTCGTATGTCAAATGAGGATTACGAGAGACTAAATTTGTTTTAATAGGTAACATAAATTCGGTTGAGAGTATGAGATTGTTAAGACCTCGTCTAACTAACACATCTTGTAAATAGAAATTGATACAAACATGCTGGTTGTGCTAGACATTGACATACATCAACATGAGAAGACTACTCAATGTTGCAAGAAAAAAAACCAATAAGTCACAACAACTATTGGGCATAATCTCCAGGCATCCATGCTCGCCGGTCACTACTCTCATCCTCCAATCTGATATAATTCTCCTACTGAGCCCATCTATACCTCCCTATACAACCTGCAAAATTCAAATGATGTTGAACCTTATGCAGGCTTTGTGCCATGATCAATGAAGTGACATGGGCATGTAATGTGCCAAGCATGGTGGGAGCCATGACTCCTTTCATCTGTTTGGCATAATGTCAAAGCAAGGGAAAGGCATGGCGGCCCACACTCTTGAAGGGCACCCTTCTTGAGGGATATTTAAATGATATACGTTGTTTCCAATTCTAAAGGTTATTTTCTTCCAACCTACCCATAAGCATTCTCCCATTTACAAAGATGGTCATAAATGTCTAGGTATGCATCCTCTTGCTCTAAAGTATTGGTTTTCTATTGAGGTATTGTATGATTAGCATTTATGTGTCTTCTAAAATTAGGTCTTAAATTTGAATACTCACTGTTTTCTCACAATGCATTTTGGCATAAAGTTAAAATACTTAGTTGTTTATGTCTATCTATTAATGTTCTTTGAAACCTACTTAGTCATGTCCCCTTTCTCATAATCAAAATCCAAATTAGCTCTTAATCTTTACATTCTTCTTCTTCAACATGTATATTGCAACATACACACCAAGTTACACATTTCATTATGGGAAATGTGCTCATCAACACCACATTGCTCCTAACTATGAGCCTCACCTCGCGGTTCAAAATGTTGAGAATAATAGTGGTTTAGCTCACATTTTCTCACTTTTAATATATTTTCCCAGGTATAAGAAAATGGACAATGCATATCGAAATCATCATCATATACTTCAACAAAAAAATATGAATCCAAGTTATCATCAATGTACCATTAAATCCACTCATCCATTATTATCATGCATTTGAAATTCTTCTTCAATAAAAATGCATGCTAATTGTATTTAATATTTGCTCTTGTTGTTCTATTTATTACCATGTAGAAAATAATTTAAAAAATTCTATTTTTTGTTGGTAAGATGAGTAGTACCTTTCATTTTCATTCATTTTTCAAAAAGGGAAAATTACAATAGATATGGCGGGGAAACCAGGTCTATTGGACATCGAAAGGCATTATATGCCATCCAAAACCAAAATATATTTAGTCTACCATATGCAGCTCTATAAGCCAATCTGTCTAATTCCTTAAAGAAGTTTGACTTGCTAAGGCTAATGCCTTCTATGTTCTTCATCAAAATATACATAAACATAACAGTAAATTGATAGGACAAGTAACAAGTTAGTCCTCCGAGGACTCGATGGGCGCTAGGTATCTAGCACTAGACTCGGGCATCTCAGATTGTTGCGGCCTCTTAAGGAGTTGTTTGATTCTTCCCAGACGAGAATTATGCTGCTGAACTTGGAACTATACTAGCTGGAAATCTTCTTGAATTTCCTATAATGACAGATCTACCTGCATAAAATTAGTGGTGTGCATGATGGATTTTGCCACTAAATGTTTTATCCTCCGATACAGATGAAGGGTTTTCTAGTACTGTGAAACTCTGCCTCTAGTGTTGCCCGGGTCGGGCACGATGAGTTCTCCTTCCAAAACTGCATCTTCTTCTTCTGCTTGGTGAGTGAGGGCCTCCTCCCACTTCTCTATTAATTTCCTAACCTGACACAAAATCTCTTGAGTGTATGCCTGAGCGGTATCCTTAATATGTTTGGCTTGAGGTCTATGGCCCGACCTCCTCGGCACTTGGGAGGAGGGCTCTCCTTTCTATTTTTGAGCACCCCCCTACCAGGTTTGCCTCCTGCATTCTGCCTCTAATTCCTCCTTTACACTCTTTCCATGCACCATCAACATCCTCTTCCTTGTAGCGGTTCGTTAAGCGATGAAGCAATGTTCCTATGTGCCCCCAATTGGGCTCTTGAAATCTTGTCTAGACCCTGTGTCTGTGACAGTAATGAGAACCATACAAAAATACATCATATTATCAATATGCTTCCTCAAAAGGGACCAAGGAAAAGGGAGAAACGTTGAAATCATGTTCTTCTAGTGTTGTGATACTATTCTATAGAAAACAAATGACTTAGCTCAATTCGCATCCATTTCAATGGCTTTGGAGAAGATACAATATCACTAATTACAAACTTTGGCCTCTTTAGTGTCACCACTCCTGAATAATAGAAGGATCATGGAATAGTCATGATAATTCTCAGGTCCTCTGGCATTTCAAGATTTATCTTATGATATTTAGTTCAAATTGTGTGGTTGTAGATGTCATATTATGCACATGAACTTATAAAAATCTAATTGTAATTAACCATGGAGCAACACTACGAGCTACTCGAAAATAAACAATATTTCATTTGACTTTGTGATAGTATGTGCTTGTTTGCAAAACCATTACATCTTCATTTTGATGTATATGGCATAATGTATTTCCCTAAGTGGTTCAAATAAGAATTACTTGAAATGGTTACTTCTGTGAATCATCTAGGTGGCACCTACTATGGAAAATTCTTTGAATTGATCATGAATGTTGTATTAGTCATGCATCCTTTAGTCCCCCCCCCCCCCACACAAATACAAAAATTTTACTCATTTTGTTACCACTTGGAATATTGCTTGACCTTGCTTCAATTATCGATCGAGTTTTCAACACTTAAAAATTGTGATTTTTATCCAATCATACCTATGACCTATAAGATATCAATGTAGGTAATTCAACACTAGGTTGTGCAAATTTCAAGTTTATAATTTTTGGAACCAATTTTTGTTGATTTCCATCACGTTCTCTTAGATGACACTTTTAGTCATGTAGCTTGATTCTTAGCACACTCTTCGTTTTGATAATTTATGGAGAATGTTGCACACCCATATTTTTATCTTAACAAGAAAAAATTACGTTTACATCCAAGAAATTACATGTTACAAAGGTAAATAACTTATCGATTTACCTAAATCATTAAGAACATACCATTCAAGAGTGGTATTAAGCCAAAATAATATCATTACACGAGATCTACAACAATCGATCCTCTCATATAACTACTCTTTTTTTGAGATAAATTTATTTCAATGACATATAATATCTTCTCAAAAGTACATGCATAATCATATAAGGTATGATAGCCTTGTCCTTAACTCTATCAGCACACAACATTCTAGCGGTTGTCAACATCATGCTAAAAAAAATTCTACTTGTTAAATTGACTACCTTTAATATATGATATGAAGTCATCACTCTATCAACAGATACCATTGTAGTCACTATGATGAATTGAAAATTTTATGCCACAAAATAAAAGTCTTTTCATTAAGTAGTTTCTTTTGTTCCAGGGCCAATACAACACCCAAATTTCTATGATGAGCTTTAAATAGGGACAATGAGGCTTTGGAATATTGACTTGGACCATTGACCCAAGGATGGCTCTTTAAAACATTATTTTGTTTTCATATAATAGGCTAGAAAGGTCAGGGAATATAGGTGATCCATGTATATTTTATTGCATGCCTTTGTAAGAAGGAAAAACACAACATAACTCTTTCCTTTGATATTATTAACTGTGCACCACATGTTGATATCATGCTACAACTATTGCAATGATTGTGTTAGATAAATCAAGTTAAATTGCACCCTATATGAGCATCCCAGGTTGGAATAAAATGACATACCTCGAAAAGATAGAAAAACATGGAAACCCTCTTTATTTTCATAAGTTTTCAACTACACATCACACTTTTCCATTATACTACACTTTCTAAAATTATTGTGTTGGTTGATAAATAATCCAATTAAATTCCACCTTTATTATCATCCTAGGTTGGCCTACCTCCAAAAGATAGAAAAACATAAAAATCCTCTTTCTTTCATCTTTTCAACTACACACCACACTTTCTCATTATGCTATTCTTATTACAATTATTGTGTTGGTTGATAAATAATTCAAGCACAAATCACTAATTTAATATTTAAAATAGAATAACACAAAAACATAAAATCAAATATCAACATCCAAAAAACTAAATGATTAAATAAATCCTTTACATACTTATAAATCAATGCCACAATATAGTTGCAAAGGAATCCTTGAGTTCCAAGAATATAACTAAATGCCTCAAGAATCTATCTAGCACCTTGAGATTGAGAAAATATAGATAATTTCTTAAAAAATATGAATTTTACCCTAAATATTTCACTCTGTGATGTCAAATTAATTCATCTAATCCAAGGATCTACAATTCAGATCGCATTCACTAAAGTAAGCATATGATAATGTAGACATAGATAGGATAAAAATGTATTCAAGATTTATAGTTTGTTGGTTTAAATTTGGGCTTCTATTAGAAATATATTGGACAAATTATTTTATTGTGAAGCCTAAGAGGCACCACATAAAACATGTGATAAATTGGGTGGTAGAGTAAAAAAGGGAGCCAAATACTAGAGAATTTAATACTAAATAAGGAAGTGGAGGGAATATTTTAGTTTAATTCTTTGGGAAAACTCTAAAAACTTAGAAAAAAAAAAGGATCACTAAAAAAATCATGGAGGAATAAATATCCCATGATAGGGATTGATTGAGATTGGAGGTGTGTATAGGTATCACAAAATATTCCATGGAAATATATTTCTAATTGTTGCAGTCCTTCTAAAATATCAGTTTCATTTCATTTTTTCTTACAATCTTTTGAAGGCTCTCCACTTGAATGAGATTGGAAATATGATCTTAGAAATAAATGTTGTTGCCAATCATTTGCACGATTATGAATACAAACACACTTGAAAGCTCCAAAATAGTACAATATATTTATTTTTCTTGAAATTATCTTTATGGCCCCATTCCAATTACACAGATGAAAAAAAATTAAGATCTATTTGTTTTATACAACATTTATTTGGTTGGATAGGTTCTAATTAAAATTGGTAATCTAAATCGTATTAGGTATTTATGTCCATACAAAAATATTTCAAATGTTTACACTCCAATATAGTATTTACAAGAGAAAACTCAAGCTTAGGAGCCTTGAGATCATAATGAAGAATATTTAGTGCATGTGGTGGGATAGCAAGCTTCATTTTTGCATTCTAAGGCCCCTTTGGTATCCACTACTTTGAGGGCATTGGAAAAATAATTCTCCAATATTTAGGTGTGGTGTTGTCGGAAAAATAATGGGGTTTGTTTTGCTGCTAGGAAAACAATGATTATTGACCAAAAAAACCATTGGAGGCTAATAATTACCGGCTGATGACATAGAAGTTCAACATAGATATTTTATTACTCCAAGTTGAGCTATCACCAAACATGTTTCTATTAACATATTCCTTCTTTGAGGATTCAAGGACTAGAATAATTTATATGCCTATTGTGTTAGATTGGTAGACCCCCTTTGATTACTTAAATATACTTCAATTCCTTAACGGTAATATGCTCCCTTTGTGTATAAAAAATATACATTTAATCTACAAATACATTGTTCTAAAACTAATAGGCTAGTGGTACCAGCTATTTTATGAAAATATTTTCCCCTCGACGAGCCTTTTGTTCAAGGTAAATAATCTACATCAAGTTATATAAATGGAATTTCATTGTCTTGTTGTACTTCCCCAATTAAGCTATTGTAATATGTTAGTGACTCAAAATGAAACTAAGAAGAGGAAACCATCTTACTATTATATATTGTGTGAGAAAATATGATAATTCAAGAGAATATATGGTTTATTTCCATGATCTCTCAACCTTCATTAAAATTATTTTTTTGTAGTATATGTGGCAATTTTGTCAACCTAAAACTCTTTTGAGACTCAACTAGTCTCTCCACTACATTTCAGGATTTCTCCCCCACTGTGGGTGCCTAACATTGATGAATGTAATATGGCATTTAGGGCCACAGGAAACCATGAAAAATCTGGCCATGTTTCCAATCTTCTAACACGCTTGTATTCCCCTAGATATAATGCCCTCACTAGTAAAATCTTGGTCATAATACTTCACAATTAACCCACCTTACGTGATAATAATGGTTCGTCATTTTACTTACAATTGTTTCTTTATATGCAGGATGAGGGTGGTGTCATGGCGAGATAAGACCCTCCCTTGAGTCTATTTCCATCCCCTGCCACCTCCATTAGAGGTCGTTCGACCAGGGCTAGTTGTGTCTCAAAAGAGTTAGAGTTTAACAGAGTCTAGGGAATATATAATGTAGGGATCCTAGAGCCCATGGCATAGTTTCTAGGTTGTATGCAATTTTTTTTCCAGATCGACATATATGGGGCAACAAGGGAGCTTGAATACAACAAAGCAAGGATGCTACTTTGGATGGGTGAGCTTAGATGCACCAACTGCTAGAAATTTTTGAGAGATATGTTCCACATTATATTTTCTTCAAAATCGATATGATGATAAAATATTCTACTTTGATGAGGAGCTGATGATAGCCATTGATTAATGCTATGCAAAGGCCATGTTCTAAGCCCCATAGTAAAAATTCGTTATTAGTGATGAAACCCAACTTACCTGCGAATATATGGATAATTTGACCACAACATTTCCTAAAGAAACCTCCATAGCTAGCTAGTCTAAGGTTTCCTGTGAAGGCGCCATCAAAATTGAGCTTAATGAAACCTTGTGGTGGGGGAAACTAGGAGGAGGGATTGTCAAGGAAAGGAAGAATATAAGTTTTGTGTGGAAGGGAGGGATAAAAGCTTAGTCGCGTGCGTATTATTATGCTTTTTTCTTCTGGAGACCATTCCCAATATTGTGTGGTCCATTGTGAGGAGGAAATTGTCAATTTGAGTTGAGAAAGAATGAGGTTCCAAATAATGTCAAGGGAGGCATATGAATTTTTAAAATTCTAGAGTTTTTTGTGCAAACGTTCCAAGTGAGAAATCTAAGGATGAGAATGCATGCTCTATTTAGAACAATACTTTTAAGAGGACATTCTTCCCAATTATCTAAGGAGGCATTGATAAACTAAGAGGGTTGTCTTGGGAATTGGAAGAATATGGCTATCAGGTCCAAGAGTTTAGAAGAGAAAGTGAAAGTAAGAAATAGGTTTGTAAGATCCTCGACCCAGTTCATGCATAGTGGGCATATTGATAGGCCCATGAAACCTCATCTCTAAATTTTATCCCATATTATAGCTTTTTTCTTCAGTAGAAACCATAGGAAAGGTGTTATTTTCATACAATGCCTCGTTTTTCAAAGGTTCTTCCAAGTAATATTACAAAATAAATTTGTTATTTAATATTTATTTATGTTAGTTTATGTTGGCACATATAGTTCATTAAAGTTGTTTTTTTAATATTTATCTATGTTTAGTACATTGGTGTTCATTAAAATTAATTTTTAATATTTATTTATCTAGGTTTATGGTTGCTACATATTGTTCATTTAAGTTGTTCTTTAATATCTATTTATATAAGTTCATAATTAGTCATTAAAATTTTTTATTAATATTTATTTACATAGGTTTATGGTTGGTATATATTTTTCATTAAAGTTGTTTATTTATTTATCTATGTTTGCTACATTTTGTTCATTAAATGTTTTTAATGTTTTATTTATCGATGTTTATGGTTGCACACATTGTTCATTAAAGTTATTTTTACATGTTTATTATAATGTATATTAAATAAAAAGCTTCTCTTTTCTTCGAGACATTAAACATCTCTACTAACAGGGTCAACCACGGGAAGGTGGAAGTTGTTTTTCCCCAAAAACCGTGCATTGTTGATATGGGGTTTTTAACATATCAACATGCCAAAATAATTTTATTATATTGATTTATGAGATGAATGTAATTTTTTTAATATACTATTAAAATTATTGAAAATAATAATTTTATTAATTTAGTTCAAATGAGAGAGAAAATGATTTTTTTTAATATGTTGATTTGAAAATAAAATATATTAACATTGTTTTTTTTTTTTTAAGTTGGTTAAAAACTTATTGTATTATTATTTCTAATTATTTTATGAAGTTTATTAAAAGTTATATTAGTAATATTTTTTTTAAATAAATTAGAATAATATAATGTTAATAGAAAAAAAAGTGAAATCATAAAATATATAAAAGAAAAAAAAAGGTGAAAAAATAATGAAAAATAAAAGTGGAAAATGAAAAAAAATAAGATAGATAAAATTAGATATATAAATATATATAATTAATTAATATAATAAATAAATACATACTTCACACTTTAACCTAAACAAACAACCTAATTTAAAAAACATTAATTCATAAAAGTATATATATATATATGCATATAAGTAAACAAATACTACTATAATCTATAATAATTTAATATAAATGTATACTACTATAATAATAATAGTAACAATAATGCAGTTATAATAAAATAATAAAATACAAAAAATAAACATACACTAATAAAATATAAAACTATTAAATATACATTCAAAATTTATATAGTGTGATAATAGAGAAACATTATTGGAGTCACACATACACAATTTCAATCTACATCAATACACACAAGATATAAGTAAATCAATCCATCCATGAAAAGAAATGAGCACACCATACAAATGCAAGTCAAAATACAAACATAAAGTAAACATCTCATTGTAGAAACCACCAACATGCATATACAAAGAATTTCAATTACTCCAAGCAACATACAAAATTTGAAAAAAAAAAAACAATTAGCATAATACATTTTCAACTTAGAATACAAGCATTATGAAAACCACCTACACACATACACATGTAAATTTCAAATCAACATACAATTTCAATTTGATGCAGGAGTATCCGACTAGGGAGACTAACAGACAGCAGGCTTCCATGATTTGTTTCGGTGATATGTTATTCTACAGGTCTTGACACCTGTTAGGGTTTAATTTGTTTTTCTTTGATTAGAGAATTAGCTGTCAGTAGGAGTTGTTTTAGTTTAGCTGACTTTTATTTTTAATTCGCATTAAGGAACTGTAGTGAGTTACCGAGTTATTTTAAGATTTGTTAGTGATAAAGTAAGAAAAGAAACAAGGTAAATAATGTAACTGAATAACCAACAGTGGTAGCTACCAACTGGTAACGAAATTGCTTGTAGCAGAGATACAAAAGAAACAGGAAGGATACAAACGAGGGGTTCTGCAAACCTGTTGTTGAAAGGAGTAATATAACAAGCAATGAAATTATTTCAGCCATTCATCTGTGTCAAATGTTGTGTAAACATCTTCTTAATTATAACTTCACATGCATAGTACTGACAATCGACTAAAGACAGAACCACAGTAACAGCCATTAAGGTTGATCATTTCTTTTCCCTTTTATAAAATTACAAGTCCAAGAAGTGCAGGAAAGGTGACAGTGCGAGTTCTTATGTGAAACCGAGAACGAAGAAGAAAGTGGCCAAGCAACGCCAAAGAGCAGACATCGAAACGAGAGAAATACAAGCCGAAATTCGACACAGGCAACCAAATATAATTTACAGGTAACAACTATTAAACCAGTAAATTTCTTGAGCAAAACTGAAACGAAATTAGAAGTTTTCTTTCAAATTTCACATATATAGATATGAAATTGTCATATTAAGAGTCCGGATGTTACAATCCCGAAACCTACATAGCAAAATAACAAAACCCCTGGAAACAAGAAGCGACCGTTAGGGTTTGACCAGAAACCCTCGAGGATTGCAAATGAACGAATAGAGTAACAGTCACAAGTTACAGGAGGGTTCCTCGAACCCCAGAAGTTCTAAAACCCTTACAAGATTGGACCGGTCGAAAACAAAGAAAGACAGGGCCGGACTGTAGCCATAGTCGACCTACAGGTTGCCACAAAACTAGATGCCCAGAAAAACATTGAACAAAGACTGTCTGCAAGACTAAAATGCAACACAGTTTAAAACGGGAGTATAATGAAGTTTGATGCTACCCGTGAGGAAAGGAGGAGCCGAGATCGAGCACAGGACCGAGTGACAGAGACGTCCACCTGCACAGAGTCAGAACAATGGAGACAATCAGTTAACCATTGCGATGTGTTTGTAAAAACCAAAGAGCTGAGAAAGGGTTCGACCTGAGTACCTGGAGGGAAAGAAATAACAAAGAGACTTTCATCCGAGCAAACAACCATAAAATGAGACAAGGACCAGACCTGCTCATGAGGAGCCAAGAGGTCAGTTTGTGTTGGAGGAGAATGCGGATGTGAAACATGGAGGGCCGACTTACCAGTTTGAGCGCCTGAAGAGACCAAGCGAGGCCGAGAGTTTTCTTGACTAGAAACCCCTGCAAACAAACCAGAAAGGCGTGAATCATAGCCGAAGCCAAACACAGACAAAAACGATAATGATAAATACAGTGGGATAAATAGTTGCAGAGAAGGAGTTCAATTAGGCCGAGACAGACGAATAAATCACCATTGCTAACACAGAAGCTTGTTCGCCAACGACGCATCATTCCACAGTGAGAGCCGAAGTTCATAGACCGACATAGCAGAGGAAACCCAAAGGCGGAGCCCTCACACACAGACCCGAAAACAAAACAATGACCGCCAAAATGGAATGATCCTGATTAACAGGCGAGAACCCCAAGTGGCACGACAACCGAACCTCCAACTATTTACTGCCATATTAATTGCAAGCCAGAATAGCAACAACCAAAATCTTACGGAGAACAGGGATCGAGATAATTTTTTCATCGTGACTATCCACAACACGCGTTGTATTAACGCCGGATTTAACACAACGCCACGTATAAACACGTTGGCACAGTGCACCAACTTTTTTTTATTACGTTGTAATATTGGCATGTAATAACACGTGGACAGCTGTTTCATACACATTGACAATCAAAACAGCGAAGTTGGGGTGTGGGTTGGCGCCTACTCATCAAGTGGTATCGGAGCGAAAAAGTTTGAGGTCACAAGAAGATGGAAGTTGGCAGGCGGGGAAGAGGAAGAGGTAGGGCAGTCCGAAGAGTGGCAGAAGAGGGACTGCGAGAAGAGATTCAAGTTTTGAATCAAAGATTGGCAGCGGTAGAAGCTGGGGAAGGAGAGACCCAGCAGATAACAGTGATGAAGATGTTGCAGAACCAGAAGATGAGTTCGAAGGGGTGACACCTGAATTTAGATTGTTGAAATCAGTCTTGTTGTCCAGTCATAAGCCAAAGCATGAGCTTTCCACTTATGATGGAATTTTGTTGGCAGATGTATTATTAGATTGGCTGAGCGAAGTAAATAAATATTTTGAGTTTGAAGAAACCAGTGAGGACAAACAGATGAAGTTTTCTGCCACCAAGTTGAAAGGACATGCGTCCTTATGGTGGGATAGCGTTCAGGCAGAAAGGAAAAGGCTACGCAAACAGCCTATAAGGAAGTGGACCAGGATGGAGGAAAAACTGAAAGAGAAGTTTCTGACTAAAGATTATCAAATTATGTTGTACAGGCAGGTACAGAACTTGAGACAAAGGGGAATGATGATTAAGGAATATACCGAAGAATTTTATAAACTAAATTTGAGGGCAGGTTATGTGGAAGATACTTCAGAAAAGACAGCAAGGTTCGTAAATGGACTGAGAGGGGAGATACTGGACGAAATTGGTATCCTTTCACCCAGAACCTTAGAAGAAGCATATCAGTTTGCTCTAAAAGCAGAGGAGAAAATAAATAGGAAATAGAATGCCAGGAGAGGAGGTGGATCTGGCAAAGGAAAGGGGAAGGCCTTTGGTAAAGGCAGAGGTACAGGTTCCAATGAGGAAGGCAGCAGTTCCAAAACTGCAGGAACAGCGGAAAAGGACAACAGCACTAGAGGAGAACGAACATCCCAGCGAGGAAGAGGCAATGGTCGGGGCAGAGGAACTGTCCAGTGCTATAGGTGCCACACGTGGGGGCACAAATCGTATGAATGTCCTGAAGGTGAACCAGTAGGTGGAAGAGGAGCTTATGTTGCCCAGCCTGAGGAAGTGGAAGCACCGCCTCAAGAAGTGGAAAATGCACCAGAGACAAGAGAAGCCTTGGTGTTGAACAAGGTGCTGTTAAAACCAGCAAAGGAGGTTATGGATCCAGATCAAAGGAAGGCTTTGTTCCGGACAGTTTGCAAATCACAAGGAAAGTGCTACAAACTAATCATTGACAGCGGGAGCACTGATAATTTGGTGGCCACGGAAATGGTGGAGAAGTTGGGACTGAAAAAGCTGAAACATCCCACTCCCTACAAAGTGTCGTGGCTGCAGAAAGGACATCAACTATTAGTTGATGAACAGTGCGAGGTGGAGTTCCAGATAGGCAGGTATAAGGACAAAATTGTCTGTGATGTTATGCCAATGGATGTCTGCCATATATTGTTAGGAAGGCCCTAGCAGTTTGACAGGAAAGTGGTTCATGATGGGCAAACGAACTGCTACAAGTTTGTTAAAGATGGGGTCAAGCACACACTTGTACCCATCAAAGAAGAAGGTACAGCAGAAGCTAGTGGAGTAAAAGCGCTGCTGATGGGTGGAAAAGAATTTTTAAAACAGATTGAAGACAGTGATTTGAATTTTGTTGTTGTGAGAAGGCCAAGAACAGTGGTACTGCACACACAGATTTCAGATTTACCTGAGGATATTCAAGACATGTTGCAAGATTTTGGAGATATCATAGTGGATGATCTTCCAGATGAGCTACCCCCCGAGAGAGGTATCAGCCACTGCATTGACTTTATACCAGGAGCCAGCTTGCCAAACAAGGCAGCTTATCATATGAGTCTGAAAGATCATGAAGAGATTCGGAAGCAGGTGCAGGAACTGCTTGATAAAGGACGTAGCGAGGATTTGATTCAGTGATGGTAGTGGTGGATAGATTCTCGAAAATGGCGCATTTTATACCCTGTTGAAAAACCAGTGATGCTACTCACGTAGCCCACTTGTTCTTCACAGAGATTGTTCGACTGCATGGCTTGCCGAGGTCCATTATTTCAGACCGGGATGTACGATTCACAGGACACTTCTGGCGTACCCTGTGGAAAAAGCTGGACACCCAACTAAATTTCAGCTCCGCTTATCACCCACAGACTGATGGGAAAACAGAGGTGGTAAATAGGAGTTTGGGAAACCTACTAAGAAGCTTAATCGGAGAAAATTCACAGATGTGGGATCGCGTACTTGCCCAAGCAGAATTTGCATATAATGATTCTCCAAATCGCAGTACGGGATACAGTCCTTTCCAGGTTCTGTACGGCATGCATCCTCGCGGAGTGCATGAACTGTAGGATTTGGGAAAGCTCGAGAAAAGAAGCGTCGATGGCGAAGATTTCGCTCAAGCAATGAATGATCTGCATGAGCAGGTAAAATTGAAGTTGGTAGACAGCAGTCAAAGGTATAAACAACAGGCAGATTTGAAAAGGCGTGAAGTTCAGTTCAATATTGGGGACAAAGTCCTTGCCCACTTGCGCAAGGAGCGGTTTCCAAGAGGGCAGTATAACAAGTTAAAGTTTAAAAAAATTGGCCCCTGCAGAATTCTCCACAAGTTTTCAGCCAATGCCTATGAAATACAGCTGCCACCCGGAATAGGCATTTCGCCCATTTTTAACGTGGCAGACTTGTTTCCTTACACCACCAGTCCCGGAGACGAAGAGGCAACAAGGCCAGAATGGAATACCCCAGATGAAGAGGATGTTTGGTTAAAGCAGATGCCTGCGGTGCAGCCCCTTGAGATCGAGGGTATCCTCGATACACAAGTAGCCAAACGAACACGCAGAAAAGATTATTTGCAGTACCTGGTCAAGTGGAAGCACCGTCTTATCGAGGACAGTATCTGGCTTGACGCAGCACAGATTCAGAAAATTGGTTATTCAGTGGATGACCTCATGGAGCGGAGCCATGACTTTTTGCTACCCTGGGAGCCTGATGCAAGAGCATCCGACTAGGGAGACTAATATACAGCAGGCTTCCATGATTTGTTTCGGTGATATGTTATTCTACAGGTCTTGACACCTGTCAAGGTTTAATTTGTTTTTCTTTGATTAGAGAATTAGCTGTCAGTAGGAGTTGTTTTAGTCTAGCTTACTTTTATTTTTAATTCGCATTAAGGAACTGTAGTGAGTTACCGAGTTATTTTAAGATTTGTTAGTGATAAAGTAAGAAAAGAAACAAGGTAAATAATGTAACTGAATAACCAACAGTGGCAGTTACCAACTGGTAATGAAATTTCCTGTAGCAGAGATACAAAAGAAATAGGAAGGACACAAACGAGGGGTTCTGCAAACCTGTTGTTGAAAGGAGTAATATAACAAGCAGTGAAATTATTTCAGCCATTCATCTGTGTCCAATGTTGTGTAAACATCTTGTTAATTATAACTTCACATGCATAGTACTGACAATCGACTAAAGACAGAACCACAGTAACAACCATTAAGGTTGATCATTTCCTTTCCCTTTTATAAAATTACAAGTCCAAGCAGTGCAGGAAAGGTGACAGTGCGAGTTCTTATGTGAAACCGAGAACGAAGAAGAAAGTGGCCAAGCAACGCCAAAGAGAAGACATCGAAACAAGAGAAATACAAGCCGAAATTCGACACAGGAAACCAAATATAATTTACAGGTAACAACTATTAAACCAGTAAATTTCTTGAGAAAAACTGAAACGAAATTAGAAGTTTTCTTTCAAAGTTCACATATATAGATATGAAATTGTCATATTAAGAGTCTGGATGTTACAATCCCGAAACCTACATAGCAAAATAACAAAACCCCTGGAAACAAGAAGCGACCGTTATGGTTTGACCAGAAACCCTCGAGGATTGCAAATGAACGAATAGAGTAACAGTCACAAGTTACAGGCGGGTTCCTCGAACCCCAGAAGTTCTAAAACCCTTACAAGATTGGATCGGTCGAAAACAAAGAAAGACAGGGCTGGACTGTAGCCATAGTCGACCTACAGGTTGCCACAAAACTAGATGCCCAGAAAAACATTGAACAAAGACTGTATGCAAGACTGAAATGCAACACAGTTTAAAACGGGAGTATAACGAAGTTTGATGCTACCCGTGAGGAAAGGAGGAGCCGAGACCGAGCATAGGACCGAGTGACAGAGACGTCCACCTGCACAGAGTCAGAACAATGGAGACAATCAGTTAACCATTGCGACGTGTTTGTAAAAACCAAAGAGCTGGGAAAGGGTTCGACCTGAGTACCTGGAGGGAAAGAAATAACAAAGAGACTTTCATCCAAGCAAACAACCATAAAACGAGACGAGGACCAGACCTGCTCATGAGGAGCCAAGAGGTCAGTTTGTGTTGCAGGAGAATGCGGAAGTGAAACATGGAGGGCCGACTTACCAGTTCGAGCGCCTGAAGAGACCAAGCGAGGCCGAGATTTTTCTTGACTGGAAACCCCTGCAAACAAATCAGAAAGGCGTGAATCATAGCCGAAGCCAAACACAAACAAAAACAATAATGATAAATATAGTGGGATAAATAGTTGCAGAGAAGGAGTTCAATTGTGCCGAGACAGACGAATAAATCACCATTGCTAACACAGAAGCCTGTTCGCCAATGATGCATCATTCCACAGCGAGAGCCGAAGTTCATAGACCGACATAGCAGAGGAAACCCAAAGGCGGAGCCCTCACACACAGACCCGAAAACAAAACAATGACCGCCAAAATCGAATGATCCTGATTAATAGGAGAGAACCCCAAGTGGCACGACAACCGAACCTCCAACTATTTACTGCCATATTAATTGCAAGCCAGAATAGAAACAGCCAAAATCTTACGGAGAACAGGGATCGAGATAAGTTTTTCATCGTGACTATCCACAACACGCGTTGTATTAACGCCGGATTTAACACAACGCCACGTATAAACACATTGGCATAGTGCACCAACTTTTTTTTCATTACGTTGTAATATTGACATGTAATAACATGTGGACAGCTGTTTCATACACAGTGAAAATCAAAACAGCGAAGTTGGGGTGTGGGTTGGCGCCTACTCATCACAATTCATCGAAACATTGCCAAAACAAATCACATACAAATTTTCAAAGCAATCATAATACAATTTCAACTTAGAATACAAGCATTATCAAAACCACCTACATACATACACACGCAAATTTCAGATCAACGTACAAATTCAATCCATCAAAACATTGTCAGAACAATCTACATACAAATTTTCAAAGCAAACATAAAGTAAGCATCATTTCAAATACTCAACACAACATACAATTTGAAATAAAAAATTTAAATTACCAAACACAATACAATTTCTACCTAGAATACAAGCATTACATAAAATTCAGCTACACACACATACACATGCAAACTCAATTAAATAAATTAGACACGTCATACAAATTTCAGATCAACATACAAATTCAATTTATCAAAACATTGTCAAAACAATTTACATACAGTTTTTCAAAGCACACATACAAACATAAAGTAAACATCATTTCAAATTCTCAACACAACATACAATTTGAAAACAAAACTGAAATTACCAAACATAATACAATTTATATCTAGAATACAAGCATTATATAAAAGCCACATACAAGCACATACAGATGCAAATTCAATTAAATAAATTAGGCACATCATACAATTTTAGATCAACATACAAATTTAATCTATCAAACCATTGCCAAAACAATTTACATACAAATTTTCAAAGCACACATACAAACATAAATTAAACATCATTTCAAATACTCAACACAAGATACAATTTGAAAAAAAATAAAATTCAAATTACCAAATATAATACAATTTCTACTTGGAATACAAGCATTATATAAAAACCACCTACACACATACACATGCAAATTAAATTAAATAAATAAGCCACATCATATAATTTCAGATCAACATACAAATTCAATCTATCAAACCATTGCCAAAACAACTTACATACAAATTTTCAAAGGACACAAACAAAAATAAAGTAAACATCATTTCAAATACTCAAAACAACATACAATTTGAAATAAATAATTGAAATTACCAAACACAATACAATTACTACCTAGAATACAAGAATTATATAAAAGTAGCCTACACACACATACACATGCAAATTCAGTTAAATAAATAAGGCACATCATACAATTTCAGATCAGCATTGCCAAAACAACTTACATACAAGCAATCTATCAAACCATTGCCAAAACATTCAAACCATTCATTTAATCTATCAAACCATTGCCAAAACATTCAAACCAAATCATTCAATTTATCAAACCATTGCGACAACAACTTACATACAAATTTTCAAAGCACACATACAAACATAAAGTAAACATCATTTCAAATACTCAACCCAACATACAATTTGAAAAAAAAAAAAATTGAAATTAAAATTTCTACTTAGAATACAAGCATTATATAAAAGCCACCTACACACACATACACATGCAAATTCAATTGAATAAATTAGGTGCATCATACAATTTTAGATCAATATACAAACTCAATTTACGAAACAAACTAACATTGCCAAAACAGCTTACGTACAAATTTTCAAAGCACACAAACAAGTATGAAGCAAACATCATTTCAAAACATTTCAACTACCCAAATCAACAATGCAATTCCAAATAAAACAAACATAAATACAATTTCAACTTAGAATATAAATGTTATGAAAATCACCTACACATATGCAAATTCAATTAAATCAACATCATACAATTTCGGATCAACATACAAATTTAATCTACCAAACAACTTAATATAATATAATATAAAGAATAAAAAAGGAAAAAAATATAATATAATAAAGAAAAAGAAGAAGAAGGAAACTCAAGGGAAAAAAAACAATATAAAAATTTCTTTTTAAAAAAAAAAAAATAGAAGAGAAAGAGAAAAGAGATTTTATGAAATTATTCAGTGTTTTTATTTTATATGTGCAATTATATAATTTGCATGTATATAAAAATTCCCTACCTTTTTTTAATGAACTGAAATATAAAATAAATAATTTAAATATAATTATATTTAAATGTGTATACCTGAAATGTATTTTGATATGTATAAGTTCAATAAAAACATGGAAACAATAAATGCTACACTACTCTAAGGAGAATGGGCCCCATACTCCCTAAAGTATTTGAGAGAGGTTTTACCTCTCCCAGCAAAAAAAATATACTTTTATTAATACTTGTATGTACATAAAACTCACATTATTACAGAAAAAAAAAAGAATAATTATTTAACTACATTCATATTTCTTTTTGAATAAACATATAATCAGGAATCATCCCTGGTCGTCAATCTGGAAATAGACCTGCAAAATCAAAAAATATTCCATTTGTAAGAATAGTAATATATAATATTTTAAAAATATTGAAATTTTTTACATCTAATTTGTGATGAAGTAGATTTTAAAATTGTTTTATAAATTTATATATATATATATATATATATATATATATATATATATATTAAATTCAAAATAAAATCTTATTCAAACACAATTCAATAAATACGTTGATACAAACAGATATTATAAGTACAAACTGGCTGTTGTGAGGTATATATTAAATAAATATGCAAAGCAAGCATTCTGATGCACAACGAAGTGCCGTTGGACGTGAGAATGCCAGTCATCATGAGAGGAATGCTCACAAGTGGGAGCCTATGAAAATCCCTCTCCAGGCAGGCCAGGCACTATAGGTTTATTGGGGCTTATTATAGATATATTATTAGCCAGCGATTCACTTAAAAAATTTCGAATAATTTCAATTTTAATTATGATAAAATAAATAGAATCATAAAAGCGTTTGGACAGTGGCATTCAGAAATGTGGGTATCCCCTGCATCGAAAAAAGCAGAGAAAGCACGAACCAAACCCATTCTCTTGTGCAGATTGGGTACCCGATTTGGAAGCAATGTGACTCAAAATTGGGATTAAAAAATAAAATTATATATATAATCACTTAAAACACATAATAAGAGTCGGGAAAAAAGAAGAAGAGTCTGAACTGTTCCAATTGAAATCCATCAACGCATCCATGCTCGCGGGTCACTACTCTCATCCTCCAATCTCATAGAATTCTCCTACTGAGCCCATCTATACCTCCCTATACAACCTGCAATATTCAAATGATGTTGAACCTTATGCAGGCTTTGTGCCATGATCAATGAAGTGACATGAGCACGTGTAATGTGCCAACTATAGTGGGAGCCATGACTCCCTTTCATGCAAGCTGGCATCATGTCAAGGTGAGGGGGAAGGCATGGCGGAATGCCCACTCTTGGGCACCCTTCTTAGGGGATATTTAAATGATATACGTTGTTTCCAATTCTAAAGGTTATTTTCTTCCAACCTACCCATAAGCATTCTCCCATTTACGAAGATGGTCATAAATGTCTAAGTATGCATCCTCTTTCTGTCAAGTATTGGTTTTCTATTGAGGTATTGTATGATTAACATCTATGTGTCTTCTAAAATTAGGTCTTAAATTTGAATACTCACTGTTTTCTCACAATGAATTTTGGCATAAAGTTAAAATACTTAGTTTTTTATGTCTATCTATTAATGTTCTTTGAAACCTATTTAGTCATGTCCCCTTTCTCATAATCAAAATCCAAAGTAGCTCTTAATCTTTACATTCTTCTTCTTCAACATGTATATTGCAACATACACACCAAGTTACACATTTCATTATGGGAAATGTGCTCATCAACACCACATTGCTCCTAACTATGAGCCTCACCTCGTGGTTCAAAATGTTGAGAATAATAGTGGTTTAGCTCACAATTTCTCACTTTTAATATATTTTCCCAGGTATAAGAAAATGGACAATGCATATCGAAATCATCATCATATACTTCAACAAAAAAAATATGAATCCAAGCTATCATCAATGTACCATTAAATCCACTCATCCATTATTATCATGCATTTGAAATTCTTCTTCAATAAAAATGCATGCTAATTGTATTTAATATTTGCTCTTGTTGTTCTATTTATTACCATGTAGAAAGTAATTTAAAACATTCTATTTTTTTTTGGTAAGATGAGTAGTACCTTTCATTTTCATTCATTTTTCAAAATGGGAAAATTACAATAGATATGGCAGGGAAACTATGTTTGTTGGTCGTCGAAAGGCATTATATGCCATCCAAAACCGAAATATATTTAGTCTACCATATGCAGCTCTATAAGCCAATATGTCTAATTCCTTAAAGAAGTTTGACTTGCTAAGGCTAATGCCTTCTATGTTCTTCATCAAAATATACATAAACATAACAGTAAATTGATAGGACGAGTAACAGGTTAGTCCTCCGAGGACTCGATGGGCGCTAGGTCTCTAGCACTAGACTCGGGCATCTCAGATTGTTGCGGCCTCTTAAGGAGTTGTTCGATTCTTCCCAGACGAGAATTCTACTGCTGAACTTGGAACTACACCAGCTGGAAATATTTTTGAATTTCCTGTAATGACGGATCTACCTACATAAAATTAGTGGTGTGCGTGATGGATTTTGCCACCAAATGTTTTATCCTCCAATACAGATGAAGTGTTTTCTAGTACTGTGAAACTCTGCCCCTAGTGTTGCCCGGGTCGGGCACGATAAGTTCTCCTTCCAGAACTGCATCTTCTTCTTCTGCTTGGTGAGTGAGGGCCTCCTCCCACTTCGCTATTAATTTTCTAACCTGACACAAAATCTCTTGAGCGTATGCCTGAGAGGTATCCTTAATATGTTTGGCTTGAGGTCTGTGGCCCGACCTCCTCGGCACTTGGGAGGAGGGCTCTCCTTTCTATTTTTGAGCACCCCGCTTCCAGGTTTGCCTCCTGCATTCTACCTCTGATTCCTCCTTTACACTCTTTGCACGCACCATCAACATCCTCTTCCTTGTAGCGGTTCGGTAAGCGATGAAGCAATGTTCCTATGTGCCCCCAATTGGGCTCTTGAAATCTTGTCTAGACCCTGTGTCTGCGACAGTAATGAGAACCATACAAAAATAAATCATATTATCAATGAGTCGTAACAAGTAATTCATAAGCCGAATTTCCATGTCGCGACCATGATTATGACCCACACCCCTACCCAAGGACTGGTGTCAGGATTTCCCCGGTTTCCCTCTTATCCTTACAACAATGTTGATCCTATCTTGCCCGCACTCCCCAGAGAGGCAGAAAAATTATGTCGTAACCACAAAATGCTCTTTCAATTTAATGTGTAGGTTAGGGTGGTGATGCCAACTTGCATATTGGGTGGCCAACCCTACTAGTTCATGGTTTTTGTAATCACCTACTACCCTACTCATCCCCATATCCCCCATTTTATGAAGCATGATGCCAAACAAAATGGAAATAGACTTTATCAACGCAGTTAACACCACATAAAATTTCTCAGGACCCTATGCATCCAGTGGAGCCCTTACACCCAAAAAACTATTCCAATGCAAAGCTGAAAGCATGCAATTTCCAGTGATTTCCATACTCGGGAGACAGAACAATGTAAAGGACAAAACAACATACCCTTGGATTGTTGGGTGTCACAGCCTGTGGTTCACTGGTCCATCGCTCCTGTCGACACTGGTCCCGTTGATCTTCACCCGCGGAGATATGCTCTCACAATACCATAACCAGAGTATAAACTCCTGCCGGAGGCTCCATTCCATTATACCCCAATTACCGTATGATGGCTCGCTCGTGAATTCAGTCATGTCCTTCACACACGGCCTTGACCGCCTCCATCCATTAGAAACCTGATGCTAGCCAGCCTATCTTGCAGACCACAAGGCCTCTCCTTTAATGATTTAATGATGATCCAGCCTAGGAATCAATACCAAGATCGCACGCTGATCAGGGGAATTTAAAAATTTATATTATTTTTTAGCATCAAGTATTTTTTTTTGTAAATGAAATTAATTAATTGGGGAAATTCGTGCAATGGAAGAATGGTAATTTCATTTTCAATTTAATCTACTTGAAACTACTTTATTAGGCTTTATTTGCCTCTTTTTTTTTTAACCCATCATGCATTTTTCCTCATTTTGTGGATGAAACTTAGGGTAAACTACATTCATCAAGGCTCAAGGGTTCATTCCACCTTCAACAATCACACCAACGAAGGTGATGGAATTGTTGGTACCTTTCCATAATCACATACGTACGCAATAATTGTTTGAAATATGTCCATCCCAGCTTCATTGGTGTGATTGTTGGTACCTTGCTATTATCACATTTATACATCTTGCTCATGAAGAACACACATGTCACAATATTGAACTCTATTGGGGATGTCCACATTTTCTCCTTCCAAGCACTTTAACTAGATACAATTGATTCATTTTCCCTATTATGACAATGCCTCAAGTTATTTTCCTTTTAATGGCATGTGTTTGTTGGTTTTTTTCTAAACATTTCTTGGGCTTAAACATATTACTATCTTCAATTAACTTAGGAAACATCATTTTATGTTTTTCCCGTGAGCTCGCTTTATGCTACTATAACTCTATATTTCTCACTCTTGGATGGTTGCCTCTAAATCCAACACTAGATTTGTTTTGAGTTTTACAACTTCTATATATGATGGATATTATGTAGGGACCTTAACTGATCATCTTAGTTGTTTTCCATACATCGTAGAGTTCGTCTCACACAAATTGACAAGGTAATAATTATTCATATGTGGACTTTGACAAATAGGTGTTAATTGGTTAAGGCCCTTTTGACATTTAGTTCTCTATCCCCTCCATTGCTAAAACTTGATTTATGGTACTAGTTGAACAACTAAACAAGGGAGAATCAACAAACATGAATTCTAATAATGTTTGTACTCATACTAACAAGTCGTATAAAAATTGTTTCAATGGCTATTGGTTTTCCTCCATTAAACTTTATCCTAGTTTGAGCCAAAACTCACCTAGATTTGGTTTTGTATTCACTAACTAAAGGCTTTGTGAAATCCAACTTTTGCGACATTTCCATTTCTTAGGTAAGTTAACATTACCATTATGAATTACCACATGTCACTTTGTCTTTTTTTCTGAATTTATCTATTCTATTTATAATACAAAAATGAATTACAAAGAGGCAGCGGCCTCAGCAGAGCTTCCCCATAGTAACGGCATTCTTACACTGCAAACATGACTTAAAAATTTTACCAGACATACCAGACAAACAAAAACCATCCTTCTGACAAACAAAAACATGTCGCCCATGCAGGGGAAATCGGCCTTGGAACATTGACAGATTATCAAAAAACTGAAGCGATGAGCAAGTAAACATGATGAGCTTAGGAGTGTACCCAGCCAAAAACCTATGAAGAAAGAAACTGCGAGTTCTGACCAGATTAAGAATCATGAGAGAATGAGGGGGGTTTCTCAACAACACGACAGCCATAAGCATATGGGTCATCTTCCTCTTCCTGCTTGTTGTCTTTAACACTGTGGCAGCCTCGCTTGATGTTGCCCAGGTTGTCTTCATGGCCAATCTCTTGATTATCACTGCAGCTAGGAGCTTTTCTCTTCAGGCTGACACTTGGTGGAGTGCAAAGCTTGTCACCGGCCCTTTTGTCCAAACCAGTGCCAGAATGCTCCGCTTCCGAACCAAGGGGCTCCTCCTTGAGCTCGATGGTAATGGTGGTAGTTATTGTAGGCCGGTTCAACGAGCAAGGGAAGCGAAGATGGGCAGTGTGAAGATGCCCAGGGTTGATAATTGGAGAGACAAGGAAGTGTGGCGAGCCCAATTCAAATTGAGAAAGCCCACGCCCACGTTCACGACCACGACTGCTTCTGGTATCAGGATAACGACTGGGGAAGTTATCCGAGGAGGGAAACGAAGAGTGATAAGTTGAAGTGGAGGGCTGGCGGGGGAGATGACCACGATTGTTGCCTTGCCAGCAATGCATACGCTTTCGAAGGCATGGCATGATTCTCTGAGCAAGGTGACAAGAGTGACCAGCAGAATGAATGGGGACGGAGTTCAAGGGAGGGCTTTCTCGCAGAGCAGGGGAATTCACATTGGGTGGACTGAGCCACAAATTGCAGAGTGTGCTCTGCAATATGTGAATGCCAGGAGTTAAATCAATGCAGCAAATGATGGAGCAGCGAAGCCCTATCTTGGTTCGAGAGCTAGGCTCTGTAGCAACAGGGGAGCAACTAGAACGCAGGGGAGGCAGAGAAGGAATGAAGCTTCCAGAGGTAGCCATTCTCATAATGGACAGAAGCTGGTCTAGGCTTTTGTGCTGCATTAATGCGGCAATGAAAATGACGGTGGGTATATTTATGAGGAATATGACGTGAGTTTGGCTGGCGAAGTATTGAGCCCATGCGCCGACCCATAGCCTCCTCCACGTACCATTGCAACTAATCACCCGCATCCGAGGACCACATGGCACTTTGTTGCTTGAGGTCTAATAAGAAAATAAAATTGGAAGTTATTTTTTTCTTTTTTCTCTTATGGGTATGATAGATGAAATTCTTTGATCTTTGTTTAGAAAAATACATGTTTCTTATGTAAATGGAATACTTTTCACCTTTAACTTTTGCTTAATGTCTTTTATATTGGATATGACCCTAATGGTGGCTTTAAAATATAGTCCTAAGTCACTATAAATTCAGAATATTATTTTTTGAAACGTGAAGGAACAGGGTATACTATTTCAACATCTCTAAAAAATCAAAACATAGAGAAATAATAGCAAAAATGTTAATACAAGAAAATATTACAAAATTAGAACAACTCAAAACATGAGCACACAACCAAAAATGTTATATTGATTTTTCAATTATTAGATATTTTTAATGAAGATGTGAGTATATCAAGATAAGTACATCAAGACATTAAGGGTCTAGATGATGATGATGTAGATCACCATTCGTTTAATATCCCTCATTATGTTGGCATTCAGTTTGAGTTTTAGGATACCAAGAACAACCCTTGCTAATGAACTTGTGTTTGAGTCATGATTTACCATTATTTCATCCATATAACTATCTTTAAGATATACATTTTTTTTTTTCCTCTTCAAGATTTCTTGCGTAGTTATCTTTATTCTTATATATAAGGAAAATTTTCCAATGGCACTAGACTAGATCTTCTATCTTCATGGAGCTAAAACTATCATGCTTTCCTAGCTTGACATACTTGTATGTGCTCTAATTTTTATTACATGCCAATGAAATTGGTATCCATCTTAAAATATAGGACTAGTAACCTAAAAAAGGTGAAGTTAAATCCATAAAAATTTTAAATGTGTTTCAACCATTTTGTATTTTCTTTGTTTATTCTTAAAATTGTATTCATTTTAAAACATAAGACTTAATAAAACATTGAATCACATAGAAAAAATTAAAACTAATCAAACATCAGATAAGACATTTTTTAATGAACTAATGCACATGTAATGATGGAGGGATCGATAACAACAACAATGATGGAGTTTAATTCAATAAACAACTAAATTGATTGGATAAATAGATGCATGTAATAAGCAAGGCATATGTGGATTAAATTAAGGAGGCATAGAAAATATGGTTGGGTTGAATAAATAACTACCTTAATATATCAATGAAGCCGAAATCTAGATGCGTTAAACTAATAAATTGATGGGTTAACCATGGAAAAAAAAATCAAGGATAAACAAAACTAATGTGAGAATCAGAGCTATCCATACCCTCCACATGCTATGGACAATAGTTGGGACCGTCCTAGATAAGTGTAGAAGTTACCATTAGCTCCACTTTATTGTTTTCCCTCCTCCCTAATCCTAATAAGAATGCTATTTTGACATTGTTTATGAGAGGGAGGACTTGATCGATGTCACTCTACCATGGGTTATCTATTGACAATTCATTAACGTATACCATGCTTTTTCCAAGGGCCCTGATTAGGGAAATTAGAACTTAGGGGCCTTCATTTTCTTCCTTATCGTTCCATCTGGAAATTAATCTTTAATTGATTGGTATGGATTTTTCTTTTCCTTTTTCATCCATTGACTTTTTGGCTAGCCAAATTAACCATATGACGTGAAGAGGGAGTCTTTGAGCTATATTATCACGTATTTTTCTTGTTCAAGCAAATTTTTGGATGCTACACCTCTAACCTCTAACCATCCAAAATAGGCTCAGAGGCCATTACCCTAGTTGCATAACTCTATATTTCCCCAAGCATGAGAAATTCATGAATAAATGAGAGATTTTTTCTATACCCTCCACATACCATGGACAATAGTTGGGACCCTACTAGCCTTTGCACTACAATGCATCCCAAGTTAATATTTTGTTATTGAGTGTCAACCATGAAAAGGGTATCACCTTTGGTGGTGCCTAGAACTTCCCAAATTTCAAACCCACCAAGGATTATGATGGTTTTTCATAATTGATTACTATGAGTGATAACCAAAATTCACTAAGTATGCACCCCATATGGGGTAGACACTCTAACAAGTGTATCCTCCTCCTTGACAAGCCTAATCCCAAAATTGATGAAGTGGCTAGTAATAATATGCCATTGAACAACCATCCCCCCTCAAATATCTAGATACACTAGTAAAAAATGATGAAATTAGTGACTAGGTGACTAAAAAAGTTAGTCGCCGCAATTATTTAAAGTGAATTACTACTAAAATTGAGCAACTTTAAGTGATCGAACTAAAAATGACTAGCTTAAACGACTAATTTAGTCTAGGGATAAAATATACGACTAGATAAGAATGACCCAACTAAAAAAGACTAACTTAAATGACTAATTTAGTCCATGACTAAAATATATGACTAGATAATAAGTGACTAAATATAAAAGGATTAACTTAAATGGCTACTATAGTCCAGGAATAAAAAATATGACCAACTAACAAGTACAACAAGTATATGAATTAGTCATTTACGCTAATAATTTTTTTATAGTGTCACTCGGAAATGAAAAAATTGCAATTTTGATATTGAAGTGTTACATTTCACTAAATTTTAACACTACAGATGGATTCAAATACCCCATGGTCTCTCGAATCAAATTGTAGCATTAAGATTTAGAGATAAAGGGTTCTCTAAATCCATCTAGTGTTAAAATTTAGGTACATGAATTCAATGACCCCTTAGAAGAGTCTATGAATCCATTTATAATGCTAAAATTATAATAGTTTTATACACTATATAATTGTTTTTTTTGTTTGTTAAGTTGTTTGTGATCCTCCAGGCTTGACCTGTGGCTCGAGGAGCCGCGACCCTGGGGGCATCTAATTAGCCGTCAAAGTCACTCGAGGATCACACCCGGCCTAGGCCACACCAGCCCTAAGCCGACTAGATTTTTTAGCATGTCTCCTTCCCCTAGCACAAGACACAACCACCCCTCATGAGGTTTGATTCTGGGGCCGCCTTGCTGACGAGGCCCATCCTCAACCGATTGTGCTAGTGAGACTTGACATTATACCATATATATATAATATTACAATATATAATAGTTTTATTACCCTTTTACCATATTATTATTATTATTATTATTATTATCCAATTTTAAGGTCACGATCAAGCCATACTCCAAATTGGTGTATGAGACCTCTTGTTTGTGGAACAAGGAACCCAACTCCAAGCAGTGATTTGACTGCTAAGACTATGAAAACATACATACTTTACCCTCTCGATTTTAAACATGTCACCTCTTAAAAGGAAACACACGCCCTTAACTATTAGACCACCTCAAACTATATAATAATTTATAAAATATAATAATTTTATACTAATCCTTCTTCTTCCCATATCATGTTCTCGTATCATTATACTATTGATTTATTACACTATATAATAGTTTATAATATATAATTAGTTTTTAATTGCAAAGAACCTTTACATTTTATGTTTAATAATTATATAATTTATACTTTTATACTAATCCTTATTCTCATACTCTTGACTTATTACGCTATATAATAGTTTATAATATATAATTATAATTGCAAAAGACCTTTACTTTTTATATTTAGTAATCAACATTAATTAACAAACTAATATATTGGCAACGAACCTTTACCTTTTCAATTTAATACTCAGTTTCAATTAACACAATTATATATATATTCGATTTAAGACTTATTTATATGGTACACTTCAGTATAGAAAAATCGGAAGCTTAAAAAAAATCTTCGACTTTAATCTACATAGAAAATAGAAAAATGAGTGACAAATAGAGATTTGGATATAATATATAATTAGTTTTTAATATATAATAGTTTCATGCATTGGTAATGTAAAAAAAATTGGATATATGACATTCGCGCGCAGTTCTACTAACTTTCAAATCTTGGTTTAGTCATAGGCGGGAACATCAGATTTGGTGTGTTCGAAAGTATTACTATCACAATCGCTCAAATAATTAAACACCAAGGGCAGAAAATTGTGTGAGCACCGGTGTTTCGATCTTTGGTTGTTTGGTAGGAGATTTAGGAGGGCCATTCTTAATAATGGATTGGCAAATAATGGAAATATAGAGCAGCAGTATGGTGGATTGGCAATACGAAAGCATGGCTCGGTGCTATTGGCATTGTGGTTTTCATATGGGTTACTTTTCTCGCAAAAGTTACTCGGTATGTACCACTCCAACCTAGACCACTAGAGAAGGATTTTGTATGTAATTTTCTTCATTACAAAATTACAAAATATCAGATCCGGTAGGTCTGTATAAAGAGTTATGAATTTTGTATGAAGAATCAATCGAATTAAAGAGCCAATTATCTACCTCCCTTGCCTTGAATGCACATTCTATGACGGTGACTCACCCCCACAACCGAGAGACGTGCACTCTATTCTGCGCTTATTTGTTTTTATTCCTTAAAAAAGCCCCGCAAAGCGGATCAAAGAATGAGTTATTGCTACTCTCATTGTTAACAACAATGCATTCTCTTGATGGTCATACTGCTGGACCCCTGCAAAGTGGAAACTAGTTCTAATTGATGTAGTTGCCACATGTCGTTGACGGGTCAATCCCATTAAACAAGAGATTTTACAGGGTCTATGCATCTTTTCGGCATGTGATTCATAATGGACTTTTTGTGAGATGAAATAATAAGTTCAATTCTGAATTGGTTGTGGAGATCCGAGCAACCAAGGGATAGGCCCAATGTCAATTGGTATGCATGCATTCAAATTCTATTACAGAAATATACGAAAGCCCGGTGTAGTCGAGTTTGTCTACATCGTAGACATGTGAGCTCTCACAAAACTCTGTAAAAGTTGCCATGCATTCTTTTGAGTTTGGTTCTTTGACACTATGATATGGGTCGGACGTTCTTGCAAAAAAAAATTAAATGGCGGTTTATGTTCGGTTATAAATGGTCATAAGTACTTTTAGATTTTTCCAACATAGAAGGTTGAGGAGTTTTTTTTATTATTTTTTTGTTATTTTGAGTTGACAAGGTTTAGGGGTTCAAGTACATGTTACCTTCTTGCAATTCGGTTTGTGATTTTTTTATTTGATTGGGATCTTGCTGAAGGTTCAAACCCTTTGTGTGCCTTTATAGATGGGAGGATGTCTCATTTTTATTGAGCCATCCACAACTAGCATCAGATAGTCATTGCCCCTACAAGTTGTCAACAAACCTAAAGGAAATCCATTGAAATTAACTTTCATGGTCTACTTAGGATCGGAAGTAGAGTATACTTTTCCAATTTCTATTTTTTTGGCTTTGAAATTCTACGAAGGGAACAACTTCTTATGAATTATCAACACTATCAATCCGATTGCTAGTGGTCATGGAAGGTAATGCACTAGTTTACCCTGTTCTTCCTTTTCAACACTTAATTGAAATGCAAATAAATCTGGACCACTTAATGTGGTGTGCATTCTTGATCTTTCTCAATGTTCAAAGGATTGGTGAGACTTGTGATCTCTATGAATGACGATCTATTTTCCACTCAAACAATGTCTACAACAAGAAAGTTGTTGTGCGTAGCTCTCGCTTAATCGAATACTCGACTAAACCCCCATCCGCTACTGTCTGATTCCTCTAGGGTTCTTAAAGGCACAACCATGCAAAATTTTTGTTTCCATCGAGGCCACCAAATGGAAACAAAGTGTGAATGTGGAGCCCCAAAATCCCACCCTCTCAATAATCCTAAAGCTTTGTCCCATGAAGAAATGTCAAAGAGGGAATTTTCTCCTTGTTGTCCAATCATATCTTTAAAGGAGTGAGACCCCTCAGAGTCAAGCAACTGGTGACCCATGATGTTATTCTTCCAAATATTGATTTTTTACCATTTCCTAATATCCAGGTAAACTGATCCATTATTATTCGAATGTCATATTACATAAGTCTCCAAATGGATGTCCATCCTCTCGCTTGGAGAATATCATCTGGAGACTACTTTATTTCCAGTATGAAATATTTTTTGTGCAACTATAAACCCTTTTTCCACCATTCATACTTCCCTGACACTAGCCTTCATAGGATATTAGGACCCATTGCTAGAACCCTTGATTCCAAAGCCCACCATGTGATTTGGGTTCCTAGACAATAGTACCGATTAACCAAGTGAAATCTTTGAGTTAGATTTCCCTCTACTAGAGAAATCATCTTAATTCTTGATCCAGTGTTTGCTTAACAATTGCTTGAGCAAGCATTGGAGAAAATTGATAGATGGGAAACATACTGAATTGGAATTGTTTCCGTGGTGAGTTTTTATCCTTGGGAAGATAACAATGTTTATGGAACAATCCCGAGGGAAAGATCATTCTCATGCCATTCTTGTTTCTGTTATGTGTCTGAATCTTATCTTTTGGGAAACACGGATAAATACCGCCTATCAACTCCACCAAGGAATAAAGCCTTTGTCTTGTTGAATGCAATGTCCTACCGCTTGTGGTGAGAAAAAAGACAAGAGAATTACGACAAGGAATTCTCATAGGGTAACTCCAAAATTGTCTGGAATTAGGACCCATTAAAAAATGGCTTGTGAGTTGTCATCCCTTCCTAACCAAGAAGAGTGCATGGGGGCTTAATGTGATGAGACAACAACTCAATTTCATTTTCTCAAGAATGAGATGCATGAGTTTGAGTTAACACAAAATGATGCATGAACTAGAGGGCCAAATTCTTTTTTTCGTGGAAAAGATTAAGTATCCGAACAAAATCACTTTCTTTCGCACAATCTTGCTTTTTTTCGTGAGAATGATGGTGTTCTTGAATAAGATGAAGTCGTAGCATCTTCCTCTCCTTTAGAAGTTCAGGGAAATTGACTTGGGGGCAAATAATGAATGAAATGAAGGGTCAAAAACTTATTCTCATGAAAGAAATTCAAGAATTTTACGAGAAAATAAAATGTTGCCCAAACATGTTCTCATAAAAGTGGTGTTGCTTTAGAAAATGATTTTGCAGATCCAAATAATTACATGCCCGATGAGTACCTTAGGGCCCATGACACTACTAGCCTTGCTGAAAATGAGGATGAATATGCCCAAGAGTCAAGACTTCCCACCCTCAAATGTTAATATTCTAGATTCTAGAAGCCTTTTACCAGGAAAAGCAGTGCCCTTGCATATAATCAATGACTGAAGAATTTCCTTTGAAACGTCCCCAACATTTGAGTTCATGATTACTATTGTTCCTCTCTCCAATCCTTAAAACTCTGTTCACATGCATTCATTATAATTGGTTAAAAAGTGACATTAAACTTGTATTCTAAACTTGTAAATGCAACCATAAGTAGAGATTAAAAATCATAACAGAGAAGAACTATCAAATATTGCAGGGTCCTTCAAGCCAATGACCACAAAGGAACGAGATGACCACCATGACTATTGAACCTTAAAGAATCATTTTGCATCGAAGAAAAAAAACCAAGTGACAATGGATGTGGAGGTGAGATCTTTAGGATATATGTGCAAGTCACTCTCTTTTGTGAGATTAGACTAGGCAAATCTATGAACAATGTACGTTTTATGGCACTTGTATAGTACCTAAAACTCTGTCTAGACAAAGAAATTTTAAAAGTGCAGGTTTATAGAATTCAATATTTTGAAAGGAAAAATTCTTATAATTGAAATGTTTGTTCATTGAGGCAAAAAACTTTCAACTATTACTGTGGTGATGGGTTATTCCAGCTTTCAGGGAAGAACCATTTTTTCAATATGGTCTTGCAAGTTCAACTTTTAAAGTTCCAAGTATCTCTAGAGATATTATTATGGCCGTGTGTTTTATTTTAGATGTCCTTGTATGTATTTCCTAGGAATTAAAATTATGTTTGCATGAGGAGGTTTAGAAGAACTTTGATCCATATAAGTTATTGTTGTTTCCTTATAGTCCTATGGAAGAAAAACATGTTCCTTGCCACAATAGTAAATACTTTGCTTGGCATCGTAGAAATTAGCGTGGAGGTCAAATATAATTTGGCTTTGATTATATGACTACACATGGAGCTTTTCCATTCTTGTTATTTGTATCAAATACAAAATATCTATATATATACATGTTAGTCTTGACATAACCGTAGGCACCTTTATCTACCGATATTTCAAGCTCGATCCCATAAGTATTTCAAACTAACCAACCAGTGTTCATGGGTGTGGGAATGATGACACTATTTTTTTGAAGTCGTGGTGCAAGGAAAAGAATCGGATAGAGAATGTACAAAACTCGAATATTTAAAGCAAAGCCAATAACTATTGAATGAGACTTAGGTCGATTAATGGCCAGTAGTTTTGTAATCATTCTCCCTGAAAAAATGGATAAAATTAAATATTGATGACTCCTCAAAAGCCAATCTGGTGTGGCTAAGGAAGAAGAATTTTTTAGGAACCATCAACATAATGTCATCGCTATTCTACTTAGGTCCTATTAATCGCAACATATAATCAAAGAAAAAATGGAAGCCTTGATTTATAGCATATTTTAGTCCCTCAGGTTAGGATTAAAAAAGATTGAGGGGTTCAAATACTATTAGAGATCATCTTAAGTACCAGATCCATGTATGGAATGGGCCATTTCCCATAAGACATAATTATAAAGGGTTTTAATGGGTTTGATTCTCTAGTCCCAATAATAAAAATGTTGTAAAAATCCAACCAAACATTGCATAAAAGGCTAGAGAAAACTTAATTGAAACTTACTTGTAAACAAACCTTTTTTTCGGACTCTAGAATATTAGCCAATATAGCCCTCGGACTTGGAATACGGACCAAAGGAAGTATGTACTATGTAGTCCATCCCCTCGTGGTGTGTTTCTAGAAGCACTTCCAATCGAGGAAATGGGCCACTACCCATCGTAGGGAATAGTGAAGGATTTTAGTGGTTTGGATGCCCCAACTTTAATGAGTGAAGCAAATCTGAACTTGTGATAGGTTATTAGGTGGGAGGTAAGGTGATAGGTTAATGAGTGAAGCTGACTTTTCTACTTAAGATAATTCTATCGTAAATAATATCTATACATCGAGGTAGTAGACAGGGAGCAATAAAGGATCCGGAGAATTGTGAGACATTTGCGTATTCCCCAAAAATTTCGCAAATGCGGCGCTTACTATCTCAACATATTTTTCTGCGGATGCAGCTCTTACTATCTCAACTGATTTTTCATGTGTCGTCTCGCTTTCAACTCGGCATTGTAATGTAAAAACAATCTAAATGCAGATGGATCCGGAGATCTTTTTGGAAACCCATGAGACACCCAGACTTTTGGGTAGAGCACCTTTGGGCAACCCACTCAACAGAATATAATGGTTACTATACCTCAACCTATGACAAATCCATTTGTGAAAATCTTCCTACAATGCCTCGAAATGTCTATCGGTTGAAGTTGGGGATCTTCACTATTGACTCCAAGGCATGTCACTAAAAAGTCATGGATCCATATACATTCACTTAGATACAATCCTAGAAGGATAGTCCCAAGGTATCATTTTTCATTGATAATGAAGAAGCACCTAGCCCTCCAAAGGCAGATGGCATGTTCATTCCAAGAGAAAACCCAATGGCACTTTTTATTCATCCACCGACCAATCTCCATCTGCTACATGCAAACCAATAGTAAACATGAAGGAAATTTCTATCAATGATAATGGAACGTCGTGCAGATGGTAAAAGTGGGGCATCATCATTTGAGAAGGCATTTACCCAAGAGCACCGAAGACAATGTTGACGATCGGTCATGTGGTGGCAAGGATACAACCCTTCGAAGAACCCATTGTCATCAAAGCCGGTTGATGCCAACGTAAAATCCACTTCAGAGGCAGTAATGGTCTTCACGAGGGAGCATAATCATAGAGGAAATAGTTATATCTCAATTTCGGCCATAAAACTAGGGAGAAGTCGCTATAGTATATGAGCATGGTGCAGACATTGAAGCCCTTATGCCTAAACTTTGGCATTCAAACTACTACACAAAACCAAAGATACAAGAATTGGCTGCTAAAGAGCGTGTTGAGCGAGGTTATTACCATCGGGTCAAAGACTTTTTTTCAGTAGAAGAGGTTATGGTTCTGTGAAGTTTTTTTGGGGAAAGTGATGGGAGACTTCTAGATTTAGAGAATGTTTTTCAGTTTAACAAATGCGAGGTTCTAGTATCAAAAAAGTCACGTGCAGATCGGGGGAGTTAACAAGCCTACATAAATTACTTAGTTAAATGTTAAAATTGACAAGAAGTCATGTCAACACTACATTAAGGGTGCGAGAGTGGAAACAAGCGGCATTTTTGTATGGAGACACCGGATACATACAAAGGGTAGTGTTTTGCTTTGGCCGAGCTCTATCAAAGTGGAGAAAAAAGTGTGTTCTATTAAATGGATTAATATTAGCAAACACTTATGGAGTCAAGAGATCATATGTTCCTGTGCGATATTTTAAGTTCTCTTTTTTGTCTCACAATTGTGGACAAATGAGGAAATTGACGAGAAATTTCGGTGCATTCGAATGAACTTTTGGAGCATTCGTGGCAGAGTTTTGAAGTGCTTTTCTCCACCGTGTACACCGTGACTGGATGTTTCTAAGGATCAATGGCTTGGTTTTTTATATAAATTGTTGTCAGCACTGCATCGCATATAAAAGAAAGACTTGGGCCGAATGTACATCGAGTGTTGGTAATACATAAAATACGATTAGTTTTAAAAATGATCTTTCGAATATTTTTACAAGAATGATCATTACACAGTTTGTGTAGGTTGTTCCATTAGAGATATTGCTCGGATATGCTTTCGGGGAAGAGAAAGTATTACGTGAGATACCGACTTAAAATCTGCGATCATATGGTTCATCGTAAATGGATAAATATGAGAGAAAATTGACATATTAAAGATAAAGATGTTGATAGCTTTCAAGATATACTTCGAGGCATACATAACTCTTATTCATTCTATTTTCGTAGAGATAGATTTTCAAGTCTCCAATGATTTAGCAAATTTGAAATCAACAAGCTCGAGTACTAGATGTTTATGCAATCTGTTGTCATCACTTGCTTTGTATCTCTTATGAGGACAAGACATACATCTTGGTCAAAGACTGAGTACATTTGCTCGGAGATATGCAGCTACCCAATCAAGTTTGGGTTTGTGCTCAGTAACTTCTCCAGAGCTATTTCTTTGAAGAGGGTATACACAAGCTCTTGGCATGCGGGGACAATTCTTTATTATACAGGATGATCATTTGACGTAAAAACAAGCCAAATGTAGGACCTAAAAACTACTTCGATTTCTCGAAAGTTGATATTTGGTCTCGGTCTCCATAAAAATGTTGAAGTAAATGCAAAGGACTTGATGACAATTGACTCAGATGTATCTTTGTTTTGTGATTTATTTACTAAGGATGTACATCCCAAGGTTGAAGAGGCTATGCATCAATTGCTTGAGGAAAACAATGTCGGGAAGGGGGATCGTAATGTTTTTAAGGGATTAATTGGCTCAACGGATGAAATAGCCTATCAATCCTCATTAAAGGGGAAATCCCAAAAATTTCCAATTCTGGGAAAAGTTTGGCAAAGAAATCCAAAAGAAACCCAAAACTGGGGTTTGAAGTAAAATTTACTCAAACATTCATGGAGGAAATACCCCTCTAGGAAATCTATAAATATAGGAGGGATTGAATTCAATTGGAATAATCATGGTGGATCATCTTATTGGTTTCTTGAACATTATTTATGTGAGTTTTAAAACCCCTCTCCTTGTCAATTTCGGTGGTGAAAGATCCCATCCAGTTGACCATTTCTATCTTTCTTTCTATGTAGCACAATCCTATATGAGCGACAGATTCATGAGTAAGTGATTTGGTACAGGAGTCTCTAGAAGACAACGAAAGATATTTTTCTGTTTGGACGTAAGGGTTCTCGGTTAGCATCATAATCCTGTTATTCTGTGGGTCAAAATCAAAAGCAAAACAGTGAAGCAATTAAAGCAGTGTAATCTCTTGTGATCTGCATCAGAGCGAAATTCTGGGTTACGACATCACTTCCAGAAGACACCCTGGAGATAACAACGTTCCATTTGTGAGTGAATCCCTAATTGAAGAGTGTAGCAGTTCATATTTACAGAATCATAACGCGAGTCACCATTCCGGGTGTTAAAGGATTGAAGCGGAAGAAAAAAATCGATTAGCATGTCTGTGGAATCTCATCGTAGGGGAGCTGTGAAACTGCAAACCGTCTGGGGGACTTGTATTAGCTCAAATAAACCAGTGGTGACGTGGACAGTCATTTGTGGGGACCGCGGCTGCCTGCGTGTGAAAGTACGCAATTGAGCCAGCATATGTGAGGCATCTCAGGCGGCCCAAAATTGTGTCTTGCCGTCAAGACTTTGATCGACTGCAGTGCAATCAAGGGGCGTAGGGCCCACAAAGCAAATGTTAAGTTGGACATTATAATATCACATAGGTTTGGCATACGGATAGTGAATGAATTATATATCTTGAATTGATCAGGTTTTAGTTGTAGATGTTTTCCCCTAACCGACTGAATGTTCTCCACTGAAAAACAATTGAAATCGCTAGTCTAACTGTGATCTGGATATGGGATACATTGCTATTTTCCACGAAAATTATTGTTGTATTATTATTTTTGCGTTGCAAGTATTTTAGTTGTGTTCAATTTCTAGAAGTTATTGTAGACTTGGTCATTTGAAGAGAAATTAAGTTAGAAATTAAGGCAAAATTTTCCTATGTCAGATAGAGGTATGTAATCTTGAGGTATGTATAAATTCTATTACAAAATATTTTAGAGTTAGTTTCTTACATGATTCTAGGGTTTGTAAATTATTATTGTGTTGAAGATTGTTAATGTCTAAGGATTATAGATCCTAGATAGAAAATATGGAAACTCTAATCTTAATTCTCTTGTTCATGATATCTAGGTTTTGTAGGTATATGACAATCCTTTTGCAAAAATAAAATTGATTGATGTTTAGGTTTTTGGCATATTTCTCTTTAGAGCTAGTTAAGGCTTGTAGTCAAAATCCCTAGGAATTCATTCTCTAAAAAGGGTAATGGAAGCTCTAGATAATCACCACACTATTATACTTGTATATTTTTGGTTTTGCTTGTCAATGAGTATTGCGAGCATATTTTAAAGGAAGAAAAAATAAAGTCGAGGCATGATAAATCGAGTTGGGTCCTTGTACACTCTAATAAAAGATGACTCGTATGGAAATAGACCATGAATATGTTGTCATGATAAGAGGAAACCCTTCAATAAAGAAACCCTTAAAAGGTTTGTAAAAAGAAGCAACTCAAGATATGTTTGAGACCATACGATTTGTAATCTTCTTCATATTAAAAGGTTCAACCATTTTGAAATTTTCTTTATATTACTATCTCTCTCATGTCTAGGGTTTTGAATCATCAAGATTCTTATTTTAGGGTGATTAATCTTCGAATTAAATAAACCCTCGTCATACTCTATTTGTTGTTCACTTTGATAAAACCCTAACCTTTAGGATTCACTATAAAACCCTAGCCTCTTAGGGTTTGTTATTGATATCGAGAATATATGATGAAAACCTTAGATTTTTTTAGTGTTTGATGAATTAGGGTTTATGAAAAAACCTCGGAAATAGTAAATGTAAAATCCTAGAATGAAACCCTAGATGAATATGCTTTCGTTTGATTGAAACGCTAGCTTGGTCGACCTATTGTATATCTAACATTAAAATTTTGATGTTTGTATCTAGGGTTTACGATAAAACCCTAGTAGGGATTGATATAAGTTTCTAGGGCATGATAATGAAACCCTAGATGTAATAATGATTTTGCTATGATTGAAATAAATTATTGGTATCCAAATTTTAGTTTTGGTGATGGAATCTAGGGTTTGTGACAAAAACCCTAGCAAAGTTGTTGTGAGAAGTCAAGGTTATGAAAATGTGAATTGTCATCATAATATTATTTATGGCAGCCTTTAGGATCTTAAGTTTTTTATAGTGCTAGGGCTTCTTCTTCACAGACTTGGGCCTTTAATATTATTAGGATTACAACATCTTTAGCAAGGCATTTAGGGCTTCATCAATTTATGCATTTATTGCATTGAACCATGCTAGGGAAAAAGATTTTGTCATTACATGTGCATACATGTGCCTAAGAGGGTTTTATGGTAAGTGTTTCTTAGTTTATCATTATGCATCATTAGATCATTCATGTATGCAACATAGAGTTTCATATATGCATTTAGGGTATCATTCATGCCTATGCTTAGGGTTAAGGCTTCTTAAATAAGAAACAAGGACTAGGACATCATGAGCATCTTCTAGAGCTTAGGGCATCATTGTACTTAGGGTTTTGTCATGTAGTTAGGGCAACATCATGAAAGGGTTATCACATGAGGAGAAGGCAACATCACGAAAGGGTTATCACAATAATATTTTCTATCTCCAACAATGCCCTATTGACATCAATGACAACTTTGACCAACACTAAGTGTTAACGTCTTAATGTTTCTTCTTCCTTGAAAGAAGCATTCTTAGCCATATTTTGAGCTTGAGTAAAGTTGACTATTGCATCCTTGATAATGGCATCTCCAAAACCTACATTTTTGAGCCAACATGAAATGCATTTCCAACTTGCTTATTTAAGATTGTTAGAGTGGTACTTTTACTTCTCCACCCTATGCTTGGGTATATATGCATTCAACCTTATATTTTGGGTGGATAGGCCATGAACAAGAGTGGCTTAATAGCCATCGTTAGTATGGGTGCACTCTCACACAAGATATGCACATATAATTGTACATATTCATGTATAAAGAACATCCCTTTGTTGCAATAATGGGTGATTTCACTAGGAATTCCCTTCATGGGAAGTATGGTTATATATATACCTTAGCATTGGAATTTTTTTAGTAGAGTGAGAGTTGAGGAGGGATGGATTAACAAGGTAAAAATAAGGGCATTTAACTTGATAACCTTCTTAACCCAATGAATCAAATTTGTGAACAACCTTTAAGTGGATTGATGAGTTATCTAGCATTTATGTAAGGTTGAGGAAGTTGTAATGGAGAAGTTATTAATGCTAGTATGGTCTAAGGGAAACCAATGTACATTAGTCTTATTCATGATTAAACTACATAAGGGATATGACCTATCAAATTCTATACAAGTTTTCTTCTTGTACATGGGGTTTCCTTGTTATGGTTTGGGTGGTTGGTTTGGGTGGTGATCATGTCAAGATTGGGGTCTCTACATTTTGCCAAACCTTGGCCTTAAAAGCCTTACAATATGACATTGCCAACATTGAGAATTAGGCCATAATTTTTGGTCTTTAACAAGTCCTTTGGGATATGATTTTATAGCCCGGAGTTACTTCTCCCGAGTTTGTACGACATACCATAATTAGAACCTTTTAAAAAATTAGGATGAAGGCCTTTATGGCCTCATATGTAGTATTTTGCCATGCCTTTTTTGTAGTTACATATATTAATATATGTACATGTAGGTGGGTCTAATGTAGACCTTTTATTTGATTGAGAGAAAGTTCATAGCGAAACTTTATCTCTCATTGATAAAGAGTTCAAAACCTTGAATTTTCACGTCTAAATTCTTGATTCTGTTAAACCATTTGAAAAATTCCATGTACAAGCCTTCTAGTGGGATGAAAATGCCATTGCATATCTATAACTGATTTTTGTCGCCTTTTGAAGCGATGAAACTTGGAATTGGTTCCGATGAACAATAGTCTTGAAGACTCGAAATATTTGTCTAATAAAATTAGGGGTTGATTCTGGGAAGATTTGATCTTTGCCTTGCTAAAAAAATAATTTGGCGTTTTTTAATTTGTTTCTAATATATAACCTTTTAAATTTCTTGCTTAATATGCCTTTTCCCCTAGGGATTTGAATTAAGAAAGAATTAACATGTGATTATGAAAAACTGTTTCTACCTTTTTTTTTCTTAATTTTATTTCTCACTAAAGTATGAATGCCGAGAAACATGGAACTTGGCCAAAGCATGTTAACGTGGTTTTAGAGTATTGCTTGCCATATACTAATGTTGGTGTTTAGAGCTCTTAGAAAAAAATTTCATGCTAAAATATATGAAAATGACACATTTCTCTCATTGCATATGATTTATTTATTTTAGTTATTACAGAGAGTTATTGTCTATTACTTGCTTGTATATTTGTAATCATGCATTGAATATAATAAAATGACGATTGGGATATTTAATATTATCAATGAGTTTGGTGAAAGGTTGTGCAATCACTTTGGAGAAGATTATTATATTACATTAACAAATGATTTGATTCACACTTAAGTAAAATCTAGGGTTAGATGGTTATTAGAAAAATGCATTTGAAGGAGATTTGATGATATTGTATATGTTATATATAAATGAGATGTTGGGGATTCTCTGGGATTATTCTATAATCTAGACAACTTAAAGGAAGGTGCCCCATATCTATGCTAGAATAGTTTTCGACATTTCCTTCAATTAATGGTCATGAGAGAGAGAGAGAGAGTACCAGAAAGTAAACCCCAATTATTCTCATTTAAACAAATGTGGATAATTTTTGCATCAATATTTGAATTTTTTTGTCATTAATGTAACTCATGATTATCATTTTTGTTTGTACCTTTGCTATGTCTACGAGTCATGAGTAAAGAGTCCACAAAACTTTGCTTGCATTGCAATTGGAATATAATAGGGGTAATGTGGACCAAATTGTTTTAGAAGGTATTTGCTCAGGTGAGTTCGGTTAATAATTGGTGTCTCTGTAATGCATTATTTAGGTGGTTATCAACGTGTTACATTTTATTTTTGGACTAACTGATGGTTGTGTTACATGGGAATTTGTCTCCAATTTCCTTTAAAGAAATTAACAGTGATGTTGTTCTATTATGACGGTGTCACAAATAAATAGAGTGATTTGAAGTGGAGCAATGTAGTTATTCATATAGTGGCAATCAATCAAACCAAGTGGTACTGAATTGTTAAATATATTTCTCTTCTTTATGGATACATACTGAAAAATCTCTCATGTTAAATCAATAGATTACTTCTCATGTAGGTGGTTTGAAAAACGTTTATGGCATCTAGATGTAGTCGCTGACTACAAATACATTTTTCTTTGGATGAGGATATTGGAGTTGAAAATTTCCATGCAGACTGGTATGTAGAACACCTTTTATCTAAATCCTTGTTTTTGTATTTCTATAGTCTTGGGCAAATGAATTTTGGATGTATATATGCATATTATTGAGCATGTTACAAGATCTAGATGAATGAAAATAAAACAAATTTGTAACGGGTTTTGTTTACCTTTTGTCCAAATTATGCCTTTGTTCCTGCAACAACTAGTATATTTGTGAACGGTGCTACCCCAATTCATTTGCATGCATGAAAAAACTACATAACTTTCTGAATTCACTATCAAATTTCTGATGTATCCATAAAGTTACTAGACTTGGAATTGGGAAAAACCTGGTGATGTAGAAGTGATCTTAGGCTAATTTCTTGTAGTTATTTTGTAGAGATAATAGGTCTTAAATATTTTCCTCTCGTTTTGTCTTTGAAAATAGTGTATTGAAGAATAAATTAAATCTACCCAATTATTGCTATATGAAAACCTTTATTATGTGGCACTATGTCAATTGTTTGAGGTAAATTTAATCATCAAATTAGCTATCCAAGACCTTACATTGATGATCATTTTTGGGAAATAGAAACAACTCATTTTTCATAGTAGCGGATTGTGACTACTATGTCATAATGAATTTGCATATGTCTTAGGTGTTTCTTTTGTGCTTCATAACCCATTGATAGTATGCTCTTGGCTCACTAAATAAGTAAGCATGTCTTCAATTGTGGCATGATGCCTTCTATGAACATGATGTAAAAAACATAAAAATATCCTTGAGAAATATGGATATTGGCATTGACAGTATAACATGAACAAGATCACATTTCAAAATGGCTTTTTTCATTATTATGTTAGATACACAAAGTAGTTATTCTCGACCTTTCACTTGGTTTTTTCTATGTCTATCATATCCTATGAAAATTCTCTGGAATGGCCACGACTCCAATGACTTCTTAACATTGTATGAATTTGTTCGTAAAACTAAAATTAGTATCTATTGAATACCCATTTAAATTTAGATAATAAAGTACAATTCAACCTTACCCATCAATGGAATATATAAAATAGTGTTTTTTTTCAAGTTTGGAAAATTTAAAGTAATATGTTCCTAACTACAATAAGAATATTTTTTGAGTCGATATTTAAGAATCAGAAATGAATTCTCAAGCATTAAGGTATTCTTTTATCAATGATTTATCTCCTACATAAAAAAAACTATTGGAAGATCTAATAATACCTTAAATTTTGTAAAATCACCAAGGTATAATATTATATGTTCGTCCTTAAGTCTAACATAATTTGTAGGATGGTTGGCATTCATAATGTTGTTTCTTTGGGGTTTTATTTGTGTCATTTTAGAGGAATATAAACAATAAAATTTGGATAGAACTATTATGTATGACTTAGAATTGTTTTTAAGAGTTTTGTGGATTGCATGAATCAATATGGTAAATTTCGTATTGAAGCCTTAGATTTCATATGTGCTTCATAAGGTCTAATATTGACTCCAAGACCAAAATAGATAGGTATTGATCAAGCACTGTTTGGATTTGTGGTCTTTGTAAAACTTTCCAAGTTGGGGATATGCAATGGTGTTGTCTATGAGTGTCCAATGGAGGCCTCAAAGCCTAGTGGAAAAATGTTATGAACACTTTCATGCAAAAATCTATGCAAGTCTCATTCAATTATCCATGTTGATTGCCACTAAACTAGTCTTGGTTTTTAGGATAAAGAAAAGCAAAGATTGGTTTATATTGAGAGGGTGGCATGTAGAAATTTGAAAGTATAGCTTTTTACTTTGCACACCCAAGGAAACCATGGGGTGGTTCACGATATGTTTTTTTGCTATAGGAAATTTAATGTTTTTTGTACTTGCTTGCAGAAACTCTTTGGAGATGGTGGTCGAGCTGCAATTCAGACACAAGGTTGAACTAACTAATCCTTTTGGCTAAACAGGTGTTGATGTGTATCAAAATATAACTTTTCAGGTGAGGTTATAATATTAGATATCTACAATTTTACAACCTTTACATTTATTTTCTTAATGTCATGAATGTGTGGCCATGAATTGTGGGTCTATTTTTAATTTATTATAACATATCAATCATGATAATTTATATTAGGTTTGGAACACATTCTTGATTCCAAAAAAATAGAATTTGTGTTTTTTCAACTATTGTGAAGTTAAGAATGGACAAATGATCTTATCTAAACGTTTGCAGGTCATGAAAAAAGATCACATATCCATTGTAACCCTCTTTGGTCATGATTTTAATAGAGGTAATGTCTTAAATTTTCACCTCGTCTAATTTACTTTCTTTCTCATGCAATATAGGGAGTTTAATGCATTCATTGATTGTGAAGTTTTTGAGTTTAATGCATTTTTTTTATTTTTGATGTATAAATTCTTTATAGTTTACTTTAGTTTATATTCTAGTGTTCATCGTCTTTCATGCCTTACACTTTGTATTGTATATTTTGTTTTTAGAAAAAGGACTTAGTATTGATGGTAAGAAACAGGAATTGAAGAAAGAAGAGAACAATAACATTGGAGGGGCAAAATGCAAAGAGAGAGAGAGAGAGAGAGAAGAGAATCAGTATAGTGATACATTTAGAGCCAATATCTCATATGAGACACACATAGAGATTGATGGTCAAGTCTTCGAGTTGGTGAATTCACTTGCAATGCCCTTGCAACACAATGATAATGTTTTGAAGTGATGAAACAATATTTCATGTGTAAATTGTAGTCCAACAAATACTAAGTTGGAAACTCCTATTGTAATACTTGATATTTCATATAATATAATTTGTGTTTGAAATTATTTATAGTTGCACTTGATATTATTTAATATTGTCATTAACATATGTAACTTTGTGTTTTCATTTCACATTATTTTAATTTAGTTGCAAAAGCATACTAATTAATTTATGTTGATTAATAATGAACACATAAAATCAATTTAAAACTTATAAATTAGTAGTTTATATTGATTAATGATGAATATAAATAAAATGAATGTATGATTAAATTAAATCGTTTATAATGATTATTAATGAAAGTAAATGAAATGACTATAAACTACTAGATTAGTAGTTTAGATAATAAATATCAAAGTGCCAAAAAAAGATAAATGACTACTTCAATTGATAAATTTGTGATTACAAAAAACGACCAAATTTTGCATATATACGACTATTAGTAGTTAATTTACAATATCTTATAACACGATCAAAATTTAGTCATATTTATTTGGTCATTAATTGGTTTCAACAATGACAAAAAATTGCATATATGTGACTATTAGTAGCTAATTTAAAGTATCTTATAACACGACCAATATTTTAGTCATATTTTTTTGGTCATTAATTGGCTTTATCGGGTGATCATATAGTAATATTTTTTGTTGTATATTTGGTCATTAGTTATGAAAATTAATGATTAAGTAAATGACTAAATTAATGACCAAATTAATGAATAAATATACTACTAGATGATAAAATTGAGACAACCAATTAATGACTAAGCTAAAAACGACTAAAAGTTGGTCGCGTTATAAGATACTGTAAATTAGCTACTATTAGTCATTGACTGAAAAATAGTCGTTTATATGCAAATTTTAGTCATTTTTTTAGTAATTAATTAGCCATTTTGTACTAGTGATATTTGTTGAATCATTGAGGTTTATCCATTGATAAGTGGGTTGACGATAAAACTAAATTTTCTAAGATATGGTATTTTTGAAAAAATATTAAATATTGAAAGTCCCTTGGCATTTCAAAGTCCTGATACTTCCCATGTCCTTGATCCCTACCTAAATGAACCATTGTGCCATTCCCATACACCAAAATAGGAATATTCTAATCACAAAAAAATACTCTAGCAAATATTTCCAGAATGAAGAGATCCATTTGTGTAATTTATTATCCTTTCTAATTCATCACTCCATATGCATTAAATTTATTATCTTGGTCAATATTTCTTACTACGAAGTTAATTTGTATGCCTCTATTGAAACAAGTTGTCATGTTAAAAATCAGAATATTGAATTTAATAAAGTAAGCATCATTTCAAATACTCAACACAACATACAATTTGAAATAAAAAATTGAAAGTGCAAACATCATACAATTTCTACCTAGAATACAAGCATTACATAAAATTCAGCTGCAGACATACACATGGAAACTCAATTAAATAAATTAGGCACATCATACAAATTTCAGATCAACATACAAGTTCAATTTGTAAACATTGTCAAAACAATTTACTACGGTTTTTAAAGCACACATACGAACATAAAGTAAACGTCATTTCAAATTCTCAACACAACATACGATTTGAAAACAAACTGAAAATTACCAAACATAATACAATTCTACCTGAAGAATACAAGCATTATGAAAACCACCTACATACATACACACGCAAATTTCAGATCAACATACAAATTCAATCTATCAAAACATTGTCAAAACAATCTACATACAAATTTTCAAAGCAAACATAAAGTAAGCATCATTTCAAATACTCAACACAACATACAATTTGAAATAAAAAAATCGAAATTACCAAACATAATACAATTTCTACCTAGAATACAAGCATTACATAAAATTCAGCTACACACACATACACATGGAAACTCAATTAAATAAATTAGGCACATCATACAAATTTCAGATCAACATACAAATTCAATTTATCAAAACATTGTCAAAACAATTTACATACGAGTTTTTCAAAGCACACATACAAACATAAAGTAAACATCATTTCAAATTCTCAACACAACATACAATTTGAAAACAAAACTGAAATTACCAAACATAATACAATTTCTACCTAGAATACAAGCATTATATAAAAGCCACCTACAAGCACATACACATGCAAATTCAATTAAATAAATTAGGCACATCATACAATTTTAGATCAACATACAAATTTAATCTATCAAACCATTGCCAAAACAATTTACATACAAATTTTCAAAGCACACATACAAACATAAATTAAACATCATTTCAAATACTCAACACAACATACAATTTGAAAAAAAATAAAATTGAAATTACCAAACATAATACAATTTCTACTTAGAATACAAGCATTATATAAAAACCACCTACACACATACACATGCAAATTCAATTAAATAAATAAGCCATCTCATATAATTTTAGATCAACATACAAATTCAATCTATCAAACCATTGCCAAAACAACTTACATACAAATTTTCAAAGGACACAAACAAAAAATAAAGTAAACATCATTTCAAATACTTAAAACAACATACAATTTGAAATAAATAATTGAAATTACCAAACATAATACAATTACTACCTAGAATACAAGCATTATATAAAAAGCGAGCCTACACACACATACACATGCAAATTCAGTTAAATAAATAAGGCACATCATACAATTTCATATCAACATTGTCAAAACAACTTACATACAAACAATCTATCAAACCATTGCCAAAACAATCTATCAAACCATTGCCAAAACATTCAAACCATTCATTCAATCTATCAAACCATTGCCAAAACATTCAAACCAAATCATTCAATCTATCAAACCATTGCGACAACAACTTACATACAAATTTTCAAAGCACACATACAAACATAAAGTAAACATCATTTCAAATGCTCAACACAACATACAATTTGAAAAAAAAATTGAAATTAAAATTTCTACTTAGAATACAAGCATTATATAAAAGCCACCTACACACACATACACATGCAAATTCAATTGAATAAATTAGGCACATCATACAATTTTAGATCAATATACAAACTCAATTTATGAAACAAACTAACATTGCCAAAACAACTTACGTACAAATTTTCAAAGCACACAAACAAGTATGAAGCAAACATCATTTCAAAACATTTCAACTACCCAACACAACAATGCAATTCCAAATAAAACAAACATAAATACAATTTCAACTTAGAATATAAATGTTATGAAAATCACCTACACATATGCAAATTCAATTAAATCAACATCATACAATTTCGGATCAACATACAAATTTAATCTACCAAACAACTTAATATAATATAATATAAAGAATAAAAAAGGGAAAAAAAATATAATATAATAAAGAAAAAAGAAGAAGAAGGAAACTGAAGGGGAAAAAAAAACAAAATAAAAATTTATTTTTTTTCAAAAAAAAATACAAGAGAAAGAGAAAAGAGATTTTATGAAATTATTTAGTGTTTTTATTTTATATGTGCAATCATATAATTTGCATGTATATAAAAAATCCCTACCTTTTTTTTAATGAACTGAAATATAAAATAAATAATTTAAATATAATTATATTTAAATGTGTATACCTGAAATGTATTTTGTTATGTATAAGTTAAATAAAATAATAAAATAAAAAAATGTAAAAAATAAATGCTGCAATACTCTAAGGAGAATGGGGCCCCATACTCCCTAAATTATTTGAGAGAAGTTTTACCTCTCCCAAAAAAAAAAAAAAAATATTATTAATACTTGTATGTACATAAAACTCACATTATTACAGGAAAAAAAAATTTTAAAAAAAAATTATTTAACTACATTCATATTTCTTTTTTGAATAAACATATAATCAGGAATCATCTCTGGTCGTCAATCTGGAAATAGACACGCAAAATCCAAAAAATATTCAATTTGTAAGAATAGTAATATATAATATTTTAAAAATATTGAGATTTTTTACATCTAATTTGTGATGAAGTAGATTTTAAAATTGTTTTATATATATATATATATATATATATATATATATTTTAAATTCAAAAATAAATCTTATTCAAACGCAATTCAATAAATACGTTGATACAAACCGATATTATAAGTACAAACTAGCTGTTGTGAGGTATATATTAAATAAATATGCAAAGCAAGCATTCTGATGCACAACGAAGTGCCGTTCGACGTGAGAATGCCAGTCATCATGAGAGGAATGCTCACAGGTGGGAGCCTATGAAAATCCCTCTAGAGGCAGGCCAAGGAATATAGGTTTATTGGGGATTATTATAGATATATTATTAGCCAGCGATTCACTTAAATTTTTTTTGAATAATTTCAATTTTAATTATGATAAAATAAATAGAATCATAAAAGCGTTTGGACAGTGGCATTCAGAAATATGGGTATCCCCCTGCATCGAAAAAAAAGCAGAGAAAGCACGAACCAAACCCATTCTCTTGTGCAGATTGGGTACCCGATTTGGAAGCAATGTGACTCAAAATTGGGATTAAAAAAAATAAAATTATATATATAATCACTTAAAACCCATAATAAGAAAAAAAAGTAAATCAAGAGCCGGGAGTTTTTTTACTTAAAACACATAATAAGAGCCGGGAAAAATAGAAGAAGAGCCAATTGAAATCCATTAAGAAAGGAAAAGAGTTTAAAGAGTCAAGATTCAGGAGCAAAGGGCCGGAAGGATGTTCTGCTCAATTTCAATTTCAATTTCCCGAACCAACGATTTCCTAATCTGTGTGATTTTTTTAATCGTGAAACTTATTTTAATTTTAATTATGATAAAATAAAAATGCTTAGACAATGACGTTTTGACAAAATTTCTAGTACTGAATATAAACCAGAGTATTTTTCTTACTAAAAAAATATGCCGACAAATTTAATTTAATTTCAAGAGGGTTGATCCACCGATCAAATTTAATAAAATCCTCTACATCATTTGAAAGAGAGAGAGGGAGTGAACACATACCTGGAGCTGGAGTTGAGATTGTTGTGGCCCTTTTCTGGAGAAGAGCGCCATGAACAAAACTCTGCTTTTTCTTGGGGAAGAGCTTCTTGGACAAAACTATGAACATTTTCTGGGGAAGAGCTCCTTGGACATAACTATGAACAATACTAGAAGAACAAATAATTTTGTTTAATAAAAAAAATTATAACACAACGGAAAGTCTCATGAGAGATTGCTTTTCATATAAAAGCACAACAACAGAAGTTTACAGAAATGTACCCGAGGCCCCTGAACCAAAAAATTTCTGAAGAGCAATTTCAATACGAGGACGGTGTGAACGATTATGATATTGTTTATGAGTCGTTCTCACCCTGCAAATAAGAAAAGAAATAGACATTAGATTTCTTCAGTCAAATAAGAAATAGACATTAGATTTCTTCACTCATTGTTGTTCCGAGGCTAGTAATTAATGGGAAAAAACATATCGGGGGCTAACTAGAATCACACAAATTTACAGAGAGCAGGAGAGCCAGATTATTGAGACCCTGAAGAATGCTGAAGAGAGAGCCCAATTTGGACATTTCCCTAAAAAAGAGAGCTAAAGAATGGTTAATCTTGTTAATTTAGATCCGCTGGTGGAAGAACCAATTATCCGGAGCTAGTGAATAATCTACAAGGGAAGATGCGGATGATAGGGTTGTAGGACAAGCGGCTAAGGCGAAGGCCCAACCAAAATGCATCCCCCGCAAAAGATAGCATAGAAAGAAGCAGAGGAAGCATGACCCAGTCGTCGATCCAAACCCATTATTTCCATATGCAGATTGAGTTCCCGTAAGAAAAAAAAAGAGAGGAGCCTCGAAGGGTTCAAATCTAGTTTTAAATCAAATTGTAATTCATTTAAAAAAAGAAAAGAGCTCAAAGATCCGGGAGCCTCGAAGGGTTAGGATTTAGTGTTATTTTCTTTGCAGGGGAGGATGTTCGGGTCAATTTCAGCTTAAATAATATTCCTTAACCAACGATTTCCAAATCTATGTGGTTTTTTTAATTATGAAACTTATTCTTTTAATTTTAATTATGATCCAATAAAGTGTACTGGAAAACGGTGATCGAAACGCTGATATATTAAATTAATCCCCTGAAAAATTAATTTAATTCCAGGGAGGGTTGATCTACCATTCAAATTTCATAACATCGGTTCCATCCTTTGGGAGAGAGGGAACCAGCGCATACCCGGAGCTGGAGCTGGAGTTTAGAGTGGTCGTGGCTTCTTTTTTCCCCTGAGAAAGAGATTCATGGACAGAATTCGAATAATAACAAAAGAACAAAGAATTTCGTTTAATAAAAGAATGATAATACAATGTAAATTTCCAGTGTAGTATCAGAGATTGCTTTTCATAAAAAACATACAACAACAGCAGAGTTGAGAAGAAATGTACCTGAAACCCTTAACCAAAAATTTCTGAAAAGCAATTTGAATACAGAAAGTCCTATTTCTTTCAGTCCTATTACCCAAATCCTATTTCTTTCAGTCCCTGCTGCCTCTTTCTCCTCTCGTCACTTAGACACCGGACCGGACCAGACATAGACACATACTCGACTCGGACTCAGCTTCGGACTCCCAATCCCCACGGACGGATAGAGCAGAGCGATGGACAGAGGAGGAAGATAATGACAAATTTGGGAGGCCGGACGTATATATACCTACTTCTTTTGAACGGATAAAATTTTTGTAATGCATCACTATCCATCTATTGAAGCATCCGTTACAGAGACAAGTTAAATGATTTTTTTAACCATTAATCGAAAGCTAGATACAGCAGAGCGCTTTTTTGAATCGCAGCGGTTCCTCACCTCAAACGGTGGTTACGTAAGCACTATGGAAAAAACATTGGATCTTAGCTTTTTTTGGGATTACGGTTCACCGTTGGATCTTGCTTTTTTTGGCATTACGGTTCACCACCTCAATAGTAAAAAGCATTTTCATCATGTTTGTGTTTTTCTTGAATGGGGGTGTAGTATTATTTTTTTTGTTTTTTTTCACTTTTTTACCTTTTTTCTTTCTTTTATTTAACTCTTTTTTAAATTTCAAATCGTCTTGAGTGTAGATTCAATTTATTTAACTTTTTTTAAATTTCAAATCTAGCATTTTCATCACGTCTCTTTGTCTTTTTTTTTGAATTCCGTGTAGTATTATTTTTCTTTTTTTTACTTTTTTACATTTTTTATTTTATTTATTTAACTCTTTTTTAAAATTTCAAATCTCCTAGAGTATAGATTCAATTTTTTTTTAACTTTTTTTAAATTTCAAATTCTCTAGAGTGTAGATTTTAAATTTCAAATCTTTTAGAGCGTAGATTCAATTCAGCAAATAAGTAAAATTTTACTCGTTTTTAAAATTAATTTTTTTATATACTTATTGTTTTCTTTAATGTAAGATGATATAAGATAACAAAGATTGTAATGAGGGGTGAATCCTTGAACTTTACAAAGGATAATTTTGTGTAGATAGATAATTGAGGTTATAAGAGTTAAGACTCACATGTATGTATATCAACTCTAACTTGTCATGTGATTTTTGTAGATTAGCTTAGAATTTTCTCAAATGCACAATTGTCATAATTGTGAAAATTCTAGGTCATCTCTTATTGAGTAATATATAATTTTTGTTGTTATATATATATATATATATATATATATATATATAGAGAGAGAGAGAGAGAGAGAGAGAGAGAGAGAAGTTAGGTGCCGTGCATTATGTCAAATGAGGATTACATAGACTAAATTTGTTTTATTACAGTAACATAAGTTCAGTTCAGAGCCTTGAGATTGCTAAGACCTCGTCTAACTAACACATCTTGTAAATAGAAATTGATACAAACATGCTCGGTTGTGCTAGACCTTGACATACATCAACATGAGAAGACTACTCAATGTTGCAAGCAAAAAAAACCAATGAGTCACAACAACTATTGGGCATAATCTCCAGGGCATCCATGCTCGCCGGTCACTACTCTCATCCTCCAATCTGATAGAATTCTCCTACCGAGCCCATCTATACCTCCCTATACAACCCTGCAATATTCAAATGATGTTGAACCTTATGCGGGGCTTTGTGCCATGATCAATGAAGTGACATGAGCACATGTAATGTGCCAACTATAGTGGGAGCCATGACTCCCTTTCATGCAAGCTGGCATCATGTCAAGGCAAGGGGGAAGGCATGGCGGAATGCCCACTCTTGGGCACCCTTCTTAGGGGATATTTAAATGATATACGTTGTTTCCAATTCTAAAGGTTATTTTCTTCCAACCTACCCATAAGCATTCTCCCATTTACGAAGATGGTCATAAATGTCTAGGTATGCATCCTCTTGCTCGTAAAGTATTGGTTTTCTATTGAGGTATTGTATGATTAGCATTTATGTGTCTTCTAAAATTAGGTCTTAAATTTGAATACTCACTGTTTTCTCACAATGCATTTTGGCATAAAGTTAAAATACTTAGTTGTTTATGTCTATCTATTAATGTTCTTTGAAACCTATTTAGTCATGTCCCCTTTCTCATAATCAAAATCCAAATTAGCTCTTAATCTTTACATTCTTCTTCTTCAACATGTATATTGCAACATACACACCAAGTTACACATTTCATTATGGGAAATGTGCTCATCAACACCACATTGCTCCTAACTATGAGCCTCACCTCGCGGTTCAAAATGTTGAGAATAATAGTGGTTTAGCTCACATTTTCTCACTTTTAATATATTTTCCCGTGTATAATAAAATGGACAATGCATATCGAAATCATCATCATATACTTCAACAAAAAAAATATGAATCCAAGTTATCATCAATGTACCATTAAATCCACTCATCCATTATTATCATGCATTTGAAATTCTTCTTCAATAAAAAATGCATGCTAATTGTATTTAATATTTGCTCTTGTTGTTCTATTTATTACCATGTAGAAAGTAATTTAAAACATTCTATTTTTTTTTGGTAAGATGAGTAGTACCTTTCATTTTCATTCATTTTTCAAAAAGGGAAAATTACAATAGATATGGCGGGGAAACCAGGTCTGTTGGTCATCGAAAGGCATTATATGCCATCCAAAACCAAAATATATTTAGTCTACCATATGCAGCTCTATAAGCCAATCTGTCTAATTCCTTAAAGAAGTTTGACTTGCTAAGGCTAATGCCTTCTATGTTCTTCATCAAAATATACATAAACATAACAGTAAATTGATAGGACGAGTAACAAGTTAGTCCTCCGAGGACTCGATGGGCGCTAGGTATCTAGCACTAGACTCGGGCATCTCGGATTGTTGCGGCCTCTTAAGGAGTTGTTTGATTCTTCCCGGACGAGAATTCTGCTGCTGAACTTGGAACTACACTAGCTGGAAATCTTCTTGAATTTCCCCTGTAATGACGATCTACTCGCATAAAATTAGTGGTGTGCATGATGGATTTTGCCACCAAATGTTTTATCCTCCGATACGGATGAAGGGTTTTCTAGTACTGTGAAACTCGCCTCTAGTGTTGCCCGGGTCGGGCACGATAAGTTCTCCTTCCAGAACCGCATCTTCTTCTTCTCGCTTGGTGAGTGAGGGCCTCCTCCCACTTCGCTATTAATTTCCTAACCCGACACAAAATCTCTTGAGCGTATGCCCGAGCGGTATCCTTAATATGTTTGGCTTGAGGTCTATGGCCCGACCTCCTCGGCACTTGGGAGGAGGGCTCTCCTTTCTATTTTTTGAGCACCCCGCTTCTGGGTTTGCCTCCCGCATTCTCGCCTCTGATTCCTCCTTTACACTCTTTGCATGCACCATCAACATCCCTCTTCCTTGTAGCGGTTCGTTAAGCGATGAAGCAATGTTCCTATGTGCCCCCCAATTGGGCTCTTGAAATCTTGTCTAGACCCTGTGTCCGCGACGATAATGAGAACCATACAAAAAATACATCATATTATCAATATGCTTCCTCAAAAGCGGGCCAAGGAAAAGGGAGAAACTTTGAAATCATGTTCTTCTAGTGTTGTGATACTATTCTATAGAAAACAAATGACTTAGCTCAATTCGCATCCATTTCAATGGCTTTGGAGAAGATACAATATCACTAATTACAAACTTTGGCCTCTTTAGTGTCACCACTCCCTGAATAATAGAAGGATCATGGAATAGTCATGATAATTCTCATGTCCTCCGGCATTTCAAGATTTATCTTATGATATTTAGTTCAAATTGTGTGGTTGTAGATGTCATATTATGCACATGAACTTATAAAAATCTAATTGTAGGTAACCATGGAGCAACACTACGAGCTACTCGAAAATAAACAATATTTCATTTGACTTTGTGATAGTATGTGTTTGTTTGCAAAACCATTACATCTTCATTTTGATGTATATGGCATAATGTATTTCCCTAAGTGGTTCAACTGAGAATTACTTGAAATGGTTACTTCGTGAATCATCTAGGTGGCACCTACTATGGAAAATTCTTTGAATTGATCATGAATGTTGTATTAGTCATGCATCCTTTAGTCCCCCCCCACACAAATACAAAAAAGTTTACTCATTTTGTTACCACTTGGAATATTTCTTGACCTTGCTTCAATTATCGATCGAGTTTTCAACACTTAAAAAATTGTGATTTTTATCCAATCATACCTATGACCTATAAGATATCAATGTAGGTAATTCAACACTAGGTTGTGCAAATTTCAAGTTTATAATTTTTTGGAACCAATTTTTTGTTGATTTCCATCAAGTTCTCTTAGATGACACTTTTAGTCATGTAGCTTGATTCTTAGCACACTCGTAGTTTTGATAATTTATGGAGAATGTTGCACACCCATATTTTTTATCTTAACAAGAAAAAAATTACGTTTACATCCAAGAAATTACATGTTACAAAGGTAAATAACTTATCGATTTACCTAAATCATTAAGAACATACCATTCAAGAGTGGTATTAAGCCAAAATAATATCATTACACGAGATCTACAACAATCGATCCTCTCATATAACTACTCTTTTTTGGAGATAAATTTATTTCAATGACATATAATATCTTCTCAAAAGGACATGCATAATCATATAAGGTATGATAGCCTTGTCCTTAACTCTATCACCACACAACATTCTAGCGGTTGTCAACATCATGCTAAACAAAATTCTACTTGTTAAATTGACTACCTTTAATATATGATAAGAAGTCATCACTCTATCAACAGATACCATTGTAGTCACTATGATGAATTGAAAATTTTATGCCACAAAATAAAAGTCTTTTCATTAAGTAGTTTCTTTTGTTCCAGGGGCCAATACAACACCCAAATTTCTATGATGAGCTTTAAATAGGGACAATGAGGATTTGGAATATTGACTTGGACCATTGACCCAAGGATGGCTCTTTAAAACATTATTTTGTTTTCATATAATAGGCTAGAAAGGTCAGGGAATATAGGTGATCCATGTATATTTTATTGCATGCCTTTGTAAGAAGGAAAAACACAACATAACTCTTTCCTTTGATATTATTAACTGTGCACCACATGTTGATATCATGCTACAACTATTGCAATGATTGTGTTAGATAAATCAAGTTAAATTTCACCCTAGATGAGCATCCCAGGTTGGAATAAAATGACATACCTCGAAAAGATAGAAAAAACATGGAAACCCTCTTTATTTTCATAAGTTTTCAACTACACATCACACTTTTCCATTATACTACACTTGCTAAAATTATTGTGTTGGTTGATAAATAATCCAATTAAATTCCACCTTTATTATCATCCTAGGTTGGCCTACCTCCAAAAGATAGAAAAACATAAAAATCCTCTTTCTTTAATCTTTTCAACTACACACCACACTTTCTCATTATGCTATTCTTATTACAATTATTGTGTTGGTTGATAAACAATTCAATTAAATTCCACCCTTGTATTAGCATCCTAGGTTGGAAATAATATATTTTGTTCAAGTTACCTACACCCCATGATAAGATAAAATGTAACAGTTGTTAGAGTTCCAAAAGCTTTATAGTCATCCTAGTCTAAACTTGAAAATAGGGAGAAAGAGAATGGAACCAAGCACAAATCACTAATTTAATATTTAAAATAGAATAACACAAAAAACATAAAATCAAATATCAACATCCAAAAAAACAAAATGATTAAATAAATCCTTTACATACTTATAAATCAATGCCACAATATAGTTGCAAAGGAATCCTTGTGTTCCAAGAATATAACTAAATGCCTCGAGTATCTATCTAGAACCTTGAGATTGAGAAAATATAGATAATTTCTTAAAAAAATATGAATTTTACCCTAAATATTTCACTCTGTGATGTCAAATTAATTCATCTAATCCAAGGATCTACAATTCAGATCGCATTCACTAAAGTAAGCATATGATAATGTAGACATAGATAGGATAAAAATGTATTCAAGATTTATAGTTTGTTGGTTTAAATTTGGGCTTCTATTAGAAATATATTGGACAAATTATTTTATTGTGAAGCCTAAGAGGCACTACATAAAACATGTGATAAATTGGGTGGTAGAGTAAAAAAAGGGAGCCAAATACTAGAGAATTTAATACTAAATAAGGAAGTGGAGGGAATATTTTAGTTTAATTCTTTGGGAAAACTCTAAACAAACTTAGAAAAAAAAATTCATTAAAAAAAATCATGGAGGAATAAATATCCCATGATAGGGATTGATTGAGATTGGAGGTGTGTATAGGTATCACAAAATATTCCATGGAAATATATTTCTAATTGTTGCAGATCCTTCTAAAATATCAGTTTCATTTCATTTTTTTCTTACAATCTTTTGAAGGCTCTCCACTTGAATGAGATTGGAAATATGATCTTAGAAAGCAAAATGTTGTTGCCAATCATTTGCACGATTATGAATACAAACACACTTGAAAGCTCCAAAATAGTACAATATATTTATTTTTTCTTGAAATTATCTTTATGGCCCCATTCCAATTACACGGATGAAAAAAAATTAAAATCTATTTGTTTTATACAACATTTATTTGGTTGGATAGGTTCTAATTGAAATTGGTAATCTAAATCATATTAGGTATTTATGTCCATACAAACAAATAGTTCAAATGTTTACACTCCAATATAGTATTTACAAGAGAAAACTCAAGTTTAGGAGCCTTGAGATCATAATGAAGAATATTTAGTGCATGTGGTGGGATAGGGAAGCTTCATTTTTTGCATTCTAAGGCCCCTTTGGTATCCACTACTTTGAGGGCATTGGAAAAAATAATTCTCCAATATTTAGGTGTGGTGTTGTCGGAAAAAATAATGGGGTTTGTTTTGCTGCTAGGAAAACAATGATTATTGACCAAAAAAACCATTGGAGGCTAATACTTACCGGTTGATGACATAGAAGTTCAACATGGATATTTTATTACTCCAAGTTGAGCTATCACCAAACATGTTTCTAGTAACATATTCCTTCTTTGAGGATTCAAGGACTAGAATAATTTATATGCCTATTGTGTTAGATTGGTAGACCCCCTTTGATTACTTAAATATACTTCAATTCCTTAACGGTAATATGCTCCCTTGCTGTATAAAAAAAATATACATTTAATCTATAAATACATTGTTCTAAAACTAATAGGCTTGTGGTACTAGCTATTTTATGAAAATATTTTCCCCTCGACGAGCCTTTTGTTCAAGGTAAATAATCTACATCAAGTTATATAAATGGAATTTCATTGTCTTGTTGTTCTTCCCCAATTAAGCTATTGTAATATGTTAGTGACTCAACATGAAACTAAGAAGAGGAAACCATCTTACTATTATATATTGTGTGAGAAAATATGATAATTCAAGAGAATATATGGTTTATTTCCATGATCTCTCAACCTTCATTAAAATTAATTTTTTTTGTAGTATATGTGGCAATTTTTGTCAACCTAAAACTCTTTTGAGACTCAACTAGCCTCTCCACTACATTTCGGGATTTCTCCCCCCACTATGGGTGCCTAACATTGATGAATGTAATATGGCATTTAGGGCCACAGGGAAACCATCAAACATCTGGCCATGTTTCCAATCTTCTAACACGCTTGTATTCCCCTAGATATAATGCCCTCACTAGTAAAATCTTGGTCATCATACTTCACAATTAACCCACCTTACGTGATAATAATGGTTCGTCATTTTACTTACAATTGTTTCCTTATATGCGAGGATGAGGGTGGTGTCATGGCGAGATAAGACCCTCCCTTGAGTCTATTTCCATCCCCCTGCCACCTCCATTAGAGGTCGTTCGTCCAGGGGCTAGTTGAGTCTCAAAAGAGTTAGAGTTTAACAGAGTCCAGGGGAATATATAATGTAGGGATCCTAGAGTCCACGGGCATAGTTTCTAGGTTGTATGAAATTTTGTTTCCGGATCGACATATATGGGGCAACAAGGGAGCTTGAATACAACAAAGCAAGGATGCTACTTTGGATGGGTGAGCTTAGATGCACCAACTGCTAGAAATTTTTTGAGAGAGATGTTCCACATTGTATTTTCTTCAAAAATCGATATGATGATAAAATATTCTACTTTGATGAGGAGCTGATGATAGCCATTGATTAATGCTATGCAAAGGCCATGTTCTAAGCCTCATAGTACAAATTCGTTATTAGTGATGAAACCCAACTTACCCGCAAATATATGGATAATTTGACCACAACATTTCCTAAAGAAACCTCCATAGCTAGCTAGTCTAGGGTTTCCTGTGAAGGCGCCATCAAAATTGAGCTTAATGAAACCTTGTGGTGGGGGAAACTAGGAGGAGGGATTGTCAAGGAAAGGAAGAATATAAGTGTTTGTGTGGAAGGGAGGGATAAAAGCTTAGTCGCGAGCGTATTATTATGATTTTTTTCTTCTCGGAGACCATTCCCAATATTGTGTAGTCCATTGTGAGGAGGAAATTGTCGATTTGAGTTGAGAAAGAATGAGGTTCCAAATAATGTCTAGGGAGGCATATGAATTTTTAAAAATTCTAGAGTTTTTTTTCCAAACGTTCCAAGTGAGAAATCTAAGGATGAGAATGCATGCTCTATTTATAACAATACGTTTCAGAGGACATTCTTCCCAATTATCCAAGGAGGCATTGATAAACTAAGAGGGTTGTCTTGGGCATTGGAAGAATATGGCTATCGAGTCCCAGAGTTTAGAAGACAAAGTGAAAGTAAGAAATAGGTGTGTAAGATCCTCAACCTAGTTCATGCATAGTGGGCATATTGATAGGCCCATGAAACCTCATCTCTGAAGTTTATCCCATGTTATAGTTTTTTTCTTTAGTAGAAACCATAGGAAAAGTGTTATTTTCATACAATGCCTCGTTTTTCAAAGGTTCTTCCAAGTAATATTACAAAATAAATTTGTTATTTAATATTTATTTATGTTAGTTTATGTTGGCACATATAGTTCATTAAAGTTTTTTTTTTTAATATTTATCTATGTTTAGTACATTGGTGTTCATTAAAATTAATTTTTAATATTTATTTATCTAGGTTTATGGTTGCTACATATTGTTCATTTAAGTTGTTCTTTAATATCTATTTATCTAAGTTCATAATTAGTCATTAAAATTGTTTATTAATATTTATTTACATAGGTTTATGGTTGGTATATATTTTTCATTAAAGTTGTTTATTTATTTATCTATGTTTGCTACATATTGTTCATTAAATGTTTTTTAATGTTTTATTTATCGATGTTTATGGTTGCACACATTGTTCATTAAAGTTATTTTTACATGTTTATTATAATGTATATTAAATAAAAAAGCTTCTCTTTTGCTTTCGAGACATTAAACATCTCTACTAACGAGGGTCAACCACGGGAAGGTGGAAGTTGATTTTCCCCAAAAACCGTGCATTGTTGATATGGGGTTTTTAACATATCAACATGCCAAAATAATTTTATTATATTGATTTATGAGATGAATGTAATTTTTTTTAATATACTATTAAAATTATTGAAAATAATAATTTTATCAATTTAGTTCAAATGAGAGAGAAAATGATTTTTTTTAATATGTTGATTTGAAAATAAAATATATTAACATTGTTTTTTTTTAAGTTGGTTAAAAACTTATTATATTATTATTTTTAATTATTTTATGAAGTTTATTAAAAGTTATATTAGTAATATTTTTTTTTTAAATAAATTAGAATAATATAATGTTAATAGAAAAAAAAGTGAAATCATAAAATATATAAAAGAAAAAAAAAGGTGAAAAAATAATGAAAAATAAAAGTGGAAAATGAAAAAAAAATTAGATGGATAAAATTAGATATATAAATATATATAATTAATTAATATAATAAATAAATACCTACTTCACACTTTAACTTAAAAAAAAACAACTTAATTTAAAAAACATTAATTCATAAAAGTATATATATATATATATATATATATATAAACAAATACTACTATAATCTATAATAATTTAATATAAATGTATACTACTATAATAATAATAGTAACAATAATGTAGTTATAATAAAATAATAAAATACAAAAAAATAAACATACACTAATAAAATATAAAACTATTAAATATACATTCCAAATTTATATAATGTGATAATAGAGAAACATTATTGGAGTCACACATACACAATTTCAATCTACATCAATACACACAAGATATAAGTAAATCAATCCATCCATGAAAATAAATGAGCACACCATACAAATGCAAGTCAAAATACAAACATAAAGTAAACATCTCATTGTAGAAACCACCAACATGCATATACAAAGAATTTCAATTACTCCAAGCAACATACAAAATTTGGAAAAAAAAACAATTAGCATAATACATTTTCAACTTAGAATACAAGCATTATGAAAACCACCTACATACATACACATGTAAATTTCAGATCAACATACAAATTCAATTCATCGAAAACATTGCCAAAACAAATCACATACAAATTTTTCAAAGCAATCATAATACAATTTCAACTTAGAATACAAGCATTATGAAAACCACCTACATACATACACACGCAAATTTCAGATCAACATACAAATTCAATCTATCAAAACATTGTCAAAACAATCTACATACAAATTTTCAAAGCAAACATAAAGTAAGCATCATTTCAAATACTCAACACAACATACAATTTGAAATAAAAAAATCGAAATTACCAAACATAATACAATTTCTACCTAGAATACAAGCATTACATAAAATTCAGCTACACACACATACACATGCAAACTCAATTAAATAAATTAGACACATCATACAAATTTCAGATCAACATACAAATTCAATTTATCAAAACATTGTCAAAACAATTTACATACGAGTTTTTTCAAAGCACACATACAAACATAAAGTAAACATCATTTCAAATTCTCAACACAACATACAATTTGAAAACATAACTGAAATTACCAAACATAATACAATTTCTATCTAGAATACAAGCATTATATAAAAGCCACCTACAAGCACATACACATGCAAATTCAATTAAATAAATTAGGCACATCATACAATTTTAGATCAACATACAAATTTAATCTATCAAACCATTGCCAAAACAATTTACATACAAATTTTCAAAGCACACATACAAACATAAATTAAACATCATTTCAAATACTCAACACAAGATACAATTTGGAAAAAAATAAAATTCAAATTACCAAACATAATACAATTTCTACTTGGAATACAAGCATTATATAAAAACCACCTACACACATACACATGCAAATTAAATTAAATAAATAAGCCACATCATATAATTTTCAGATCAACATACAAATTCAATCTATCAAACCATTGCCAAAACAACTTACATACAAATTTTCAAAGGACACAAACAAAAATAAAGTAAACATCATTTCAAATACTCAAAACAACATACAATTTGAAATAAATAATTGAAATTACCAAACATAATACAATTACTACCTAGAATACAAGCATTATATAAAAGTAGCCTACACACACATACACATGCAAATTCAGTTAAATAAATAAGGCACATCATACAATTTCATATCAGCATTGCCAAAACAACTTACATACAAACAATCTATCAAACCATTGCCAAAACATTCAAACCATTCATTTAATCTATCAAACCATTGCCAAAACATTCAAACCAAATCATTCAATCTATCAAACCATTGCGACAACAACTTACATACAAATTTTCAAAGCACACATACAAACATAAAGTAAACATCATTTCAAATACTCAACACAACATACAATTTGAAAAAAAAATTGAAATTAAAATTTCTACTTAGAATACAAGCATTATATAAAAAGCCACCTACACACACATACACATGCAAATTCAATTGAATAAATTAGGCACATCATACAATTTTAGATCAATATACAAACTCAATTTATGAAACAAACTAACATTGCCAAAACAACTTACGTACAAATTTTCAAAGCACACAAACAAGTATGAAGCAAACATCATTTCAAAACATTTCAACTACCCAACATCAACAATGCAATTCCAAATAAAACAAACATAAATACAATTTCAACTTAGAATATAAATGTTATGAAAATCACCTACACATATGCAAATTCAATTAAATCAACATCATACAATTTCGGATCAACATACAAATTTAATCTACCAAACAACTTAATATAATATAATATAAAGAATAAAAAAGGGAAAAAAAATATAATATAATAAAGAAAAAGAAGAAGAAGGAAACTCAAGGGAAAAAAACAAAATAATTTTTTTTTTTTTCAAAAAAAGAAATAGAAGAGAAAGAGAAAAGAGATTTTAAAAAATTATTTAGTGTTTTTATTTTATATGTGCAATTATATAATTTGCATGTATATAAAAATTCCCTACCTTTTTTTTAATGAACTGAAATATAAAATAAATAATTTAAATATAATTATATTTAAATGTGTATACCTGAAATGTATTTTGATATGTATAAGTTCAATAAAAAAATAAAATAAAAACATGGAAACAGTAAATGCTACACTACTCTAAGGAGGATGGGGCCCCATACTCCCTAAAGTATTTGAGAGAGGTTTTACCTCTCCCAAAAAAAAAATATACTTTTATTAATACTTGTATGTACATAAAACTCACATTATTACAGGGAAAAAAAAAGAATAATTATTTAACTACATTCATATTTCTTTTTTGAATAAACATATAATCAGGGAATCATCTCTGGTCGTCAATCTGGAAATAGACGTGCAAAATCCAAAAATATTCCATTTGTAAGAATAGTAATATATAATATTTTAAAAATATTGAGATTTTTTACATCTAATTTGTGATGAAGTAGATTTTAAAATTGTTTTATATATATATATATATATATATATATATATATATATATATAAATTCAAAATAAATCTTATTCAAACACAATTCAATAAATACGTTGATACAAACAAATATTATAAGTACAAACTAGCTGTTATGGGGTATATATTAAATAAATATGCAAAGAAAGCATTCTGATGCACAACGAAGTGCCGTTGGACGTGAGAATGCCAGTCATCATGAGAGGAATGCTCACAGGTGGGAGCCTATGAAAATCCCTCTCCAGGCAGGCCAGGCACTATAGGTTTATTGGGGCTTATTATAGATATATTATTAGCCAGCGATTCACTTAAAAAAAAATTTTTTGAATAATTTCAATTTTAATTATGATAAAATAAATAGAATCATAAAAGCGTTTGGACAGTGGCATTCAGAAATGTGGGTATCCCCCTGCATCGAAAAAAAGCAGAGAAAGCACGAACCAAACCCATTCTCTTGTGCAGATTGGGTACCCGATTTGGAAGCAATGTGACTCAAAATTGGGATTAAAAAAAATAAAATTATATATATAATCACTTAAAACACATAATAAGAGCTGGGAAAAAAAAGAAGAAGAGCCCTGAACGGTTCCAATTGAAATCCATCCAGGCATCCATGCTCGCGGGTCACTACTCTCATCCTCCAATCTCATAGAATTCTCCTACCGAGCCCATCTATACCTCCCTATACAACCTGCAATATTCAAATGATGTTGAACCTTATGCGGGCTTTGTGCCATGATCAATGAAGTGACATGAGCACGTGTAATGTGCCAACTATAGTGGGAGCCATGACTCCCTTTCATGCAAGCTGGCATCATGTCAAGGCGAGGGGGAAGGCATGGCGGAATGCCCACTCTTGGGCACCCTTCTTAGGGGATATTTAAATGATATACGTTGTTTCCAATTCTAAAGGTTATTTTCTTCCAACCTACCCATAAGCATTCTCCCATTTACGAAGATGGTCATAAATGTCTAGGTATGCATCCTCTTTCTGTCAAGTATTGGTTTTCTATTGAAGTATTGTATGATTAGCATCTATGTGTCTTCTAAAATTAGGTCTTAAATTTGAATACTCACTGTTTTCTCACAATGCATTTTGGCATAAAGTTAAAATACTTAGTTTTTTATGTCTATCTATTAATGTTCTTTGAAACCTATTTAGTCATGTCCCCTTTCTCATAATCAAAATCCAAAGTAGCTCTTAATCTTTACATTCTTCTTCTTCAACATGTATATTGCAACATACACACCAAGTTACACATTTCATTATGGGAAATGTGCTCATCAACACCACATTGCTCCTAACTATGAGCCTCACCTCGCGGTTCAAAATGTTGAGAATAATAGTGGTTTAGCTCACAATTTTCTCACTTTTAATATATTTTCCCAGGTATAAGAAAATGGACAATGCATATCGAAATCATCATCATATACTTCAACAAAAAAAATATGAATCCAAGCTATCATCAATGTACCATTAAATCCACTCATCCATTATTATCATGCATTTGAAATTCTTCTTCAATAAAAATGCATGCTAATTGTATTTAATATTTGCTCTTGTTGTTCTATTTATTACCATGTAGAAAGTAATTTAAAACTTTCTATTTTTTTTTGGTAAGATGAGTAGTACCTTTCATTTTCATTCATTTTTCAAAAAGGGAAAATTACAATAGATATGGCGGGGAAACTAGGTTTGTTGGTCATCGAAAGGCATTATATGCCATCCAAAACCGAAATATATTTAGTCTACCATATGCAGCTCTATAAGCCAATCATGTCTAATTCCCTTAAAGAAGTTTGACTTGCTAAGGCTAATGCCTTCTATGTTCTTCATCAAAATATACATAAACATAACAATGAAATTGATAGGACGAGTAACAGAGTTAGTCCTCCGAGGACTCGATGGGCACTAGGTCTCTAGCACTAGACTCGGGCATCTCGGATTGTTGCGGCCTCTTAAGGAGTTGTTCGATTCTTCCCGGACGAGAATTCTCGCCGTCGAACTTGGAACTACACCAGACTGGAAATATTTTTTGAATTTCTCGTAATGACGGATCTACCCTGCATAAAATTAGTGGTGTGCATGATGGATTTTGCCACCAAATGTTTTATCCTCCAATACGGATGAAGTGTTTTCTAGTACCGTGAAACTCGCCTCTAGTGTTGCCCGGGTCGGGCACGATAAGTTCTCCTTCCGTAACCGCATCTTCTTCTTCTGCTTGGTGAGTGAGGGCCTCCTCCCACTTCGCTATTAATTTTCTAACCCGACACAAAATCTCTTGAGCGTATGCCCGAGAGGTATCCTTAATATGTTTGGCTTGAGGTCCGTGGCCCGACCTCCTCGGCACTTGGGAGGAGGGCTCTCCTTTCTATTTTTTGAGCACCCCGCTTCCGGGTTTGCCTCCCGCATTCTACCTCCGATTCCTCCTTTACACTCTTTGCACGCACCATCAACATCCTCTTCCTTGTAGCGGTTCGGTAAGCGATGAAGCAATGTTCCTATGTGCCCCCAATTGGGCTCTTGAAATCTTGTCTAGACCCCCGTGTCCGCGACGATAATGAGAACCATACAAAAAATACATCATATTATCAATGAGTCGTAACAAGTAATTCATAAGCCGAATTTCCCATGTCGCGACCATGATTATGACCCACACCCCTACCCAAGGACCGGTGTCGGGATTTCCCCGGTTTCCCTCTTGTCCTTACAACAATGTTGATCCTATCTTGCCCGCACTCCCCAGAGAGGCGGAAAAAATTATGTCGTAACCACAAAATGCTCTTTCAATTTAATGTGTAGGTTAGGGTGGTGATGCCAACTTGCATATTGGGTGGCCAACCCTACTAGTTCATGGTTTTTGTAATCACCTACTACCCTACCCATCCCCATATCCCCCATTTTATGAAGCATGATGCCAAACAAAATGGAAATAGACTTTATCAACCCAGTTAAAACCACATAAAACTTCTCGAGACCCCTATGCATCCAGTGGAGCCCTTACACCCAAAAAAACTATTCCAATGCAAAGCTGAAAGCATGCAATTTCCAATGATTTCCATACTCGGGAGACAGAAATGATGTAAAGGACAAAACAACATACCCTTGGATTGTTGGGTGTCACACCCTATGGTTCACCGGTCCATCGCTCCCTGTCGACACCGGTCCCGTTGATCTTCACCCGCGGAGATATGCTCTCACAATACCATAACCGAAAGTATAAACTCCTGCCGGAGGCTCCATTCCATTATACCCCACTTACCGTATGATGGCTCGCTCGTGAATTCGAGTCATGTCCTTCACACACGGCCTTCGACCGCCTCCATCCATTAGAAACCCGATGCTAGCCGACCTATCTTGCAGGGCCACAAGGCCTCTCCTTTAATGATTTAATGATGATCCGACCCTAGGAATCAATACCAAGATCGCACCCTCGATCGTGGGGAATTTAAAACTTTATATTATTTTTTTAGCATCAAGTCTTTTTTTTTGTAAATGAAATTAATTAATTGGGGAAATTCATGCGATGGAAGAATGGTAATTTTCATTTTCAATTTAATCTACTTGAAACTACTTTATTAGGCTTGATTTGCCTCTTTTTTTTTTTAACCCATCATGCATTTTTCCTCATTTTGAGGATGAAACTTAGGGTAAACTACATTCGTCAAGGCTCAAGGGTTCATTCCACCTTCAACAATCACACCAACGAAGGTGATGGAATTGTTGGTACCTTTCCATAATCACGTACGTATGCAATAATTGTTTGAAATATGTCCATCCCAGCTTCATTGGTGTGATTGTTGGTACCTTGCTATTATCACATTTAGACATCTTGCTCATGAAGAACACACATGTCACAATATTGAAATCTATTGGGGATGTCCACATTTTCTCCTTCCAAGCACTCTAACTAGATACAATTGATTAATTTTCCCTATTATGACAATGCCTCAAGTTATTTTCCTTTTAATGGCATGTGTTTGTTGGTTTTTTTTCTAAACATTTCTTGGGCTTAAACATATTACTATCTTCAATTAACTTAGGAAACATCATTTTATGTTTTTCCCGTGAGCTCGCTTTATGCTACTATAACTCGATATTTCTCACTCTTGGATGGTTGCCTCTAAATCCAACACTAGATTTGTTTTGAGTTTTACAACTTCTATATATGATGGATATTATGTAGGGACCTTAACTGATCATCTTAGTTGTTTTCCATACATCGTAGAGTTCGTCTCACACAAATTGACAAGGTAATAATTACTCATATGTGGACTTTGACAAATAGGTGTTAATTGGTTAAGGCCCTTTTGACATTTAGTTCTCTATCCCCTCCATTGCTAAAACTTGATTTATGGTACTAGTTGAACAACTAAACAAGGGAGAATCAACAAACATGAATTCTAATAATGTTTGTACTCATACTAACAAGTCGTTTAAAAATTGTTTCAATGGCTATTGGTTTTCCTCCATTAAACTTTATCCTAGTTTGAGCCAAAACTCACCTAGATTTGGTTTTGTATTCACTAACTAAAGGCTTTGTGAAATCCAACTTTTGCGACATTTCCATTTCTTAGGTAAGTTAACATTACCATTATGAATTACCACATGTCACTTTGTCTTTTTTTTCTGAATTTATCTATTCTATTTATAATACAAAAAATGAATTACAAAGAGGCAGCGGCCTCAGCAGAGCTTCCCCATAGTAACGGCATTCTTACGCTGCAAACATGACTTAAAAAAGTTTACCGGACATACCGGACAAACAAAAAACCATCCCTGTCGACAAACAAAAAACATGCCGCCCATGCAGGGGAAATCGGCCTTGGAACATTCGACAGATTATCAAAAAACTGAAGCGATGAGCAAGTAAACATGATGAGCTTAGGAGTGTACCCGACCAAAAACCTATGAAGAAAGAAACCGTGAGTTCGACCGGATTAAGAATCATGAGAGAATGAGGGGGGGGTTCCTCAACAACACGACAACCATAAGCATACGGGTCATCTTCCTCTGCTCGCTTGTTGTCTTTAACATTGTGGCAGCCTCGCTTGATGTTGCCCAGGTTGTCTTCATGGCCAATGTCCTGATTTTCACCCTGCAGCTAGGAGCTTTTCTCTTCGAGTCGACACTTGGTGGAGTGCAAAGCTTGTCACCGGCCCTTTTGTCCAAACCGATGCCGAATGCTCCGCTTCCGAACCAAGGGGCTCCTCCTTGAGCTCGATGGTAATGGTGGCGGTTATTGTAGGCCGGTTCAACGAGCAAGGGAAGCGAAGATGGGCAGTGTGAAGATGCCCGGGGGTTGATAATTGGAGAGACAGGGGAAGTGCGGCGAGCCCAATTCAAATTGAGAAAGCCCACGCCCACGTTCGCGACCACGACCGCTTTCGGTATCGGGATAACGACTGGTGAAGTTATCTGAGGAGGGAAACGAAGAGCCATAAGTTGAAGTGGAGGGTCGGGCGGGGGGAGATGACCATGACTGTTGCCTTGCCGGCAATGCATACGCTGTCGAAGGCGTGGCATGATTCTCTGAGAAAGGTGACAAGAGTGACCAGCAGAATGAATGGGGATGGAGTTCAAGGGAGGGCTTTCTCGCAGAGCAGGGGAATTCACATTGGGTGGATCGAGCTACGGATTGCGAGTGTGCTCGCAATATGTGAATGCCGGGAGTTAAATCAATGCAGCAAACGATGGAGCATCGACGCCCTATCCTGGTTCGAGAGCTAGGGCTCGTAGCAACAGGGGAGCAACTAGAACGCAGGGGAGGCAGAGCGAGAATGAAGCTTCCAGAGGTAGCCATTCTCATAATGGACGGAAGCTGGTCCGGGCTTCGTGTCTGCATTAATGCGGCAATGCAAATGACGGTGGGTATATTTATGAGGAATATGACGTGAGTTTGGGTGGCGAAGTATTGAGCCGATGCGCCGACCCATAGCCTCCTCCACGTACCATTGCAACTAATCACCCGCATCCGAGGACCACATGGCACTTTGTTGCTTGAGGTCTAGTAAGAAAATAAAATTGGAAGTTATTTTTTTCTTTTTTCTCTTATGGGTATGATAGATGAAATTCTTTGATCTTTGTTTAGAAAAATACATGTTTCTTATGTAAATGGAATACTTTTTCACTCGTAACTTTTTGCTTAATGTCTTTTATATTGGATATGACCCTAATGGTGGCTTTAAAATATAGTCCTAAGTCACTATAAATTCAGAATATTATTTTTTTGAAACGTGAAGGAACAGGGGTATACTATTTCAACATCTCTAAAAAATTCAAAACATAGAGAAATAATAGCAAAAAATGTTAATACAAGAAAATATTACAAAATTAGAACAACTCAAAACATGAGCACACAACCAAAAAATGTTATATTGATTTTTTCAATTATTAGATATTTTAATCAAGATGTGAGTATATCAAGATAAGTACATCAAGACATTAAGGGTCTAGATGATGATGATGTAGATCACCATTCGTTTAATATCCCTCATTATGCTGGCATTTAGTTTGAGTTTGAGGATACCAAGAACAACCATTGTTAATGAACTTGAGTTTGAGTCATGATTTACCATTATTTCATCCATATAACTATCTTTAAGATATACATTTCTATTTTCCTTATCTTTATTCTTATATATAAGGAAACTTTTCCAATGGCACTAGACTAGATCTTCTATCTTCATGGAGCTAAAACTATCATGCTTTCCTAGCTTGACATACTTGTATGTGCTCTAATTTTTATTACATGCCAATGAAATTGGTATCCATCTTAAAATATAGGACTAGTAACCTAAAAAAGGTGAAGTTAAATCCATAAAAATTTTTAATGTGTTTCAACCATTTTGTATTTTCTTTGTTTATTCTTAAAATTGTATTCATTTTAAAACATAAGACTTAATAAAACATTGAATCACATAGAAAAAATTAAAACTAATCAAACATCGGATAAGACATTTTTTAATGAACTAATGCACATGTAATGATGGAGGGATCGATAACAACAACAATGATGGAGTTTAATTCAATAAACAACTAAATTGATTGGATAAATAGATGCATGTAATAAGCAAGGCATATGTGGATTAAATTAAGGAGGCATAGAAAATATGGTTGGGTTGAATAAATAACTACCTTAATATATCAATGAAGCCGAAATCTAGATGCGTTAAACTAATAAATTTATGTGTTAACCATGGCAAAAAAATCAAGGATAAACAAAACTAATGTGAGAATCAGAGCTATCCATACCCTCCACATGCTATGGACAATAGTTGGGACCGTCCTAGATAAGTGTGTAAGTTACCATTAGCTCCACTTTATTGTTTTCCCTCCTCCCTAATCCTAATAAGAATGCTATTTTGACATTGTTTATGAGAGGGAGGACTTGATCAGTGTCACTCTACCATGGGTTATCTATTGACAATTCATTAACGTATACCATGTTTTTTTCCAAGGGCCCCGATTAGGGAAACTAGAACTTAGGGGCCTTCATTTTCTTCCTTATCGTTCCATCCGGAAATTAATCTTTAATTGATTGGTATGGATTTTTTCTTTTTCTTTTTCATCCATTGACTTTTTGGCTAGCCAAATTAACCATATGATGTGAAGAGGGAGTCTTTGAGCTATATTATCACGTATTTTTTCTTGTTCAAGCAAAATTTTTGGACGCTACACCTCTAACCTCTAACCATCCAAAATAGGCTCAGAGGCCATTACCCTAGTTGCATAACTCTATATTTCCCCAAGCATGAGAAATTCATGAATAAATGAGAGATTGTTTCTATACCCTCCACATACCAATGGACAATAGTTGGGACCCTACTAGCCTTTGCACTACAATGCATCCCAAGTTAATATTTTATTATTGAGTGTCAAGCCATGAAAAGGGTATCACCTTTGGTGGTGCCTATAACTTCCCATTTCAAACCCACTAAGGATTATGATGGTTTTTCATAATTAATTACTATGAGTGATAACCAAAATTCACTAAGTATGCACCCCATATGGGGTAGACACTCTAACAAGTGTATCCTCCTCCTTGACAAGCCTAATCCCAAAATTGATGAAGTGGCTAGTAAAAATATGCCATTTAACAACCATCCCCCCTCAAATATCTAGATATTTGTTGAATCATTGAGGTTTATCCATTGATAAGTGGGTTGACGATAAAACTAAATTTTCTAAGATATGGTATTTTTGAAAAAAACATTAAATATTTAAAGTCCCTTGGCATTTCAAAGCCCCGATACTTCCCATGTCCTTGATCCCTACCTAAATGAACCATTGTGCCATTCCCACACACCAAAATAGGCATATTCTAATCACAAAAAAATACTCTAGCAAATATTTCCAGAATGAAGAGATCCATTTGTGTAATTTATTATCCTTTCTAATTCATCACTCCATATGCATTAAATTTATTATCTTGGTCAATATTTCTTACTAGAGACCTCTCTTTATGATGAGTTTGAATAACCCATTTTGTGAGATTTGTTAGGCATTTTAATCAACTTATATAGATGCATTTGTTTTATGGGTATATCTATAAATATTATAGCAAAATACCTCTCTTAAAGAGGAGTTTCCAACCCCCCCTTTATGTGATTTTTTATGTATTTTGATCCATTCTTGAGTTTGTGCATTTCTTGATAAATATTTCTTGTGAGATATCTCTCTCAATAATGAGTTTCCATTCCTCCTTTCGAACAAAGGCCTTTGATCAAAGTGATATGTGCTTTATACCCCAATCATGTTGTTCCTTGGACTATTTCTGATAGGTCCTCCCAATTAACCAATGGAATGCCCCTTCGCTTCTTGTTTCCTTTACAATGATAAGAGAACCATTCATTCCTATTTCGATTTATACTATAATTGGGGATGCATGCTACTCAAAGATATAATACAAGGATGGAGAAGAGGATTCTTTTCATGAGTTCCACCTTGATATCCATAGAGATCCATATATGTACCTAACAATTGACCTTCTTGATGTTGTAAATGAGCCACAAGTTACAACTACAACTTCACTCTATATCTCTGAGGGCTTCAACTGTAAACCCAAATAACAATATTATTCCTCAAAAGGGGCCAAGGAAAAGGGAGAAACTTTGAAATCATGTTCTTCTAGTGTTGTGATACTATTCTATAGAAAACAAATGACATAGCTCAATTCACATCCATTTCAATGGCTTCGGAGAAGATACAATATCACTAATTAAAAATTTTGGCCTCTTTAGTGTCACCACTCCTGAATAATAGAAGGATCATGGAATAGTCATGATAATTCTCATGTCCTCTAGAATTTCAAGATTTATCTTATTATATTTAGTTCAAATTGTGTGGTTGTAGATGTTATGTATATGCATACATTTATTTCATCATTATTACCGTGCTTAATAGACTACCTCAAAACTGCTAAAATAAACAATATTTCGACTGATTTGTGATAGTATGTGTTTGTTTGCAAAACCATTACATCTTCATTTTGATGTATATGGCATAATGTATTTCCCTAAGTGGTTCAACTAAGAATTACTTGAAATGGTTACTTTTGTGAGTCATCTAGGTGGCACCTACTATGGAAACTTCTTTGAATTGATCACGAATGTTGTATTAGTCATGCATCCTTTATTTCCCCCCCACACAAATACAAAAAATTTACTCATTTTGTTACCACTTGGAATATTGCTTGACCTTGCTTCAATTATCGATCAGGTTTTCAACACTTAAAATTTGTGATTTTTATCCAAGCATACCTATGACCTATAAGATATCAATATAGGTAATTCAACACTAGGTTGTGCAAATTTCAAGTTTATAGTTTTTTGAACCATTTTTTGTTGATTTCCATCAAGTTCTCTTAGATGACACTTTTAGTCATGTAGCTTGATTCTTAGCACACTGGTCGTTTTGATAATTTATGGAGAATGTTGCACACCCACATTTTTATCTTAACAAGAAAAAATTACGTTTACATCCAAGAAATTACATGTTACAAAGGTAAGTACCTTATCGATTTACCTAAATCATTAATAACATACAATTCAAGAGTGGTATTAAGCCAAAATAATATCATTACACGAGATCTACGACAATCGATCCTCTCATATGACTACTTTTTTTTGGAGATAAATTTATTTCAATGACATATAATATCTTCTCAAAAGGACATGCATAATCATATAAGGTATGATAGCCTTGCCTGAACTCTATCACCACACAACATTCTAGCGGTAGTCAACATCATGCTAAAAAAAATTCTACTTGTTAAATTGACTACCTTTCATATATGATAAGAAGTCATCACTCTATCAACAGATACCATTGTAGTCACTATGATGAATTGAAATTTTTATGCCACAAAATAAAAGTCTTTTCATTAAGTAGTTTATTTTGTTCCATGGCCAATACAACATCCAAATTTCTATGATGAGCTTTAAATAGGGACAATGAGGCTTTGGAATGTTGACTTGGACCACTAAACCAAGGATGGCTCTTTAAAAAATTATGTTGTTTTCATATAATAGGCTAGAAAGGTGAGGGAATATAGGTGATCCATGTATATTTTATGGCATGCCTTTGTAAGAAGGAAAAACACAACATACCTCTTTCCTTTGATATTATTAATTGTGCACCACACATTGATATCATGCTACAACTATTGAAATGATTGTGTTAGATAAATCAAGTTAAATTTCACCCTAGATGAGCATCCCAAGTTGGAATAAAATGACATACCTCGAAAAGATAGAAAAACATGGAAATCCTCTTTATTTTCATAAGTTTTCAAATACACATCACACTTTTTCATTATACTACACTTGCTAAAATTATTGTGTTGGTTGATAAATAATGCAAATAAATTCCACCTTTATTATCATCCTAGGTTGGCCTACCTCCAAAAGATAGAAAAACATAAAAATCCTCTTTCTTTCATCTTTTCAACTACACACCACACTTTGTCATTATGCTATTCTTATTACAATTATTGTGTTGGTTGATAAATAATTCAATTAAATTCCACCCTGTATTAGCATCCTAGGTTGGAAATAATATATTTTGTTCAAGTTACCTACACCCCATGATAAGATAAAATGTAGCAATTGTTAGAGTTCCAAAAGATTTATAGTCATCCTAGTCTAAACTTGAAAATAGAGAGAAAGAGAATGGAACCAAGCACAAATCACTAATTTAATATTTAAAATAAAATAACACAAAAACATAAAATCAAATATCGACATCCAAAAAACAAAATGATTAAATAAATCCTTTACGTACTTATAAATCAATGCCACAATATAGTTGCAAAGGAATCCTTGATTTCCAAGAATATAACTAAATGACAAAGAGTATCTATCTAGCACCTTGAGATTGAGAAAATATAGATAATTTATTAAAAAATATAAATTTTACCCTAAATATTTCACTCTGTGATGTCAAATTAATTCATCTAATCCAAGGATCTACAATTCAGATCGCATTCACTAAAGTAAGCATATGATAATGTACACATAGATAGGATAAAAATGTATTGAAGATTTATAGTTTGTTGGTTTAAATTTGGGCGTCTATTAGAGATATATTGGACAAATTATTTTATTGTGAAGCCTAAGAGGCACTACGTAAAACATGTGATAAATTGGGTGGTAGAGTAAGAAAAGGAGCCAAAATACTAGAGAATTTAATACTAAATAAGGAAGTGGAGGGAATATTTTAGTTTAATTCTTTGGGAAAACTCTAACAACTTAGAAAAAAAAATTCATTAAAAAAATTATGGAGGAATAAATATCCCATGATAGGGATTGATTGAGATTGGAGGTGTGTATAGGTATCACAAAATATTCCATGGAAATATATTTCCAATTGTTGCAGTCCTTCTAAAATATAAGTTTTATTTCATTTTTTCTTACAATCTTTTGAAGGCTCTCCACTTGAATGAGATTGGAAATATGATCTTAGAAAGAAAATGTTGTTGCCAATAATTTGCACGATTATGAATACAAACACACTCGAAAGCTCCAAAATAGTACAATATATTTTTTTTTTTTGAAATTATCTTTATGGCCCCATTCCAATTACACAGATGAAAAAAAATTAAAATCTATTTGTTTTATACAACATTTATTTGGTTGTATAGGTTCTAATTGAAATTGGTAATCTTAACCATATTAGGTATTTATTTCCATACAACAATAGTTCAAATGTTTACACTCCAATATAGTATTTACAAGAGAACACTCAAGTTTAGGAGCCTTGAGATCATAATGAAGAATATTTAGTGCATGTGGTGGGATGGGAAGCTTCATTTTTGCATTCTAAGGCCCCTTTGGTATCCACTACTTTGAGGGCATTGTAAAAATAATTCTCCAATATTTAGGTGTGGTGTTGTCGGAAAAATAATGGGGTTGGTTTTGCTGCTAGGAAAACAATGATTATTGACAAAAAAACCATTGGAGGCTAATAATTACCGGCTGATGACATAGAAGTTCAACATGGATATTTTATTACTCCAAGTTGAATATCATAAACATGTTTCTAGTAACATATTCCTTCTTTGAGGATTAAAGGACTAGAATAATTTATATACTATTGTGTTAGATTGGTAGACCCCCTTTGATTACTTAAATATACTTCAATTCCTTAACGGTAATATGCTCCCTTGGTGTATAAAAAATATACATTTAATCTACAAATACATTGTTCTAAAACTAATAGGCTAGTGGTACCAGCTATTTTATGAAAATATTTTCCCCTCGACGAGCCTTTTGTTCAAGGTAAATAATCTACATCAAGTTATATAAATGGGATTTCATTGTCTTGTTGTACTTCCCCAATTAAGCTATTGTAATATGTTAGTGACTCAAAATGAAACTGAGGAAACCATCTTACTATTATATATTGTGTGAGAAAATATGACAGTTCAAGAGAATATATTGTTTATTTTCATGATCTCTCAAGCTTCATTAAAATTAATTTTTTGTAGTATACATGGCAATTTTGTCAACCTAAAACTCTTTTGAGACTCAACTAGCCTTTCCACTACATTTCAGGATTTCTCCCCCATTGTGGGTGCCTAACATTGATGAGTGTAATATGGCATTTAGGCATTTTAGGGCCACGAAGAAACATCGAGCATACGGCCATGTTTTCGTCTTCCTTACGCTTGTATTCCTAAGATATTGCCTCACCCAGGTAGTGTTGTCATGCTTCACGGTCAAAGCACATAAATAATGGTTCGTCCTTTGCTTACCATTGTTTTATTTTGTGTTGAGATGAGGGTGGTGTCATGAAGAGATAAGACCCTCCCTTGAGTCTATTTCCATCCCCTGCCACCTCCATTAGAAGTCGTTCGTCCAGTGCTAGTTGAGTCTCAAAAGAGTTAGAGTTTAACAGAGTCCATCAAATATATATTGTAGGGATCCTAGAGTCCATGGCATAGTTTCTAGGTTGTATGAAATTTTGTTTCCAGATCGACATATATGGGGAAACAAGGGAGCTTGAATAAAACAAAGCAAGGATGCTACTTTGGATGGGTGAGCTTATATGCACCAACTGCTAGAAATTTTTGAGAGAGATGTTCCACATTGTATTTTCTTCAAAATCGATATGATGATAAAATATTCCACTTTGATGAGGAGCTGATGATAGCCATTGATTAATGCTATGCAAATTCCATGTTCTAAGCCGCATAGTACAAATTCGTTATTAGTGATGAAACCCAACTTACCTGCAAATATATGGATAATTTGACCACAACATTTCCTAAAGAAACCTCCATAGCTAGCTAGTCTATGGTTTCCTGTGAAGGCGCCATCAAAATTGAGCTTAATGAAACCTTGTGGTGGGGGAAACTAGGAGGAGGGATTGTCAAGGAAAGGAAGAATATAAGTGTTGTGTGGAATGGAGGGATAAAAGCTTAGTCGCGAGCGTATTATTATGCTTTTTTCTTCTGGAGACCATTCCCAATATTGTGTAGTCCATTATGAGGAGGAAATTGTCGATTTGAGTTGAGAAAGAATGAGGTTCCTAATAATGTCAAGGCAGGCATATGAATTTTTAAAATTCTAGAGTTTTTTTCCAAACGTTCCAAGTGAGAAATCTAAGGATAAGAATGCATGCTCTATTTAGAACAATACTTTTAAGAGGACATTCTTCCCAATTATCCAAGGAGGCATTGATAAACTAAGAGGGTTGTCTTATGCATTGCAAGAATATGGCTATCAGGTCCCAGAGTTTAGAAGAGAAAGTGAAAGTAAGAAATAGGTGTGTAAGATCCTCAACCCAGTTCATGCATAGTGGGCATATTGACAGGCCCATGAAACCTCATCTCTAAATTTTATCCCATGTTATGTAACTTTTTCTTCGGTAGAAACCATAGGAAAGGTGTTGTTTCATACTTTGCCTCGTTTTGAGTTCTTATTAATATTACAAAATAATTTGTTGTTTGTGTTATTTATGTTAGTTATGTTGGTACATATAGTTCATTAAATTTGTTTTTTTAATATTTATACATGTTTATTTTGTTGGTGTTTAAATAATTAATTTTTGTATTTATTTATGGGTTATGGTTGCTGTATTATTCATTTATGTTGTTCTTTAATATCTATTTATCTAAGTTTATAATTAGTCATTAAAATCTTTTATTAATATTTATTTACATAGGTTTATGGTTGGTATATATTTTTCATTAAATTTGTTTATTTATTTATCTATGTCTGCTACATATTGTTCATTAAATGTTTTTAATGTTTTATTTATCGATGTTTATGGTTGCACACATTGTTCATTAAAGTTGTTTTTACATGTTTATTATAATTTATATTAAACAAAAAGCTTCTCTTTGCTTCTAGACATTAAACATCTCTACTAACAGGGTCAACCACGGGAAGGTGGAAGTTGATTTGCCCCAAAAACCGTGCATTGTTGATATGGGTTTTTTAACATATCAACATGCCAAAATAATTTTATTATATTGATTTATGAGATGAATGTAATTTTCTTAATATACTATTAAAATTATTGAAAATAATAATTTTATTAATTTAGTTCAAATCAGAGAGAAAATGATTTTTTTTAATATGTTGATTTGAAAATAAAATATATTAACATTGTTTTTTTTTTTTTTTTTAAAGTTGGTTAAAAACTTATTGTATTATTATTTCTAATTATTTTATGAGGTTTATTAAAAGTTATATTAGTAATATTTTTTTAAAAATAAATTAGAATAATATAATGTTAATAGAAAAAAAAAAAGTGAAATCATAAAATATATATAAAAAAAGGTGAAAAAATTAATGAAAAATAAAAGTGGAAAATGAAAAAAAATAAGATGGATAAAATTAGATATATAAATATATATAATTAATTAATATAATAAATAAATACAGACTTCACAATTTAACAAAAAAAAAAAAAAAACCTAATTTAAAAAACACACACACACACACATATATATATATATATATATAAACAAATACTACTATAATCTATAATAATTTAATATAAATGTATACTACTATAATAATAATAGTAACAATAATGTAGTTATAATAAAATAATAAAATACAAAAAATAGAGGAGAGATAGAGATTCCTGTGCTGCTGCCCCTGCGCTGCGACTGCTCTCGCAGGGCCCTGACCCTTCTATTCCTGTTGTGTCCTGTTGTGCCTGCTGTCTCCTGCTGCGCCCTGCTGTGTCATGTTAATGACTAGGTCAGGATCTGACGGTTCTCTCTGCGCGTCGTGAGCTTTGCTAGGGCTTCTGCTGCGTGGCTACCCCTGCGGCGGCCGGCCTCAGGCCTTCCCTATGGAGATGTTGGGTCCTTCTATGGATCTGCATTCTTCTCCTGCCATCGACGCCTTCAACCAGCTTCTTGCCGGTTTGCCTCAAAAGAAAATAAGCGAAGCATCCAAATTTGTTAAAAAGCTAGATGAAATTCCTGAGATCTCTTTGCCTCCGGAGGCCCCCATTCAAGTAGCTTTATCTTTGGCGGATCGAGGACTCATTGGCCAATTTACGGGTCTGTGGCCTTCTCCGAAAACTACCGAGCAATGGGTTAACAAGAACTGGGCTCCTCTGATCAAGGAAAAGGTTACCTCTTACTTTCTGGGGAAAGGGTACTTCCTCTTCGAATTTTCCTCCAAAGAAGACAAAGACTTGATCTTTCAAAATGGGTCGTATTTCATGGGTTCTCAGGGCCTATATCTGAACAAATGGACTCCGGACTTTGATTCGGCTGTTGATGTTCCCAAGGCTGTCCCGGTGTGGGTTCGTCTTCCAAATCTGCCAGTTCACTGCTGGAACTGGAGTTCCTTGAGACACATTGGCAACACTCTCGGGAAATTCATAGATCGGGAAAACAATAAGGATCAGTACGACTGTGCCAGGATTTGCGTGGAAGTAGATTTAGAGGTGGGTCTTCCAGAGGCTATCAAAATCAAAGTCGGAAGCTGGTCTCATGTACAAATCTTGGACTATGAGCAATTGTTGTTCAAATATAGGAAATGCCACGTTCATGGACACTTTGCTAGAAATTGTCCTTCCAACGCTGAGCCAGAGAAAGGGATTGAAGAGGGTTGGAACCAAGTCAAGCGAGCAAAAACCAATCATAAAGGGAAAAAACTGGGAGGACCCTCTAGAAAAGGCTCTCTTCGGGCTAATGTTCAACGCCCTCCCCCCATAAAGGCGCAAGAAAACAAGTTTGACCCACTAAGCCAGCAGTCAGAAACTCCTCTGGAGGTCGAGACTCAAAATCCAGTTTCTCCAAACAAAGGTTCTCCCTCAGTCTCCCTCAAAGGAACAAGTGCCGAAGAATCCAAAGGCATGACTTCAGAAGAAGAGGACGAAGAGCAGGAAACGGACGAGTCAGAGGAGGAAGGAGAAATAGGAGACACCCAATCCTCGGTACAAAGATCTACAAGAGGCCGAAAAACTGACAGGGAAAAAAGAGAGTAGGAGAATTATAAAGATAAGCTACAGGGTAGCCAGCCAACTCTAGAAAAACTGCTAGCCTCAAAGCCCAGGATGTTGAAAAATCAGCCCCAAGGCTCCAAGGGAGCCCACCAGAAACATAAATAATGAAGATCATCTCCTGGAATTGGAGAGGTATGGGGAGCAAAGTCAAGGAAGAAGCCATGAGAAGCTTAATAAGAACAGAAACTCCAGACATACTTCTCGTCCAGGAGACTAAGCTGGAAGATGTAGTCTTCCTGCAAACAAGCAAGAAGATTTGGTTCAAAAGTGAAGCTAGAGAAATCTCTGCCCGGGGCGCTTCGGGAGGGATTGGCACTCTATGGAACGCCAGCAAATTTGCAGTCACCTTTGAGGCTAGTAATACTCACTGGTTGCTGCTGAAAATGCAGAATCTGGATACCAAGGAAATATTTTGTCTCTTCAATGTATACTCTCCAGTAAATGTCGGAGAAAAAAAGGATTGTTGGGATTCTATAAGGCACCAAGCAGACTTGACAAATCTGGAAAATATAATTATTGCTGGAGATCTCAATCTCACTCTTCACTCATCTGAAAAAAGAGGAGGTAGCGCTGTCCAAGATCCGGCAAGGGAATGGGCGGAGGATCTAATGCAGGACTGGGACTTGATGGATATCAAACCTTCTTCCAGTAAGTTCTCTTGGTCTAATAAGAGAGTGGGCCCTGGTCATATTGCTGCCAGATTAGACAGATTTTTCATTCAAAGCTCCTATCTGTTTCTTGGATTAGAACCCAGAATGCAAATTATTACTAACAGCATCTCGGACCACAAGCCTATAAAGTTAGAGCTCCTGGCCCATCTAGATCTGGGACCCATCCCCTTTAGATTTAGTCCCCTCTGGGTCAAGGAACCAGATTTCATGCAAATAGTCAAGGAAAGTTGGAATCAGCCTGTCAATGGATCTCCGTTCTTTATCTAGGAGGAGAAACTTAGAAGAGTAAAAGGAGTCCTAAAATGTTGGGTCAAAACCCTGTCCAACCCTATCACAGAAAGAAAAGCCATTAAAGTAGCTCTTGCCTCTCACTAATCTCATTTGGAACACGCTATAGTCACAGAGGAGCTGTTAGACCAAGAGGCTCAACTACAACAACGCTTTCATAAGGCTTGCTTAGTTGAAGAAGAATACTGGAGATTGAAATCTCGAAATCTCTGGCTCAAAGCAGGGGACAGGAATTCTGCATTTTTCCACAAACAAGCTCAGGCCAGGAAATGCTTCAACACTATTTCTAAGATTAAGGAGGACAACGGCACCCACACTATTTCTCCCAGATCTTCTTGACATTATTCCTTCTGCAATCTCTCCTCGTATGAACGAGATCCTTGAGGCCAAAGTCACCAAAGACGAAGTGAAAAAGGCCCTTTTTGATATGGAACCGGATAAGGCCCCCGGGCCGGATGGCTTTTCTGCCAGGTTTTTTCAAGTTTGTTGGTCGATTATTGAAAAGGATCTGCTCAAAATGGTTCAAAAGTCTCAAAATACTCATAAAATTGGAGGCAGCACAAACTCCGCTTTCTTAGCCCTCATTCCCAAGGAAAAAGGCGCCAACAATTTTAGCAGATTCCGCCCGATTTCCTTGTGCAACACAGGATACAAGCTAATCATCAAAGTAATTGCAAACATATTGAAGCTCATTCTCCCCAAGATTATTCCAGAGAATCAAGGAGGCTTCATCAAAGGAAGGTAGATCGTGGACAACTTCACCCTTGTTCAAGAGGCAATTCATTCAAGCCTTCTTCGAAAAGAACAAGGTATGGTGATTAAACTAGATCTAGCAAATGCTTTTGATCAAGTTAATCATAGCTTTCGTTTAAAAGTCATGAGCAAGTTTGGTTTTGGAGAAAATTTCATCAAATGGATCCGGGCTTGTATCTCGGAACCATGGATTGCCCCTCTTGTAAATGGAAGAGCCACTGATTTCTTCAAAGCTTCGAGAGGGCTAAGGCAGGGGTGTCCCCTTTCCCCTCTGCTCTTTGTCATCCAAGCCTCTATTCTCAGCTTCCTATTAGACAAAAAGCTGCAAGATCAATATATTAATGGACTGTGTATTGCAAGAGGGGTCAAAAATATAAACCACGCCTTATTTGCAGATGACACTCTGCTTTTGGGTGCTACCTCCCTTTCCTCTGCCTCTAAATTTAAAGCAGTTTTGGATGATTTCAGTGAAGCCTCAGGCAGCGTTGTCAATAAGAGAAAATGTCATATCTTCAGCTGGAACACTTCGCCCAGATTGCTCTCCGCTATTTCTAGATGTTTGGGTTTTGCAGCCTCCTCTACTTGGACCTCTTTCAAATATTTGGGCCTTCCTGTGTTTCTTAAGAGACCTGCAAGCAAAGATTGGCTCCCTCAGCTTGAGAAATTCAAGTCTAGGATCCAAGCCTAGGGTTTTTCCTGGCTCAACGCTGCTGGAAAATCTGTCCTTATTAAATCTGTGCTTACCAGCCTTCCTCTTTTTCAATTTGCTGTGCTTCTTGCTCTGGCAAACATTTTAAAAAAAATGGAAGAGTTCCTGCGGAGGTTTTTTTGGAAGGGTGGCAAACAGAATGATCACAAGATTCCTCTTATCAGTTGGGAAACCATCTCCAGGCCAATTTGGGAGGGAGGTTTGAATTTCAAAAACCTCTGCCAGCAAAACGTGGCTATGGCAGCTAAGATTATATTGAGGATCATTGCGCCCAAGCCAGGCTGGGCCCAACTGGCTCTCTGGAAAAAGTACTTCAGAGGTCCTCCTTCTAGCTGTTTAGGAAATGTGACTCATTTGCCTAATTCGTCTTTTCTCCCAAAAATGTTTATGCTAAAGCTATCATAATAAATGAACACTCCTCTCCAGCCGAGAGCCCACTCTCTGATGCGGAAGGTGAACCCTGAGACCTCGAAACCAAAACATATTAAGGATACCACTCGAGCATACGCTCGAGGAGATTTTGTGTCAGGTTAGGAAATTAATAGCGAAGTGGGAGGAGGCCCTCACTCACCAAGCAGAAGAAGAAGATGCAGTTCTGGAAGGAGAAGTTATTGTGCCTGACCTGGGCAACACTAGAGGCACAGTTTCACAGTACTAGAAAACCCTTCATCTGTATTGGAGGATAAAACATTTGGTGGCAAAATCCATCATGCACACCACTAATTTTATGTAGGTAGATCCGTCATTACAGGAAATTCAAAAATATTTCTCGCTGGTGTAGTTCCAAGTTCAACAGCAGAATTCTCGTCTGGGAAGAATCGAACAACTCCTTAAGAGGCCGCAACAATCTGAGATGCCCAAGTCTAGTGCTAGAGACCTAGCGCCCATCGCGTCCTCGGAGGACTAACCTGTTACTCATCCTATCAATTTACTGTTATGTTTATGTTTATTTTGAAGAAGAACATAGAAAGCAATAGCCTTAGCAAGTCAAACTTCTTTAAGGAATTAGACAAGTTGGTTTATAGAGCTGTGTATGGTAGACTAAATACATTTCGGTTTTGGATGGCATATAATGCCTTTCGATGACCAACAGACCTGGTTTCCCCGCCATATCTATTGTAGTTTTCCCTTTTTGAAAAATGAATGAAAATGAAAGGTACTACTCATCTTACCAAAAAAAAATAGAAAGTTTTAAATTACTTTCTACATGGTAATAAATAGAACAACAAGAGAAAATATTAAATACAATTAGCATGCATTTTTATTGAAGAAGAATTTCAAATGCATGATAATAATGGATGAGTGGATTTAATGGTACATTGATTATAGCTTGGATTCATATTTTTTTGTTGAAGTATATGATGATGATTTCGATATGCATTGTCCATCTTCTTATACATGGGAAAATATATTAAAAGTGAGAAAATGTGAGCTAAACCACTATTATTCTCAACATTTTGAACCGCAAGGTGAGGCTCATAGTTAGGAGCAATGTGGTGTTGATGAGCACATTTCCCATAATGAAATGTGTAACTTGGTGTGTATGTTTCAATATACATGTTGAAGAAGAAGAATGTAAAGATTAAGAGCTACTTTGGATTTTGATTATGAGAAAGGGGACATGACTAAATAGGTTTCAAAGAACATTAATAGATAGACATAAACAACTAAGTATTTTAAATTTATGCCAAAATGCATTGTGAGAAAATAGTGAGTATTCCAATTTAAGACCTAATTTTAGAAGACACATAAATGCTAATGATACAATACCTCAATAGAAAACCAATACTTTAGAGCAAGAGGATGCATACCTAGACATTTATGAACATCTTCGTAAATGGGAGAATGCTTATGGGTAGGTTGGAAGAAAATAACCTTTAGAATCGGAAACAATGTATATCATTTAAATATCCCCTAAGAAGGGTGTCCAAGAGTGGGCATTCCGCCATGCCTTCCCCCTCGCCTTGACATGAGGCCAACTTGCATGAAAGGGAGTCATGGCTCCCACTATAGTTGGCACTTTACATGTGCTCATGTCACTTCATTGATCATGGCACAAAGCCTGCATAAGGTTCAACATCATTTGAATATTGCAGGTTGTATAGGGAGGTATAGATGGGCTCAGTAGGAGAATTCTATTAGATTGGAGGATGAGAGTAGTGACCGACGAGCATGGATGCCTGGAGATTATGCCCAATAGTTGTTGTGACTCATTGGTTTTTTTGCTTGCAACATTGAGTAGTCTTCTGATGTTGATGTATGTCAAGGTCTAGCACAACCATCATGTTTGTATCAATTTCTATTTACAAGATGTGTTAGTTAGACGAGGTCTTAGCAATCTCAAGGCTCTGAACTGAACTTATGTTACTGTAATAAAACAAATTTAGTCTTTGTAATCCTCATTTGACATAATGCACGGCACCTAACTTCTATATATATATATATATAACAACAAAAATTATATATTACTCAACAAGAGATGACCTAGAATTTTCACAATTATGACAATTAGGCATTTGAGAAAATTTGTAAGAAGCTAATCTACAAAAATCACATGATAAGTTAGAGTTGATATACATACATGTGAGTCTTAACTCTTATAACCTCAATTGTCATAAATAGAGTTGGCATTGGTGGAACCTCAATTAAATTAAGTAAGCAACTTCATCCATCAATCTTTTTATGTAATATGCATTAAATTTATTATCTTGGTCAATATTTCTTACTACGAAGTTAATTTGTATGCCTTAAATTTATGTGTATGTGTGTGTATGACCAAGATAATGAATTTTTAAAATTCTAGAGGTTTTTTCCAAACGTTCCAAGTGAGAAATCTAAGGATGAGAATGCATGCTCTATTTAGAACAATACTTTTAAGAGGACATTCTTCCCAATTATCCAAGGAGGCATTGATAAACTAACAGGGTTGTCTTGGGCATTGGAAGAATATGGCTATCAAGTCCCAGAGTTTAGAAGAGAAAGTGAAAGTAATAAATAGGTGTGTAAGATCCTCAACCCAGTTCATGCATAGTGGGCATATTGACAGGCCCATGAAACCTCATCTCTAAATTTTATCCCATGTTATAGCTTTTTTCTTCAGTAGAAACCATAGGAAAGGTGTTATTTTCATACAATGCCTCGTTTTTCAAAGGTTCTTCCAAGTAATATTAAAAAATAAATTTGTTGTTTAATATTTATTTATGTTAGTTATGTTGGTACATATAGTTCATTAAATTTGTTTTTTAATATTTATCTATGTTTAGTACATTGGTGTTCATTAAAATTAATTTTTAATATTTATTTATCTAGGTTTATGGTTGCTACATATTATTCATTTATGTTGTTCTTTAATATCTATTTATCTAAGTTTATAATTAGTCATTAAAATATTTTATTAATATTTATTTACATAGGTTTATGGTTGGTATATATTGTTCATTAAATTTGTTTATTTATTTATCTATGTTTGCTACATATTGTTCATTAAATGTTTTTAATGTTTTATTTATCGATGTTTTTACATGTTTATTATAATGTATATTAAATAAAAAGCTTCTCTTTTCTTCTAGACATTAAACATCTCTACTAACAGGGTCAACCACGGGAAGGTGGAAGTTGATTTGCCCCAAAAACCATGCATTGTTGATATGGGTTTTTTAACATATCAACATGCCAAAATAGTTTTATTATATTGATTTATGAGATGAATGTAATTTTTTTAATATACTATTAAAATTATTGAAAATAATAATTTTATTAATTTAGTTCAAATGAGAGAGAAAATGATTTTTTTTAATATGTTGATTTCAAAATAAAATATATTAACATTGTTTTTTTTTTTTTTTTTTAAGTTGGTTAAAAACTTATTGTATTATTATTTCTAATTATTTTATGAGGTTTATTAAAAGTTATATTAGTAATATTTTTTTAAAAATAAATTAGAATAATATAATGTTAATAGAAAAAAAAAGTGAAATCATAAAATATATATAAAAATAAGGTGAAAAAATTAATGAAAAATGAAAGTGGAATATGAAAAAAAATAAGATGGATAAAATTAGATATATAAATATATATAATTAATTAATATAATAAATAAATACAGACTTCACAATTTAACCTAAAAAAAACCTAATTTAAAAAACATTAAGATATATATATATATATATATATATATATATATAAACAAATACTACTATAATCTATAATAATTTAATATAAATGTATACTACTATAATAATAATAGTAACAATAATGTAGTTATAATAAAATATTAAAATACAAAAAATAGAGGTGAGATAGAGATTCCTGTGCTGCTGCCCCTGCGTTGCGACTGCTCTTGCAGGGCCCTGACCCTTCTGTTCCTGCGTCCTGTTGTGCCTGCTGTCTCTTGCTGCGCCCTGCTGGCTGCGCCCTTCTGTGTCGTGTTAATGACTAGGTCGGGATCCGACGGTTCTCTCTGCACGTCCTGAGCTTTGCTAGGGCTTCTTCTGCGTGGCTGCCCCTGCGGCGGCCGGCCTCAGGCCTTCCCTATGGAGACGCTGGGTCCTTCTATGGATCCGCATTCTTCTCCTGCCATCGACGCCTTCAACCAGCTTCTTGCCAGTTTGCCTCAGAAGAAAAGAAGCGAAGCATCCAAATTTGTTAAGAAGCTAGATGAAATTTCTGAGATATCTTTGCCTCCGAAGGCCCCCATTCAAGTAGCTTTATCTTTGGCAGATCGAGGACTCATTGGCCAATTTACGGGTATGTGGCCTTCTCCGAAAACTACCGAGCAATGGGTTAGCAGGAACTGGGCTCCTCTGATCAAGGAAAAGGTTACCTCTTACTTTCTGGGGAAAGGGTACTTCCTCTTCGAATTTTCCTCCAAAGAAGACAAAGACTTGATCTTTCAAAATGGGTCGTATTTCATGGGTTCTCAGGGCCTATATCTGAACAAATGGACTCCAGACTTTGATCCGGTTGTCGATGTTCCCAAGGCTGTCCCGGTGTGGGTTCATCTTCCAAATCTACCAGTTCACTGCTGGAACTGGAGTTCCTTGAGACACATTGGCAACACTCTCGGGAAATTCATAGATCGGGAAAACAATAAGGATCAATACAACTGTGCCAGGATCTGTGTGGAAGTAGATCTAGAGGTGGGTCTTCCAGAGGCTATCAAAATCAAAGTCGGAAGCTGGTCCCATGTACAGATCTTGGACTATGAGCAACTGTCGTTCAAATGTAGGAAATGCCACGTTCATGGACACTTTGCTAGAAACTGTCCTTCCAACGCTGAGCCAGAGAAAGGGATTGAAGAGGGTTGGAACCAGGTCAAGCGAGAAAAAACCAATCATAAAGGGCAAAAACCGGTAGGACCCTCTGGAAAAGGCTCTCTTCAGGCTAATGTTCAATGCCCTGCCCCCAAAAAGGCACAAGAAAACAAGTTTGACCCACTAAGCCAGCAGTCAGAAACTCCTCCGGAGGTCGAGACTCAAAATCCAGTTTCTCCAAACAAAGGTTCTCCCTCAGTCTCCCTCAAAGGAACAAGTGCCGAAGAATCCAAAGGCATGACTTCAGAAGAAGAGGACGGAGAGCAGGAAACGGACGAGTCAGAGGAGCAAGGAGAAATAGGAGACACCCAATCCTCGGTACGAAGATCTACAAGAGGCCGAAAAACTGACAGGGAAAAAAGAGAGCAGGAGACTTATAAAGATAAGCTACAGGGTAGCCAGCCAACTCTGGAAAAACTGCTAGCCTCAAAGCCCAGGATGTTGAAAAATTAGCCCCAAGGCTCCAAGGGAGCCCACCAGAAACATAAATAATGAAGATCATCTCCTGGAATTGTAGAGGTATGGGGAGCAAAGTCAAGGAAGAAGCCATGAGAAGCTTAATAAGAACAGAAACTCCAGACATACTTCTCGTCAAGGAGACTAAGCTAGAAGATGTAGTCTTCCTGCAAACAAGCAAGAAGATTTGGTTCAAAAGTGAAGCTAGAGCAATCTCTGCCCGGGGCGCTTCGGGAGGGATTGGCACTCTATGGAACGCCAGCAAATTTGCAGTCACCTTTGAGGCTAGTAATACTCACTGGTTGTTGCTGAAAATGCAGAACCTGGACACCAAGGAAATATTTTGTCTCTTCAATGTGTACACTGCAGTAAATGTCGGAGAAAAAAAGGATTGTTGGGATTCTATAAGGCACCAAGCAGACTTGACAAATCTGGAAAATATAATTATTGCTGGAGATCTCAATCTCACTCTTCACTCATCTGAAAAAAGAGGAGGTAGCGCTGTCCGAGATCCGGAAAGGGAATGGGCGGAGGATCTAATGCAGGAATGGGACTTGATGGATATCAAACCTTCTTCCGGTAAGTTCTCTTGGTCTAATAAAAGAGTGGGCCCTGGTCATATTGCTTCCAGATTAGACAGATTTTTCATTCAAAGCTCCTATCTGTTTCTTGGATTAGAACCCAGAATGCACATTCTTACTAACATCATCTTGGACCACAAGCCTATAAAGTTAGAGCTCCTGGCCCATCTAGATCTGGGACCCATCCCCTTTATATTTAGTCCCCTCTGGGTCAAGGAACCAGATTTCATGCAAATAGTCAAGGAAAGTTGGAGTCAGCCTGTCAATGGATCTCTGTTCTTTATCTGGGAGGAGAAACTTAGAAGAGTAAAAGGAGTCCTAAAATGTTGGGTCAAAACCCTGTACAACCCTATCACAGAAAGAAAAGCCATTAAAGTAGCTCTTGCCTCTCACCAATCTCATTTGGAACACGCTATAGTCACAGAGGAGCTGTTAGACCAAGAAGCTCAACTACAACAGCGCTTTCATAAGGCCTGCTTAGTTGAAGAAGAATACTGGAGATTGAAATCTCGAAATCTCTGGCTCAAAGCAGGGGACAGGAATTCTGCTTTTTTCCACAAACAAGCCCAGGCCAGGAAATGCTTCAACACTATTTCTGAGATTAAGGAGGAAAACGGCACCCACAAGGATTTTGAAGACATTAAAAAAGCAGCCTTTTCTCACTTTCAAAACTTGTATAGTGAGGATAAGGACCCGGATCATCTCCCAGATCTGCTTGACATTATTCCTTCTTCAATCTCTCCTCGTATGAACGAGATCCTTGAGGCCAAATTCACCAAAGACGAAGTCAAAAAGGCCCTTTTTGATATGGAACCGGATAAGGCCCCTGGGCCGGATGGCTTTTCTGCCAGGTTTTTTCAGGTTTGTTGATCGATTGTTGAAAAGGATCTGCTCAAAATGGTTCAAAATTCCCAAAATACTCATAAAATTGGAGGCAGCACAAACTCCGCTTTCTTAGCCCTCATTCCCAAGGAAAAAGGCGCCAACAGTTTCAGCAGATTCCGCCCGATTTCCTTGTGCAACATAGGATACAAGCTAATCACCAAAGTAATTGCAAATAGATTGAAGCTCATCCTCCCCAAGATTATTCCGGAGAATCAAGGAGGCTTCATCAAAGGAAGGCAGATCGTGGACAACTTCACCCTTGTTCAAGAGGCAATTCATTCAAGCCTTCTTCAAAAAGAACAAGGTATGGTGATTAAACTATATTTAGCAAATGCTTTTGATCGAGTTAATCATAGCTTTATTTTAAAAGTCATGAGCAAGTTTGGTTTTGGAGAAAAGTTCATCAAATGGATCCGGGCTTGTATCTCAGAACCATGGATAGCCCCTCTTGTAAATGGAAGAGCCACTGATTTTTTCATAGCTTCGAGAGGGCTAAGGCAGGGGTGTCCCCTCTCCCCTCTGCTCTTTGTCATCCAAGCCTTTGTTCTCAGCTTCCTATTAGACAAAAAGATGCAAGATCAAGATATTAATGGACTGTGTATTGCAAGAGGGGTCAAAAATATAAACCACGCCTTATTTGTGGATGACACTCTTCTTTTGGGTGCTGCCTCTCTTTCCTCTGCCTCTAAATTTAAAGTAGTTTTGGATGATTTCAGTGAAGCCTCAGGCAACGTTGTCAATGAGAGAAAATGTCATATCTTTAGCTGGAACACTTTGCCCAGATTGCTCTCCGCTATTTCTAGATGTTTGGGTTTTGCAGCCTCCTCTACTTGGACCTCTTTCAAATATTTGGGCCTTCCTGTGTTTCTTAAGAGACCTGCAAGCAAATATTGGCTCCCTCAGCTTGAGAAATTCAAGTCTAGGATCCAAGACTAGGGTTTTTCCTGGCTCAACGCTGCTGGAAAATATGTCCTTATTAAATCTGTGCTTACCAGCCTTCCTCTTTTTCAATTTGTTGTGATTCTTTCTCTGGCAAACATTTTAAAAAAAATGGAAGAGTTCATGCGGAGGTTTTTTTGGAAGGGTGGCAAACAGAATGATCACAAGATTCCTCTTATCAGTTGGGAAACCATCTCCAGGCCAATTTGGGAGGGAGGTTTGAATTTCAAAAACCTCTGCCAGTAAAATGTGGCTATGGCAGCTAAGATTATATGGAGGATCATTGCGCCCAAGCCAGGCTGGGCCCAACTGGCTCTCTAGAAAAAGTACTTCAGAGGTCCTCGTTCTAGCTGTTTAGGCAATGTGACTCATTTTCCTAATTCGTCTTTTCTCAATCTGTATGTTAAAGCTACTCCTCTAATCAATGAACACTCCTACTGGATCCCTGGAAATGGAAAAAAGATCAATATTTGGACTGATAAAATCATGAATAAGGACCCAATTGAAGACAGAGCCTCCATCAGAGCGCTGCGTTGTTGGATGGATAGAGAGGGGCTGTGTTCGTTGTGGGATATTTCCCTTTGGAGCGATTCTGTTTGGGCAGGATGGAAACGTATTGAGGTGTCGGTTCATCTGGCCAACGAATGGTCCACGCTGCTCGACCTCCTCCATGGCTTGGCCCCCACGCGCATGAGAAAAAGAGATTCAAAAGGCTGGGGGCCGAATGCCAGTGGCTACACTGCCTCCATGGGCTATGCCAAGCTGGAAGAAAGGCCATACGTCCCACCTAACCCTGCACCTTGGCAGGGTGTCTGGCGTTTTCCTTCTTGGCCCAAAGTCGATTTTTTTGCTTGGTTTCTCTGCCATGGCAAGATCCTTACGTATGATATTCTACAGAGAAAAGGGTTTTACGGTCCCTCCATCTGCTCGCTGTGCAACGAAAATGCAGATACTGCAGTCCACTTAATCCTCGATTGTAATTTTTCTAAGCAGATCTGGTGCTCCTTTATTCACAATTTGGATTCCAACTTTTTGCTCCCTCGTTCCATTGCTGATATTTTTTCTAATTGGGCAAATAGATATCCTGGCCCTCCTCCCAAAAATCAGATAATCAAAACAGCATGGGCTGTCCTGCCAAAGGTTATTTGTTGGCAGATCTGGCTAGAACACAACAGAAGAATCTTCAGAAATATTAAACAGAATCACAAAGTCTTAGAAATCAAGATTAAATGCCATTTAAAGGAGTGCTTGACAGATATAAAAGACGACTCCAATCTCAGCCAACAGGACATTGCTTGGGGATCATTCCTTGACTTGCATTTTCAGCTAGCAGTTAGAATCGCTCCTCCTCTTAAAGACTGGCAAATAAGGAAACCTGAAACTGACTTTAAAGATTGGCTCAATTCGCACTCAAGGCACTCTCTCTTTTTTGATGGAGCAGCAAAGGGAAATCCGGGCAAAGCTGGTGCAGGAGATGTTGTTGTTAGTCCAACTGGGGAAAAAATTCACTCCTTTGCTTGGGGGCTTGGACTTTCATCCAGCATCCAAGCTGAGGCTTTGGCCCTCTATCAAGGCCTCAAGTTCCTCAAAGATTTAATTATAAGTGAAGCTAACGTTATAGGTGATTCCCAGATTATTATAAACGCAATGGTTTCCAATTCTCAAGCCTTGGATCTCAAACTGGCAAGGCTAATATCCAGAATTAAGGATTTGGAAAACACTTTTCAGAACTTGAACTACTTTAATTTGCTGAGAACTCATAACAAAGAGGCGGACACTGAAGCCAACAAAGTTGTCCTCCTTTCAGCTGGGGTCAAGATGAAAGATGAAGAAGAATCCTGGGAACCCATCCCTTAAGCCGATTGTTGACATGTTTTACTGCTTGCTCTTAAATAAATTTTTTTGTATCTTCAAGCTGGGAAAAATCTCTGAAATTGAATTTATAGATTTCTTATCAAGGAAGAAGTCTTCAAGTTTCAGCTGCATTCTCATTCTTAGCAGTGAGATGCATCAGGATTTAGACATCCTCATTGTAATCAAATTTTCAGCTTTCAGGCCAAGATGAATATAAATACAACATAACCGTTTCTGTCAAAAAAAATATATATACAAAAAATAAACAAACATTAATAAAATATAAAACTATTAAATATACATTCCAAATTTATATAATATGATAATAGAGAAACATTATTGGAGTCACACATACACAATTTCAATCTACATCAATACACACAAGATATAAGTAAATCAATCCATCCATGAAAAGAAATGAGCATACCATACAAATGCAAGTCAAAATACAAACATAAAGTAAACATCTCGTTGTAGAAACCACCAACATGCATATACAAAGAATTTCAATTACTCGAAGCAACATACAGAATTTAGAAAAAAAAAACAATTAGCATAATACATTTTCAACTTAGAATACAAGAATTATGAAAACCACCTACATACATACACATTTAAATTTCAGATCAACACACAAATTCAATTCATCAAAACATTTCCAAAACAATTCACATACAAATTTTCAAAGCAATCATAATACAATTTCAGCTTAGAATACAAGCATTATGAAAACAACCTACATACATACATACGCAAATTTCAGATCAACACACAAATTCAATCTATCAAAACATTGTCAAAACAATCTACATACAAATTTTCAAAGAAAACATAAAGTAAGCATCATTTCAAATACTCAACACAACTTACAATTTGAAATAAAAAATTGAAATTACCAAACATAATACAATTTCTACCTAGAATACAAGCATTACATAAAAATCAGCTACACACACATACACATGCAAACTCAATTAAATAAATTAGGCACATCATACAAATTTCAGATCAACATACAAATTCAATTTATCAAAACATTATCAAAACAATTTACATACAGTTTCTCAAAGCACACATACAAACATAAAGTAAACATCATTTCAAATTCTCAACACAACATACAATTTGAAAACATGACTGAAATTACCAAACATAATACAATTTCTACCTAGAATACAAGCATTATATAAAAGCCACCTACAAGCACATACACATGCATATTCAATTAAATAAATTAGGCACATCATACAATTTTAGATCAACATACAAATTTAATCTATCAAACCATTGCCAAAACAATTTACATACAAATTTTCAAGGCACACATACAAACATAAATTAAACATCATTTCAAATACTCAACACAATATACAATTTGAAAAAAATAAAATTGAAATTACCAAACATAATACAATTTCTGCTTAGAATACAAGCATTATATAAAAACCACCTACACACATACACATGCAAATTCAATTAAATAAATAAGCCACGTCATATAATTTATGATCAACATACAAATTCAATCTATCAAACCATTGCCAAAACATTCAAACCAAATCATTCAATCTATCAAACCATTGCGACAACAACTTACATACAATTTTTCAAAGCACACATACAAACATAAAGTAAACATCATTTCAAACACTCAACACCACATACAATTTGAAAAAAAAAAAAAAAATTAAATTTCTACTTAGAATACAAGCATTATATAAAAGCCACCTACACACACATACACATGCAAATTCAATTGAATAAATTAGGCACATCATACAATTTTAGATCAATATACAAACTCAATTTATGAAACAAATTAACATTGCCAAAACAGCGTACTTACAAATTTTCAAAGCGCACAAAAAAGTATGAAGCAAACATCATTTCAAAACATTTCAACTACCCAACACAACAATGCAATTCCAAATAAAACAAACATAAATACAATTTCAACTTAGAATATAAATGTTATGAAAATCACCTACACATATGCAAATTCAATTAAATCAACATCATACTATTTCGGATCAACATACAAATTTAATCTACCAAACAACTTAATATAATATAATATAAAGAATAAAAAAGGAAAAAATATAATATAATAAAGAAAAAGAAGAAGAAGGAAACTCAATGGAAAAAAAACAAAATAAAAATTTGTTTTTTTCAAAAAAAGAAAACAACATAAAGAGAAAAGAGATTTTATGAAATTATTTAGTGTTTTTATTTTATATGTGCAGTTATATAATTTGCATGTATATAAAAATTCCCTACCTTTTTTTAATGAACTGAAATATAAAATAAATAATTTAAATATAATTATATTTAAATGTGTATACCTGAAATATATTTTGATATGTATAAGTTCAATAAAAACATGGAAACAATAAATGCTACACTACTCTAAGGAGAATGGGGCTCCATACTCCCTAAAGTATTTGAAAGAGGTTTTACCTCTCCCAGGAAAAAAAAAATATTTTTATTAATACTTGTATGTACATAAAACTCACATTATTACAGAAAAAAAAGAACAATTATTTAACTACATTCATATTTCTTTTTGAATAAACATATAATCAGGAATCATCCCTGGTCGTCAATCTGGAAATAGACCTGCAAAATCCAAAAATATTCAATTTGTAAGAATAATAATATATAATATTTTAAAAATATTGAGATTTTTTACATCTAATTTGTGTTAAAATAGATTTTAAAATTGTTTTATAAATTTATATATATATATATATTTTTAATTCAAAAATAAATCTTATTCAAACACAATTCAATAAATACGTTGATACAAACAAATATTATAAGTACAAACTGGCTGTTGTGGGATATATATTAAATAAATATGCAAGGCAAGGATTCTGATGCACAACGAAGTGTCGTTGGACGTGAGAATGCCAGTCATCATGAGAGGAATGCTCACAGGTGGGAGCCTATGAAAATCCCTCTCCAGGCAGGCCAGGGACTATAGGTTTATTGGGGCTTATTATAGATATATTATTAGCCAGCGATTCACTTAAAATTTTTTGAATAATTTCAATTTTAATTATGATAAAATAAATAGAATCATAAAAGCTTTTGGACAGTGGCATTCAGAAATGTGGGTATCCCCTGCATCGAAAAAAGCAGAGAAAGCACGAACCAAACCCATTCTCTTGTGCAGATTGGGTACCCGATTTGGAAGCAATGTGACTCAAAATTGGGATTAAAAAATAAAATTATATATATAATCACTTAAAACCCATAATAAGAAAAAACTGAATCAAGAGCCGGGAGTTTTTTACTTAAAACACATAATAAGAGCCGGGAAAAAAGAAGAAGAGCCTGAACGGTTCCAATTGAAATCCATTAAGAAAGGAAAAGAGTTTAAAGAGTCAAGATTCAGGAGCAAAGGGCCGGAAGGATGTTCTGCTCAATTTCAATTTCAATTTCCCGAACCAACGATTTCCTAATCTGTGTGGTTTTTTAATCGTCAAACTTATTTCAATTTTAATTATGATAAAATAAAAATGCTTGGACAACGGCGTTCCGACAAAATTTCTGGTACTGAATATAAACCAAAGTATTTTTCTTACTGAAAAAAAAGCCGACAAATTTAATTTAATTTTAAGAGGGTTGATAAAATTTAATAAAATTCTCTACATCATTTGAAAGAGAGAGGGAGTGAACACATACCTGGAGCTGGAGTTGAGACTGTTGTGGCCTTTTTCTGGGGAAGAGCTCCATGAACAAAACTCTGCCTTTTTCTGGAGAAGAGCTCCATGAACAGAATTCTGCTTTTTCCTGGAGAAGAGCTTCCTGGACAAAACTATGAACATTTTCTGGGGAAGAGCTCCTTGGACAGAACTATGAACAGTTACAGAAGAACAAATAATTTTGTTTAATAAAAAAATTCTAACACAACAGAAAGTCTCATGAGAGATTGCTTTTCATATAAAAGCACAACAACAGAGTTTACAGAAATGTACCTGAGGACGGTGTGAACGATTATGATGGACGGTGTGAACGATTATGATATTGTTTATGAGTCGTTCTCGCCTGCAATTAAGAAAAAAAATAGACATTAGATTTCTTCAGTCAAATAAGAAATAGACATGAGATTTCTTCACTCATTGTTGTTGTTGTTCTGAGGCTAGTAATTAATGGGAAAAACATATCGGGGGCGAGTCAGGCTTTGAACATCCTAATTTCCCTGAGTGGCTTAGTTTGCAAACTAGAATCACACAAATTTACAGAGAGCAGGAGAGCCAGATTATTGAGACCTGAAGAATGCTGAAGAGAGAGCCCAATTTGGACATTTCCCTAAAAAGAGAGCTAAAGAATGGTTAGTCTTGTTAATTTAGATCCGCTGGTGGAAGAACCAATTATCCGGAGCTAGTGAATAATCTACAAGGGAAGATGCAGATGATAGGGTTGTAGGACAAGCGGCTAAGGCGAAGGCCTAACCAAAATGCATCCCCTGCAAAAGATAGCATAGAAAGAAGCAGAGGAAGCATGACCCAGTCGTCGACCGAAACCCATTATTTCCATGTGCAGATTGAGTTCCCCGAAGACAAAAAAAAAGAGAGGAGCCTGAAGGGTTCAAATCTAGTTTTAAATCAAATTGTAATTCATTTAAAAAAGAAAAGAGTTCAAAGATCTCGGAGCATGAAGAGTTAGGATTTAGTGTTATTTTCTTTGCAGGGAGGATGTTCGGGTCAATTTCAGCTTAAATAATATTCCTTAACCAACGATTTCCAAATCTATGTGGTTTTTTAATTATGAAACTTATTCTTTTAATTTTAATTATGATCCAATAAAGTGTCTGGAAAACGGTGATCAGAAATGCTGATATATTAAATTAATCCGTGAAAATTTAATTTAATTCCAGGAGGGTTGATCTACCATTCAAATTTCATAACATCGGTTCCATCATTTGGGAGAGAGGGAACCAGCGCATACCTGGAGCTGGAGCTGGAGCTGGAGTTTAGAGTGGCTGTGGCTTTTTTTTCCTGAGAAAGAGCTTCATGGACAGAATTCTGAATAATAACAAAAGAACAAAGAATTTTGTTTCATAAAAGAATGTTAATACAATGTAAATTTTCAGTGTAGTATCAGACATTGCTTTTCATAAAAACATAAAAAAACAGCAGAGTTGAGAAGAAATGTACCTGAAACCCTTAACCAATAATTTCTGAAAAGCAATTTGAATACAGAAAGTGTGAACAATTACCCAAATCCTATTTCTTTCAGTCCTGCTGCCTCTTTCTCCTCTGTCACATACACCCACATGACTTAGACACCAGACCAGACCAGACATAGACACATACTCGACTCAGACTCAGACTCCCAATCCCCACAGACAGACAGAGCTGGCGATGGACAGAGGAGGAAGATAATGACAAATTTGGGAGGCTGGATGTATATATACCTGAAATTTGTAATGCATGACTATCCATCTATTGAAGCATCCGTTACAGAGACAAGTTAAATGACTTTTTTGAACCACTAATCAAAAGCTAGATACAGCAGAGCGCTTTTTTGAATCGCAGCGGTTTCTCACCTCAAACGGTGGTTACGTCAGCACTATGGAAAAAACATTGGATCTTAGCTTTTTTGGGATTACGGTTCACCATTGGATCTTGCTTTTTTGGCATTATGTTTCACCACCTCAATAGTAAAAAGCATTTTCATCATGTTTGTGTTTTCTTGAATGGGGTGTAGTATTATTTTTTTGTTTTTTTCACTTTTTACTTGTTTTCTTTCTTTTATTTAACTCTTTTTAAATTTCAAATCTTCTGGTGTGTAGATTCAATTTATTTAGCTTTTTTAAATTTCAAATCTAGCATTTTCATCACGCCTCTTTGTGTTTTTTTGAATTCCGTGTAGTATTATTTTCTTTTTTTACTTTTTACATTTTTATTTTATTTATTTAACTCTTTTTAAAATTTCAAATCTCCTAGAGTATAGATTCAATTTTTTTAACTGTTTTAAATTTCAAATTCTCTAGAGTGTAGATTTTAAATTTCAAATCCTTGAGAGCGTAGATTCAATTCATCAAATAAGTAAAATTTTACTTGTTTTTAACATTAATTTTTTATATACTTATTGTTTTCTTTAATGTAAGATGATATAAGATAACAAAGATTGTAATGACGGGTGAATCCTTGAACTTTACAAAGGATACTTGTGTGTAGATAGATAATTGAGGTTATAAGAGTTAAGACTCACATGTATGTATATCAACTCTAACTTATCATGTGATTTTTGTAGATTAGCTTCTTACAAATTTTCTCAAATGCCTAATTGTCATAATTGTGAAAATTCTAGGTCATCTCTTGTTGAGTAATATATAATTTTTGTTGTTATATATATATATAGAAGTTAGGTGCCGTGCATTATGTCAAATGAGGATTACAAAGACTAAATTTGTTTTATTACAGTAACATAAGTTCAGTTCAGAGCCTTGAGATTGCTAAGACCTCATCTAACTAACACATCTTGTAAATAGAAATTGATACAAACATGCTGGTTGTGCTAGACCTTGACATACATCAACATCAGAAGACTACTCAATGTTGCAAGAAAAAAAACCAATAAGTCACAACAACTATTGGGCATAATCTCCAGGCATCCATGCTCGTCGGTCACTACTCTCATCCTCCAATCTGATAGAATTCTCCTACTGAGCCCATCTATACCTCCCTATACAACCTGCAAAATTCAAATGATGTTGAACCTTATGCAGGCTTTGTGCCATGATCAATGAAGTGACATGCGCACATGTAATGTGCCAACTATTGTGAGCCATGACTCCCTTTCATGTAAATTGGCCTCATGTCAAGGCGAGGGGAAGGCATGGCGGAATACCCACTCTTGGACACCCTTCTTAGGAGATATTTAATCGTATACATTGTTTCCGATTCTAAAGGTTATTTTTGTAGCTTCTTATACTTGTTCTCATTTACGAAGATGTTCATAAATGTCTAGGTATGCATCCTCTTGCTCTAAAGTATTGGTTTTCTATTGAGGTATTGTATCATTAGCATTTATGTGTCGTCTAAAATTAGGTCTTAAATTTGAATACTCACTGTTTTCTCACAAGGCATTTTGGCATAAAGTTAAAATACTTAGTTGTTTATGTCTATCTACAGTAATGTTCTTTGAAACCTATTTAGTCGTGTCCCCTTTCTCATAATCAAAATCCAAAGTAGCTCTTAATCTTTACATTCTTCTTCTTCAACATGTATATTGAAACATACACACCAAGTTACACATTTCATTATGGAAATAGTGCTCATCAACACCACATTGCTCCTATGAGCCTCACCTCGCGGTTCAAAATGTTGAGAATAATAGTGGTTTAGCTCACATTTTCTCACTTTTAATATATTTTCCCAGGTATAAGAAAATGGACAATGCATATCGAAATCATCATCATATACTTCAACAAAAAAATATGAATCCAAGTTATCATCAATGTACCATTAAATCCACTCATCCATTATTATCATGCATTTGAAATTCTTCTTCAATAAAAATGCATGCTAATTGTATTTAATATTTTCTCTTGTTGTTCTATTTATTACCATGTAGAAAGTAATTTAAAACTTTCTATTTTTTTTTGGTAAGATGAGTAGTACCTTTCATTTTCATTCATTTTTCAAAAAGGGAAAACTACAATAGATATGGCGGGGAAACCAGGTCTGTTGGTCATCGAAAGGCATTATATGCCATCCAAAACCGAAATGTATTTAGTCTACCATACACAGCTCTATAAACCAACTTGTCTAATTCCTTAAAGAAGTTTGACTTGCCTAGGCTATTGCTTTCTATGTTCTTCTTCAAAATAAACATAAACATAACAGTAAATTGATAGGATGAGTAACAGGTTAGTCCTCCGAGGACTCGATGGGCGCTAGGTCTCTAGCACTAGACTTGGGCATCTCAGATTGTTGCGGCCTCTTAAGGAGTTGTTCGATTCTTCCCAGATGAGAATTCTGCTGCTGAACTTGGAACTACACCAGCGAGAAATCTTTTTGAATTTCCTGTAATGACGGATCTACCTGCATAAAATTAGTGGTGTGCATGATGGATTTTGCCGCCAAATGTTTTATCCTCCAATACAGATGAAGGGTTTTCTAGTACTGTGAAACTCTACCTCTAGTGTTGCCCAGGTCGAGCACAATAACTTCTCCTTCCAGAATTGCATCTTCTTCTTCTGCTTGGTGAGTGAGGGCCTCCTCCCACTTCGCTATTAATTTCCTAACCTGACACAAAATCTCTTGAGCGTATGCGTGAGTGGTATCCTTAATATGTTTGGCTTGAGGTCTATGGCCCGACCTCCTCGGCACTTGGGAGGAGGGTTTTCCTCCTGCATTCTGCCTCTGATTCCTCCTTTACACTCTTTTCACGCACCATGAAGCAATGTTCCTATGTGCCCCCAATTGGGCTCTTGAAATCTTGTCTAGACCCTGTGTCTGCGACAGTAATGAGAACCATACAAAAATACATCATATTATCAATGAGTCGTAACAAGTAATTCATAAGCTGAATTCCCATGTCGCGACCATGATTATGACCCACACCCCTACCCAAGGACTGGTGTCGAGATTTCCCCGGTTTCCCTCTTGTCCTTACAACAATGTTGATCCTATCTTGCCCGCACTCCCTAGAGAGGCGGAAAAATTATGCCGTAACCACAAAATGCTCTTTCAATTTAATGTGTAGGTTAGGGTGGTTATGCCAACTTGCATATTGGGTGGCCAACCCTACCAGTTCATGGTTTTTGTAATCACCTACTACCCTACCCATCCCCATATCCCCCATTTTATGAAGCATGATGCCAAACAAAATGGAAATAGACTTTATCAACCCAGGTAAAACCACATAAAACTTCTCAAGACCCCATGCATCGAGTAGAGCCGTTACACCCAAAAAACTATTCCAATGCAAAGCTGAAAGCATGCAATTTCCAGTGATTTCCATACTCGGGAGACAGAACAGTGTAAAGGACAAAACAACATACCCTTGGATTGCTGGGTGTCATAGCCTATGGTTCACTGGTCCATCGCTCCTGTCGACACTGGTCCCATTGATCTTCACCCGCGGAGATATGCTCTCACAATACCATAACCAGAGTATAAACTCCTGCCGGAGGCTCCATTCCATTATACCCCACTTACCGTATGATGGCTCACTCGTGAATTCAGTCATGTCCTTCACACACGGCCTTTACCGCCTCCATCCATTAGAAACCTGATGCTAGCCAGCCTATCTTGCAGGCCACAAGGCCTCTCGTTTAATGATTTAATGATGATCCAGCCTAGGAATCAATACCAAGATCGCACCCTGATCAGGGGAATTTAAAGATTTATATTATTTTTTAGCATCAAGTCTTTTGTTTTTGTAAATGAAATTAATTAATTGGGGAAATTCATGCAATGGAAGAATGGTAATTTCATTTTCAATTTAATCTACTTGAAACTACTTTATTAGGCTTGATTTGCCTCTTTTTTTTTTAACCCATCATGCATTTTTCCTCATTTTGAGGATGAAACTTAGGGTAAACTACATTCATCAAGGCTCAAGGGTTCATTCCACCTTCAACAATCACACCAACGAAGGTGATGGAATTGTCGGTACCTTTCCATAATCACATACGTATGCAATAATTATTTGAAATATATCCATCCCATCTTCATTGGTGTGTTTGTTGGTACCTTGCTATTATCACATTTATACATCTTGCTTATGAAGAACACACATGTCACAATGTTGAACTCTATTGGGGATGTCCACATTTTCTCCTTCCAAGCACTCTAACTAGATACAATTGATTCGTTTTCCCTATTATGTCAATGCCTCAAGTTATTTTCCTTTTAATGGCATGTGTTTGTTGGTTTTTTTCTAAACATTTCTTGGGCTTAAACATATTACTATCTTCAATTAACTTAGGAAACATCATTTTATGTTTTTCTCGTGAGCTCGCTTTATGCTACTATAACTCGATATTTCTCACTCTTGGATGGTTGCCTCTAAATCCAACACTAGATTTGTTTCGAGTTTTACAACTTATATATATGATGGATATTATGTAGGGACGTTAACTGATCATCTTAGTTGTTTTCCATACATCGTAGAGTTTGTCTCACACAAATTGACAAGGTAATAATTACTCATATGTGGACTTTGACAAATAGGTGTTAATTGGTTAAGGCCCTTTTGAAATTTAGTTCTCTATCCCCTCCATTGCTAAAACTTGATTTATGGTACTAGTTGAACAACTAAACAAGGGAGAATCAACAAACATGAATTCTAATAATGTTTGTACTCATACTAACAAGTCGTTTAAAAATTGTTTCAATGGCTATTGGATTTCCTCCATTAAACTTTATCCTAATTTGAGCCCAAACTCACCTAGATTTGGTTTTGTATTCACTAACTAAAGGCTCTGTGAAATCCAACTTTTGCAACATTTCCATTTCTTAGGTAAGTTAACATTACCATTATGAATTACCACATGGCACTTTGTTTTTTTTTTTTTTTCTGAATTTATCTATTCTATTTATAATACAAAAATGAATTACAAAGAGGCAGCGGCCTCAGCAGAGCTTGCCCATAGTAGCAGCATTCTTACGCTACAAACATGACTTAAAAAGTTTACCAGACAAACAAAAACCATCCTGCTTAAAAAAAAAAACATGCTGCCCACACATTGGAAATCGACCTTGGAACATTGACAGATTATCAAAAAACTGAAGCGATGAGCAAGTAAACATGATGAGCTTAGGAGTGTACCCAGCCAAAAACCTGTGAAGAAAGAAACTGCGAGTTCTGACCAGATTAAGAATCATCAGATAATGAGGGGGGTTCCTCAACAACACGACAACCATAGGCATACGGGTCATCTTCCTATGCCTGCTTGTTGTCTTTGACACTGTGGCAACCTTGCTTGATGTCTTCCAGGTTGTCTTCATGGCCAATGTTCTGAGTTTCACTGCAGCTAGGAGATTTTCTCTTCAGGCTGACGCTTGGTGGAGTGCAAAGCTTGTCGCCAGCCCTTTTCTCCAAACCAGTGCCAGAATGCTCCACTTCTGAACCAAGGGGCTCCTTCTTGAGCTCGATGGTAATGGTGGCAGTTATTGTAGGCCGGTTCAACGAGCAAGGGAAGAAAATATGGGCAGTGTGAAGATGCCCAGGGTTGATAATTGGAGAGACAGGAAAGTGGGGCAAGCCCAATTGAGATTGAGAAAGCCCACGCCCTCGTCCATGACCACAACTGCTTCTGGTATGAGGATAACGACTGGTGAAGTTATCCGAGGAGGGTAATGAAGAGTCAGAAGTTGAAGTGGAGGGCTGGCGGGGGAGATGACCACGACTGCTGCTTCGCCAGCAATGTATACGCTGTCGAAGGCGTGGCATGATTCTCTGAGCAAGGTGACAGGAGCGACCAGCAGAATGAATGGGGATGGAGTTGAAGGGAGGGCTTTCTCGCAGAGTAGGGGAATTCACATTGGGCAGACTGAGCCACAGATTGCAGAGTGTGCTCTGCGATATGTGAATGCCAGGAGTTAAATCAATGCAGCAAATGATGGAGCAGCGACGACCTGTGCTGGTTCAAGAGCTAGGCTCTACAGCAACTAGAATGCAAGGGAGGCAGAGTAGGAATGAAGCTTCCAGAGGTAGCCATTCTCATAATGGAAGGAAGCTAGTCTGGGCTTCTGTGCTGCATTAATGCGACAATGCAAATGACGGTGGGTATATTTATGAGGAATATGACGTGAGTTTGGGTGGCGAAGTATTGAGCCCATGCGCCAACCCATAACCTCCTCCACGTACCATTGCAACTAATCACCCGCATCTGGGGACCACATGGCACTTTTTTTCTTGAGGTCTAATAAGAAAATAAAATTGGAAGTTATTTTTTTCTTTTTTCTCTTATGGGTATGATAGATGAAATTCTTTGATCTTTGTTTAGAAAAATACATGTTTCTTATGTAAATGGAATACTTTTCACCTGTAACTTTTGCTTAATGTCTTTTATATTGGATATGACCCTAATGGTGGCTTTAAAATATAGTCCTTACTCACTAGAAATTCAAAATATTCTTTTTGAAACGTGAAGGAATAGGGTATACTATTTCAACATCTCTAAAAAATCAAAACATAGAGAAATAATAGCAAAAAAGTTAATACAAGAAAATTGTAGAAATTTCAATAACTGATATGTTATCCACTGATATTCTCCTGATCACACACTATTTATCTTCATGCACAATATAGAATCTCTTCTACCATTGATCATTACATGCGGAAATAAAATCCATTGCATGCACACATTAAAACCATAAAAATTCACACATATGAACACAGTAATTTATGGGAAAGCTTAAAGCTGAAAACCCCCAAATATCTGTATATTATATATGTCATAGATATCATGTAACAAACATTATACAAAGCTCCTCAGAAGCACTCAATACAATCTCCAATTGTTACACACTAATTAGGCCCTGATCTTGCAAATCCCATGCACCGATCTTTGCCAGCCTTTAGCCTGCCTCTACTGTGGAATCCCTGCTGAAGAATAGCTCTTGATGAGTTCGAATTGCCCCAGCCTTGCTCACAAAGTCCTTATAGGCATCTCTACTGAGTGTTAGATGCAAATCATGCATCACTATAGTCACAACTGATAGTCACACTGCTCTTTCACCTATCTCTCCACTGGTCTCCACTGAAACTGTCCATGCACTGAAGTTAACTGATGTATTCTTTAGTTGATTAATGAGTTTAAAATTAGTGAATTAATTAATAATTAATTCACACCACTCTCACTAGTGTATCAATCAGTTAGACTAGATACAACTAGCTCAACTATGTTTAGATTAGTTAAACTGAACACAACTCCATTAACTTCCTCAATCAATTCCACCAAACTCTCTCACATGAGTTCTAACTGAAGTCTCCATGCAAAAGCTCCACTTAACCCTCAGGAATATAGTAATTGTTCCTGTCAGCTCCTGTGCCACATCTGTGCACTTAACTGAAGTGCTCCAAGAGAATAAGATAATGTTTATAGTCCAAATATTATTAAGAGCTAATAATATTCAACATATCTATTTTTAGACTGGCAATCTAAAAATAGATTCCGCCCAATATGTCTAAAAATAGAAGTCCATCTATTTTTCCAACTTGACCAACCATCCACAAATAGCATCCCGCAACTCATAAAATATGATCGAAATGTCTAAAAATAGACTTTGCGCCAAAAATCACCTGTGTGGGCCCCACCTAGTTTAGGTGATCACTTCCAACTAGGATCAGGAATGATGTTTCAGGATGCCTCCTTCATCGTTTCTTGTTGCCATCTTCAACAAAAATATTACAAAATTAGAACAACTCAAAACATGAGCACACAACCAAAAATGTTATATTGATTTTTCAATTATTAGATATTTTAATGAAGATGTGAGTATATCAAGATAAGTACATGAAGACATTAAGGGTCTAGATGATGATGATGTAGATCATCATTCGTTTAATACCCCTCATTATGCTGGCATTCAGTTTGAGTTTGAGGATACCAAGAACAACCATTGCTAATGAACTTGTGTTTGAGTCATGATTTACCATTATTTCATCCATATAACTATCTTTAAGATATACATTTTTTTTTTCCTCTGGAAGATTTCTTGCGTAGTTATCTTTATTCTTATATATAAGGAAAATTTTCCAATGGCACTAGACTAGATCTTATATCTTCATGGAGCTAAAACTATCATGCTTTCCTAGCTTGACATACTTGTATGTGCTCTAATTTTTATTATATGCCAATGAAATTGGTATCCATCTTAAAATATAGGACTAGTAACCTAAAAAAGGTGAAGTTAAATCCATAAAATTTTTAATGTGTTTCAACCATTTTGTATTTTCTTTGTTTATTCTTAAAATTGTATTCATTTTAAAACATAAGACTTAATAAAACATTGAATCACATAGAAAAATTAAAACTAATCAAACATCAGATAATACATTTTTAATGAACTAATGCACATGTAATGATGGAGGGATCGATAACAACAACAATGATGGAGTTTAATTCAATAAAAAACTAAATTGATTGGATAAATATATGCATGTAATAATCAAGGCATATGTGGATTAAATTAAGGAGGCATAGAAAATATGGTTGGGTTGAATAAATAACTACGTTAATATATCAATGAAGGCGAAATCTAGATGCGTTAAACTAATAAATTGATGGGTTAACCATGGCAAAAAATCAAGGATAAACAAAACTAATGTGATAATCAGAGCTATCCATACCCTCCACATGCTATGGAAAATAGTTGGGACCGTCCTAGATAAGTGTAGAAGTTACCATTAGCTCCACTTTATTGTTTTCCCTCCTCCCTAATCCTAATAAGAATGCTATTTCGACATTGTTTATGAGAGGGGGGACTTGATCAGTGTCACTCTAGCATGGGTTATCTATTGAAAATTCATTAAGGTATACCATGATTTTTCCAAGGGCCCTGATTAGGGAAAGTAGAACTTAGGGGCCTTCATTTTCTTCCTTATCGTTTCGTCTGGAAATTAATCTTTAATTGATTGGTATGGATTTTTTTTTTTCTTTTTCATCCATTGAATGTTTGGCTAGCCAAATTAACCATATGATGTGAAGAGGGAGTCTTTGAGCTCTATTATCACGTATTTTTCTTGTTCAAGCAAATTTTTGAACACTACACCTCCAACCTCTAACCATCCAAAATAGGCTCAGAGGCCATTAACCTAGTTGCATAACTCTATATTTCCCCAAGCATTAGAAATTCATGAATAAATGAGAGATTGTTTCTATACCCTCCACATACCATGGACAATAGTTGGGACCCTACTAGCCTTTGCACTACAATGCATCCCAAGTTAATATTTTCTTATTGAGTGTCAACCATAAAAAGGGTATCACCTTTGGTGGTGCCTAGAACTTCCAAATTCAAACCCACCAAGGATTATGATGGTTTTTCATAATTGATTACTATGAGTGATAACCAAAATTCACTAAGTATGCACCCCATATGGGGTAGACACTCTACCAAAGTGTATCCTCCTCCTTGACAAGCCCAATCCCAAGATTGATGAAGTGGCTAGTAAAAATATGCCATTGAACAACCATCCCCCCTCAAATATCTATATATTTGTTGAATGGTTGAGGTTTATCCATTGATAAGTGGGTTGACGATAAAACCAAATTTTTTAAGATATGGTAGTTTTGAAAAAACATTAAATATTTAAAGTCCCTTGGCATATCAAAGTCCTGATACTTCCCATGTCCTTGATCCCTACCTAAATGAACCATTGTGCCATTCCCACACACCAAAATAGGCATATTCTAATTACAAAAAAATACTCAAGCAAATATTTCCAGAATGAAGAGATCCATTTGTGTAATTTATTATCCTTTTTAATTCATCACTCCATATGCATTAAATTTATTATCTTGGTCAATATTTCTTACTAGAGACCTCTCTTTATGATGCGATTGAATAACCCATTTTGTGAGATTTGATAGGCATTTTAATCAACTTATATATATGCATTTGGTTTATGGGTATATTTATAAATATTATAGCAAAATACCTCTCTTAAAGAGGAGTTTCCAATCCCCCTTTATGTGATTTTGTTATGTATTTTGATCCATTCTTGAGTTTGTGCATTTCTTGATCAATATTTCTTGTGAGATATCTCTCTCAATAATGAGTTTCCATTCCTCCTTTCGAACCAAGGCCTTTGATAAAAGTGATATGTGCTTTATACCCCAATCATGTTGTTCCTTGGACTATTTCTGATAGGTCCTCCCAATTAACCAATGGAATTCCCCTTCGCTTCCTATTTCCTTTACAATGATAAGAGAACCATTCATTCCTATTTCTATTTATACTATAATTGGGGATGCATGCTACTCAAAGATAAAATAGAAGGATGGAGAATAGGATGCTTTTCATGAGTTCCACCTTGATATCCATAGAGATCCATATATGTACCTAACAATTGACCTTCTTGATGTTGTAAATGAGCCATAAGTTACAACTACAACTTCACTCCATATCTTTGAGGGCTTCAACTGGAAACCCAAATAACAATATGCTTCCTCAAAAGGGGCCAAGGAAAAGGGAGAAACTTTGAAATCATGTTCTTCTAGTGTTGTGATACTATTCTATAGAAAACAAATGACTTAGCTCAATTCAAATCCATTTGAATGGCTTTGGAGAAGATACAATATCACTAATTACAAACTTTGGCCTCTTTAGTGTCACCACTCCTGAATAATAGAAGGATCATGGAATATTCATGATAATTCTCATGTCCTCTGGAAATTCAAGATTTATCTTATGATATTTAGTTCAAATTTTGTGGTTGTAGATGTCATATTATGCACATGAACTTATAAAAATCTAATTATAGGTAACCATGGAGCAACACTACGAGCTGATCGAAAATAAACAATATTTAATTTGATTTGGTGATAGTATTTGTTTGTTTGCAAAACCATTACATCTTCATTTTTATGTATATGGCATAATGTATTTCCCTAAGTGGTTCAACTAAGAATTACTTGAAATGGTTACCTCTGTTAATCATCTAGGTGGCACCTACTATGGAGACTTCTTTGAATTGATCATGAATGTTGTATTAGTCATGCATCCTTTAGTTCCCCCCCACACAAATACAAAAAGTTTACTCATTTTGTTACCACTTGGAATATTGCTTGACCTTACTTCAATTATCGATCGGGTTTTCAACACTTAAAAATTGTTATTTTTATCCAAGCATACCTATGACCTATAAGATATCAATATAGGTAATTCAACACTAGGTTGTGCAAATATCAAGTTTATAGTTTTTTGAACCAATTTTTGTTGATTTCCATCAAGTTCTCTTAGATGAAACTTTTAGTCATGTAGCTTGATTCTTAGCACACTGGTCGTTTTGATAATTTATGGAGAATGTTGCACACCCACATTTTTATCTTAACAAGAAAAAATTACATTTACATCCAAGAAATTACATGTTACAAAGGTAAATAACTTATCGATTTACCTAAATCATTAAGAACATGCCATTCAAGAGTGGTATTAAGCCAAAATAATATCATTACACGAGATCTACAACAATCGATCCTCTCATATAACTACTCTTTTTTGGAGATAAATTTATTTCAATGACATATAATATCTTCTCAAAAGGACATGCATAATAATATAAGGTATGATAGCCTTGTCGTAACTGTTAAATTGACTACGTTTCATATATGATAAGAAGTCATCACTCTATCAACAGATACCATTGTAGTCACTATGATGAATTGAAAATTCTATGCCACAAAATAAAAGTCTTTTCATTAAGTAGTTTCTTTTGTTCTAGGGCCAATACAACACCCAAATTTCTATGATGAGCTTTAAATAGGGACAATGATGCTTTGGAATATTGACTTGGACCATTGACCCAGGGATGGCTCTTTAAAACATTATGTTGTTTTCATATAATAGGCTAGAAAGGTGAGGGAATATAGGTGATCCATGTATATTTTATGGCATGCCTTTGTAAGAAGGAAAAACACAACATACCTCTTTCCTTTGATATTATTAACTGTGCACCACATGCTGATATCATGCTACAACTATTGCAATGATTGTGTTAGATAAATCAAGTTAAATTTCACCCTAGATGAGCATCCCAGGTTGGAATAAAATGACATACCTCGAAAAGATAGAAAAACATGGAAATCCTCTTTATTTTCATAAGTTTTCAACTACACATCACACTTTTCCATTATACTACACTTTCTAAAATTATTTTGTTGGTTGATAAATAATCCAATTAAATTCCACCTTTATTATCATCCTAGGTTGGCCTACCTCCAAAAGATATAAAAACATAAAAATCCTCTTTCTTTCATCTTTTCAACTACACACCACACTTTGTCATTATGCTATTATTATTACAATTATTGTGTTGGTTGATAAATAATTCAATTAAATTCCACCCTGTATTAGCATCCTAGGTTGGAAATAATATATTTTGTTCAAGTTACCTACACCCCATGATAAGATAAAATGTAGCAATTGTTAGAGTTCCAAAAGCTTTATAGTCATCCTAGTCTAAACTTGAAAATAGAGAGAAAGAGAATGGAATCAAGCACAAATCACTAATTTAATATTTAAAATAAAATAACACAAAAACATAAAATCAAATATCGACATCCAAAAAACAAAATGATTAAATAAATCCTTTACATACTTATAAATCAATGCCACAATATAGTTGCAAAGGAATCCTTGAGTTCCAAGAATATAACTAAATGCCTCGAGTATCTATCTAGCACCTTGAGATTGAGAAAATATAGATAATTTCTTAAAAAATATGAATTTTACCCTAAATATTTCACTCTGTGATGTCAAATTAATTCATCTAATCCAAGGATCTACAATTCAGATCGCATTCACTAAAGTAAACATATGATAATGTAGACATAGATAGGATAAAAATGTATTCAAGATTTATAGTTTGTTGGTTTAAATTTGGGCTTCTATTAGAGATATATTGGACAAATTATTTTATTGTGAAGCCTAAGCGGCACTACATAAAACATGTGATAAATAGGGTGGTAGAGTAAAAAAGGGAGCCAAATACTGAGAATTTAATACTAAATAAGGAAGTGGAAGGAATATTTTAGTTTAATTCTTTGGGAAAACTCTAACAAATTAGAAAAAAAAAAAAAAATCATTTAAAAAATCATGGAGGAATAAATATCCCATGATAGGGATTGATTGAGATTGGAGGTGTGTATAGGTATCACAAAATATTCCATGGAAATATATTTCCAACTGTTGCAGTCCTTCTAAAATATCAGTTTCATTTCATTTTTTCTTACAATCTTTTGAAGGCTCTCCACTTGAATGAGATTGGAAATATGATCTTAGAAAGCAAATGTTGTTGCCAATCATTTGTACGATTATGAATACAAACACACTTAAAAGCTCCAAAATAGTACAATATATTTATTTTTCTTGAAATTATCTTTATGGCCCCATTCCAATTACACAGATGAAAAAAATTAAAATCTATTTGTTTTATACAACATTTATTTGGTTGGATAGGTTCTAATTGAAATTGGTAATCTAAACCATATTAGGTATTTATGTCCATACAACAATAGTTCAAATGTTTACACTCCAATATAGTATTTACAAGAGAAAACTCAGGTTTAGGAGCCTTGAGATCATAATGAAGAAGATTTAGTGCATGTGGTGGGATGGGAAGCTTCATTTTTTCATTCTAAGGCCCCCTTTGGTATCCACTACTTTTAGGGCATTGGAAAAGTAATTATCCAATATTTAGGTGTGGTGTTGTCGGAAAAATAATGGGATTTTTTGCTGCTAGGAAAACAATTATTATTGACCAAAAAAAACATTGGAGGCTAATAATTATCGGTTGATGACATAGAAGTTGAATAATTTATATGCCTATTGTGTTAGATTGGTAGACCCCCTTTGATTACTTAGATATACTTCAATTCCTTAACGGTAATATGCTCCCTTGGTGTATAAAAAATATACATTTTATCTATAAATACATTGTTCTAAAACTAATAGGCTTGTGGTACTAGCTATTTTATGAAAATATTTTCCCCTCGACAAGCCTTTTGTTCAAGGTAAATAATCTACATCAAGTTATATAAATGGAATTTCATTGTCTTGTTGTACTTCCCCAATTAAGCTATTGTAATATGTTAGTGACTGAACATGAAACTAAGAAGAGGAAACCATCTTACTATTATATATTGTGTGAGAAAATATGATAATTCAAGAGAATATATGGTTTATTTCCATGATCTCTCAACCTTCATTAAAACTAATTTTTTTTAGTATATGTGGCAATTTTGTCAACCTAAAACTCTTTTGAGACTCAACTAGCCTCTCCACTACATTTCAGGATTTCTCCCCCACTGTGGGTGCCTAACGTTGATGAATGTAATATGGCATTTAGGGCCACAGGAAACCATCAGACATCTGGCCATGTTTCCAATCTTCTAACACGCTTGGACTCCCCTAGATATAATGCCCTCACCAGTAAAATCTTGGTCATCATACTTCACAATCAACCCACCTTACGTGATAATAATGGTTCATCATTTTACTTACAATTGTTTCTTTATACGCAGGATGAGGGTGGTGTCATGGAAAGATAAGACCCTCCCTGGAGTCTATTTCCATCCCCTGCCACCGCCATTAGAGGTCGTTCGTCCAGGGCTAGTTGAGTCTCAAAAGAGTTAGATTTTAACAGAGTCCAGGGAATATATAATGTAGGGATCCTAGAGTCCAAGGCATAGTTTCTAGGTTGTATGAAATTTTGTTTCCAGATCGACATATATGGGGCAACAAGGGAGCTTGAATACAACAAAGTAAGGATGCTACTTTGGATGGGTGTGCTTAGATGCACCAACTGCTAGAAATTTTTGAGAGAGATGTTCCACATTGTATTTTCTTCAAAATCGATATGATGATAAAATATTCTACTTTGATGAGGAGCTTATGATAGCCATTGATTAATGCTATGCAAAGGCCATGTTCTAAGCCCCATAGTACAAATACGTTATTAGTGATGAAACCCAACTTACCTGCAAATATATGGATAATTTGACCACAACATTTCCTAAAGAAACCTCCATAGCTAGCTAGTCTAGGGTTTCCTGTGAAGGCGCCATCAAAATTGAGCTTAATGAAACCTTGTGGTGGGGGAAACTAGGAGGAGGGATTGTCAAGGAAAGGAAGAATATAAGTGTTGTGTGGAAGGGAGGAATAAAAGCTTAGTCCCGAGTGTATTATCATGCTTTTTTCTTCTAGAGACCATTCCCAATATTGTGTAGTCCATTGCGAGGAGGAAATTATCGATTTGAGTTCAGAAAGAATGAGGTTCCAAATAATGTCAAGGGAGGCATATGAATTTTTAAAATTCTAGAGTTTTTTTTTCCAAACGTTCCAAGTGAGAAATCTAAGGATGAGAATGCATGCTCTATTTAGAACAATACTTTTAAGAGGATATTATTCCCAATTATCCAAGGAGGCATTGATAAACTAAGAGGGTTGTCTTGGGAATTGGAAGAATATGGCTATCAGGTCCCAGAGTTTAGAAGAGAAAGTGAAAGTAAGAGATAGGTGTGTAAGATCCTCAACCCATTTCATGCATAGTGGGCATATTGATAGGCCCATGAAACCTCGTCTCTAAATTTTATCCCATGTTATAGCTTTTTTCTTCAGTAGAAACCATAGGAAAGGTGTTATTTTCATACAATGCCTCGTTTTTCAAAGGTTCTTCCAAGTAATATTACAAAATAAATTTTTTATTTAATATTTATTTATGTTAGTTTATGTTGGCACATATAGTTCCTTAAAGTTGTTTTTTTAATATTTATCTATGTTTAGTACATTGGTGTTCATTAAAATTAATTTCTAAGATTTATTTATCTAGGTTAATGGTTGCTACATATTGTTCATTTAAGTTGTTCTTTAATATCTATTTATCTAAGTTTATAATTAGTCATTAAAAATGTTTATTAATATTTATTTACATAGGTTTATGGTTGGTATATATTGTTCATTAAATGTTTTTAATGTTTTATTTATCGATGTTTATGGTTCCACACATTGTTCATTAAAGTTGTTTTTACATGTTTATTATAATGTATATTAAATAAAAAGCTTCTCTTTGATTTGAGACATTAAACATCTCTACTAACAGGGTCAACCACGGGAAGGTGGAAGCTGATTTGCTGCAAAAACCATATGGGGTTTTTAACATATCAACATGCCAAAATAATTTTATTATATTGATTTATGAGATGAATGTAATTTTTTTAGTATACTATTAAAATTATTGAAAATAATAATTTTATTAATTTAGTTCAAATGAGAGAGAATTTTTTTTTTTTTAATATGTTGATTTGAAAATCAAATATATTAACATTGTTTTTTTTTAAATTTGGTTAAAAACTTATTGTATTATTATTTCTACTTATTTTATGAATTTTATTAAAAGTTATATTAGTAATATTTTTTTTAAATAAATTAGAATAATATAATGTTAATAGAAAAAAAGTGAAATCATAAAATATATAAAAGAAAAAAAAAGTGAAAAAATAATGAAAAATAAAAGTGGAAAATGAAAAAAAAATAAGATGGATAAAATTAGATATATAAATATATATATTTAATTAATATAATAAATAAATACATACTTCACAATTTAACCTAAAAAAAACCTAATTTAAAAAACATTACTTCATAAAAGTGTATATATATATATATATATAAGTAAACAAATACTACTATAATCTATAATAATTTAATATAAATATATACTACTATAATAATAATAGTAACAATAATGTAGTTATAATAAAATAATAAAATACAAAAAATAAACATACACTAATAAAATATAAAACTATTAAATATACATTCCAAATTTATATAATATGATAATAGAGAAACATTTATTTACATGGAGGCCACATACACAATTTCAATCACATCAATACACATATAAGTAAATCAATCCATCCATGAAAAGAAATGACAGCAATTATATAAAAATGTGTCAAAATACAAACATAAAAAACATTCAACAGAACCAACAAATACGTGCATATACAAAGAATTTCAATTACTCCAAGTGCCGATATTGGATCAAAAAAGCAAATAATTTACATAATAACTAAAATACAAGCAGGCTTATGAAAACCAACATATACATACACACAAATTTCAGATCAACATAAATTCAATTCATCAAAACATTGCCAAAACAATTCACATATAAATTTTCAAAGCAATCATATTGGTACCCTGAACTTAGAACACAAGCATTATGGCAACTACCTCATATACAAGGACACGCAGCAATTTGAGACTGTACACAAATTCAATTTACCAACATTACGCAGTAATCTACATACAAATTTTCAAAAGCAAACATGGTAAGTATACAACACCATTTCAAATGCATTTAACACAATATACAATTTAAACAAATTGAAATAATGTTACAATGACAATTTTCACTTAACAAAGTATTAAAATTGCTACACATATGTTAAAGCACATGCAAACCTAATTAAATAAATTAGGTATGATTTGTACAAATTTAGACTATACTATATAAATTAATTTTATTAAAACATTGTCAAAACAATTTACATACATGCCAAAGCATACAAAAACATAAAAGTAATACCATTTTCAACACAACATGGGATTTCGAAAACTAAAATTATCAAACATAATACAATTTTCACCTAGAATACAAGCATTATATAAAAGCCACCTACAAGCATACATGCAACGTTAATTAAATAATTAGCACATCATGTATCATAGACCACTATAGATTAATTTATCAAATTACTAAGCAAAACAATTTTTATATACAAATTTTCAAAGTACATACAAACACAAAATAAAAATCATTTAAATAATTTCAACACAATATACAATTTGCGCTTTAATACACGTTGAAAACACGCAACATAATACAATTTTCGCATGAATACAAGTATTATATAAAAACCACCATATTATTATTATACGTAAATTAATACCAGTAATAAAACAATTTCATATAATTTCGCATTTAAGTATACAAATTCAATTCATCAAACCATTACCAAAACAACTTATACATACAAATTTTCAAAGGACACAAACAAATAAAAGTAAAATATCACGAAGCATTTAAAATAATATATGAATTTAAATAAATAATAATGTACTAAATATAATACAATTACTACCTAGAATAATAACTATTATATAAAAGCAAACAGCACAACATATAGCGCATGTAAATTCGCTAAATAAATAAGGCACATCATACACTTGATCAGCATTAATAAAACAACTTACATACAAACAATCTATCAAACCATTGCTAAAACATTCAAACCATTCATTCAATCTATCAAACCATTGCCAAACATTCAAACCAAATCATTCAATCTATCAAACCACTAGCAACAAAACTTAAAGGCGTATGAAGCCAAACGTATATATAAAATAAAATAAAAGTAAACATCATTTCAACAAGTCAACAACAGTACAATTTGAAAATAATAATACTGAAATTAAAATTCCCCACTTAGAATACAAGCATTATATAAAAAAGTCACTCTACATTAATGTTATTAATAATACGTAACCAATTGAATAAATTAGCATCATACAATTTAGATCAATATACAAACTCAATTCAACAAGCAAAAACTAACATTGGCGAAAATACCTTAGGGTACAAATTTTCAAAGCACACAAACAAGTATGAAGCAAAACATCATTTCCAAACATTTCAATTATCACAAGAAAAGGCAACAAATTCAAATAAAAAAATAAAGATAAATACAATTTCAACTAAATATAGATGTTATGAAAATCACCTACACATATGTAAATTCAATTAAATCAACACTGGCCAATTTCTAGATCAGTACAACTTAATCGTCAAACAATCCTAATGTGATTATAATATAATATAAAACACAGTGTAAAAATAGTAAATACATTAAAGAAAAATATGTTATGAAAACCACAAAAAAACAAAATAAAAATTTCTCAAAAGAAGAAGAAAGAAAAGAGATTTTGTGAAATTATTTAGTGTTTTTATTTTTAAAAACATGTATTCAATGTATATGTATACTTTATACCTTTTTTTAATAAACTAAATATAAATAAATAATTTAAATATAATTATATTTGAATGTGTATACCTGAAATGTATTTGACATGGTAAGTTTAATAAAAAACAAGAAACATGAACAAGAATGCTACACTACTCTTGCTGAGAACAAATGCATCTCTCATATGATTGAGAGAGCTTTTTACCTCTCCCGGGAAAAAATACTTTTATTAATACTTAAAAAAGAAACTCACATTATTGTAGCAACAACATGAATGTATTCATATAAACAAATATATAACTGAATCATCCCCTGTCAATCGGGAACAAACTCTATAAACCAAAAATATTCTAATTTTGTGTAAGAATAGTAATATATATTTTAAAAAATATTGAGATTTTTGCATTTACATGGGCAATAGATTAGAAAATGTTTTGTGCCCTACATATATATATTTTTTTAAAAATTCAAAAATAAATTCATTCAAACCTTCAATTCACTAAATATGTTGACACAAACAGATATAAATAATAACCAGCTGTTGGGGTACAGAGTGAATAAATATGTGCAAGGCAAGTATTCTGATGCCAACAAGTGCTGCTGGATGTGAGATGCTACCATCATGAGAAAGAATGCAGCTGGGAGCTCATGAAAACCCTCTGCAGGCCAGGGACTATAGGTTTATTACTATTATAGACATATTACATGCGGTGTTGACTGAACAATTTTTTTAATAATTTTAATTTTTACTGTATGACAAATAAATAGAATCATAAAAGAGTTTGGACAGCAGTATTCTAGAAATGGGTATCCCCGCATCAAAAGCAAGAGAAAGACAAATTCAAACTCATTCTCTAAAGTATTGGCACTGATTTGGGCCAATGTGACTTTCTTAAATTGACATTAAAAAATGTGGTATTTATATAATCACTTAAAACCTCCTTAATAAGAAAAAAATTGAATCAAGAGCCTCTGAAAGAAGAATATTTCAAAGGGTTCTACCTGAACCATTAAGCAGTAAAAGAGTTTAAAGAGCCATCTACAGAGCAAGGGCTTCAAAGGATGTTTCCGCCACCTTAATTAATTTCCAACTGCCAATTACCTTCAACCAGAGCTATTTTAAATTATTTCATTCTTAATTATGATAAAATCAAAATGGTTGTAATGTTCTATAAATTTCCACCGAATATAAACTTGTATGGCTAAAAAAATGCTTACAAATTTTTAATATATTTTCAGAGGGTTGGATTCCAAATTGGACTAAATTTAATAAAACCTCACATTTCATTGGAGGGAGGGAGTGAACACACAAATTTATCAGAGTTACATCACAGGTTTTTTTCTAGAATTGCTCCACAACAAAAATCGCTTTTTTCTCGAGAAGAGCTCCACAACAGACTGTTTTTCCCAACAGCCGCCAAACCACAGAACATTGGGAAGAGTTCTTTGAATAATCATGAAACAAGGATGAGAAAATATTTTGTTTAACAAAAATTATAACAAATTCAATTCATCATGAGAGATTGCTTTTTTACAGAAGCACAACAACAGTAGCTATTAAGAAATGTATCTTAGGCTTCCTAACCAAAAATTAAGAGCAATTTCAATACAAAGACAAAAGGATTATGAGAGCACAGTGCCGAGAGTCGTTTCTACCTGCAAATAAGAAAAGAACAGACATTAGATTTCTTACCAACAAGAAACAGACATTAGATTTTCTCACCAACATACCAAGTTAGTAATTAATGAAAAAACATATTTCCAAGTAGTCCCAAGGAACATCCTGACTCTTCCCCGAGTGCCTTAGTTTTAAAACTAGAATCACAACGATGGCAGAGCAGAAGAGCACATTATTGAGATCTGTAGTCACCAAGAGACGAATTTGGACATTTTCAAAGAGAGATTAAAGGTCGGTTGATTCGAGGACCTAGATCCGTCGGTCGGTATGAACCACCTTATTATCCCAGCTAGTGAAAAATTCACATGAATAGCGTGTATGATAGGGTTAAGACACGCCGGGCGCGGGCGGCCCGTCCCAAATGCATCCTCAAAGACAGGCGGAGAAAGGGGAAGCAGAGGCGACCCAACAACAATCAAACTCATTATTTCTATGCGTATTGAGTTCTGGAAGAGAGAGAGGAGCTCGATGGGGTTCAAAATCTCATGGAATAAAATTGTAATTCATTTAGAAAGTTCATGGAGTCCGGGGAGCTCAAGGGTTGTGACTTAGTGTTATTTCTGTGTGAGGATGTTGTTCTGTCAGACTTCGCTGGTATTAATATTCTTTAACTAATCATTTTGTAACCCAGTGTGGTTTTTTAATGTGAAACCATTTTTTAATTAATTATGATCCAATAAAGTGTCCGGAAAACTATGGATTTGTACGCTGATATATTAAATGGTCTCAAAAATTAATTAATTCCGTGGGAGGGTTGACCACCATTCAAATTTCCAGTAACACTCTGCTCCATCATTTGGGAGAGAGGGAACGAAAGTAGACACCTGAGCCAAGTTTAGAGGCACTGCAGCTTTTTTTTCCCCGAGAAAGAGCGTACAATAATCGAATAATAACAAAAGAAAGAAATTTGTTAATAAAAGAATGATAATACAATGTAAATTTTTCAAAGTAGTATCGTAGATTACGTTTTTGTAAAAACATACAACAATGTTATAGGTCTTAAAATGTTTACCTAAACTTGAACGCACCTTCAAAAGCACTTGAATACGTAAAGTAACAATTACCCAAATCGATGTAAATTCCATTTCGCCTTTCTCCTTCGTCACATACACCCATGACTTAGATGTATCATACCGTACCCGAGACATAATAGCAGTGACATTCTAGACCCGGTATTCGTACCCTTGTACCGTACTCCCAATCCCTGATACGTACAGTTAAGTATTTATGATAAGATAATGACAAATTTGGGAGGTTTAAATGTATATATACTCCACTTTTTAATCTGGACAATTCTTGCACAACACTATCCATCTATTGAAGCAATCATGCATAGAGACAAGTTAAATGATTTTTTAAACGAAGCCATCAAAAAACAGATACAAATATATTTTTTTGAATTTACAGTCGGTTCCTAACTCCAAACAAAGGGTTACGTCAGCACCAAGGAAAAACATTGATCTTAGTTAGATTGATGGGTTCATTTGACTTGCTAAAATATTGTTCACCACCCTAATAAAAACATTTTCACTGCGTTTAAAGTTTAAATGGGGTGTAGTATTATTTTTTTGTCACTTTTTACCTTTTTTCTTTCTTTTATTTAACTCTTTAAAATTCTTTGACTTCCGGAGTGTGAGATTCAATTTATTCAATTTTTTTAACTTTCAAATCTGTACTTTCATCACGCCCTTTGTGTTTTAATTCCATATTATTATTATTTTTTTTACTTTACCATTTTTATTTTATTTATTTAACCTTTTTAAAATTTCGAATCTTTCTAGAGTATAGATTCACTTTTTAGCTTTTTTAAATTTAAAATTCTCTAGAGGTAGATTTTAATTTAAATCTTTTTAGAGCGTAGGATTCACCTATCAAATAAGTAAAATTTTCCTCATGGAAATATTTATTTTTTTATATACTTATTGTTTTCTTTAATGTAAGATGATATAAGATAACAAAGATTGTGGTAACGCCAGTAAACTTAACTCCTACAAAGGATACTTTTGTAGATATACTGAGGTTACAAGGAGTTAGTACCTGCAGGTGGTGTATACTCTAACTCTAACTTGTCATGTGATTTGTAGATTAGCTTTCACAAATTTTTCTCAAATGCCCACTCATTTAAAATTATAGAAAATTCTAGGGTTTATTCTTTATTGAGTAATATATACTTATGTATATATATATATATATATGTGTGTATGTATATAAGTAAATGTGTATTATGTCACATATTACAAAGACTAATTTGTTTTATTACAAAAGAATATGCTTTCCGCCTGCATTTTATCATGGCACTGCCTAATCATATATCTTAAAATAGAAATTTCAGCATAAACATATAATAAAGTAGACCTCATATTATACCAACATGATACTACTCAATGTTGCAAGAAAAACCAACAATGGAGTCACAACAACTATTGGGCATAATCTCTCCATAGCATCCATGCCCGCTGGCCACCACTCTCATCCTCCAACTGAGCAGAATTCTCCCCACTGAGCCCATCTATACCCCTATACAACCCAAAATCTTAAATGATGTTGAACCTTATGTGTTGTGCCATGATCAATGGAAGGATATGCGCACATGTAATGTGCCAACCATAGTGGGAGCCACACCTCTCTGTGCAAGTCACATCAGGCCAAGGCGAGGAAGGCAGAGTTATTAATGCCCACTGGGCACCTTCTTTAGGGATATTTAAATGATATACGTTGTTTGAAATTTGAAAGTTATTTCAAATTCACTTTCTCTGATACATTCTCCTATTTGGCAGATGCATTTGGCAATGTCTAAAGGTATCCTCTGCTCTATTGGTTTTTTATTGAGGTAATAAGCATTACATTGTGTATTGAAGGCCATTTTTAAATGATACTCACTGTTTTCTCTTACCATTTTGGTACAGTTAAAATACTGCAGTTAAGTTATGTCTATCTATTAATGTCTTTTGAAACCTACTGAATATCATGTCCCCTTTCCATAATCAAAAATCTGTAAGTAGCTTTGTGAACTTTACATTTTTCTTTTCAATGTGTATTGCAAATACACACACCAAGTTACACATTTCATTATGGGAAATGTGTCACAGCCACCATTTGCTTCCCAACTATGAGCCTCACCTCGGTGCTCAAAAAGGATAATGTGCAGGCTTAAAATGTATATTTTTTCTCATTTTAATATATTTTCCTAAGAAATGGACAATGGTTATCAAAATCATCATCATATACTTTAACAAAAAAATACAACTGCTTATCATCAATGTACAATTAAATCCACTTTATCCATTATTATCATGCATTTTCCTGAAATTCTTTTCAGTTAAAAATGCATGCTAATTGTATTTAATATCATCGTTGTTCTATTTATTACCATGTAGAAAGTAATTTCAAACTTTTCGCTTTTTCTTAAAAAGGAGAAAATTCTTCATTTTCATTCATTTTTCAAAAGGGAATGCATAACAGATAGGAAGGAAAAACCTAACCAAGTAATGCTGAAAAGTGTAAATATCTCTCCTTGAACACCACCCACAAACAAAACTCCTTTGGCCTATCTATATAGGCATTTTACTGTGTACAGTAATTTACCGATGGTCCAACACTGTTGTTTCTTTACCAAATATTGAATATTCTCCACTTCTACCATGTTCTCATTATGCTGTGAAAATTTGTAGTATATATATATATATATGTGTGTATATATAATATATATATATATATATATCTACATATATATATATATATATATATATATATATATATATATATATATATATATATAACTCTGTTTTGTCCCTCTTATGTGGTAAGGGTCATTTTAATTACCCGTACGTTATTAACCCCCATGGTATTAATTCCAAGTTCTATTTAACAATCTATTTCTATCACCCATCACATACACTTTCACCTAACACTATAACGCTTTGGAGTCAACCCAGTACAGAGATCATTATTTAAATTCGATCTCATCATGATTATGTATATCGTACTTTCTAATCTCAGTTTCAGTTTAATTCTTTCCTGTCGTATCTGTATTCATACTTAACCAATCGCATCAAGAATTAACCCGCAATGCCAACTTTTTTAGGGTTTTAATGCTGTATATCATTTTTGTTCGCGACCATCCATTAATAAAATGTTTACACACCATCATGTATATAAGATTAAACCCTGTGCCCATGTACCTAATATGGTTGATGTGTTTGGTAGTCTTGTTATTCACGTTAAACCCCAGCGTACACACAATATGAATTAATTATTGTCTTCCAAATGTATTTACAAGCTATGAATCTGGTTATTAGCACCCTGTTACCAAAAGAAAATGCATTTATTTTCTGTTGAAAGCTCGGTACTCGTAGCATGTCGATTTCTGTATATTCATAGAGTTATTATTTTCTTTTGCAAAATAAAGAAATCCTTCTTGAAAAGTTAATGTTGTACCCACTAATAAATTGTATTAGCAAGAGATTCACCCTTAGATTTCTTGGACATCCCTCCGCCCCGTCACTTACCTTCTTCACCCTCGCTCTATTCAAACCCATCATCGAACTGTGATCCTACCAAGACGTAGGGTTTTTCTATCTTGTTTTAAAGGCTGCTGCTGTTCTCTCGTGTACCGTGCTCATTTGTTGGCCGCCTATCACCCAGCGCCGAGGAAGAGAATTTGGGGTTCAGATTTTCGCCTTCCGCCAAATGTCGACAGGCACCACATCGAATCAAGGACAAGGTGGGGAACTTTTGCTTTTGATGGGAAATATCATCAATAAGTGCTTGTTTACCATTCCTATTTATTTTGTTTCATCAACAGCAAATGAATATCAGGGTTTTTATTTCGCATCAACATCTTTCAAGTTTCAAGTGTTATAGTTTTAATTGTGATTTATTAAATTTTAAAATTTCAACTTCCTGCTTAATTTGTATCGTCGTTTTCGTATTATGGTAATACTTATTATCTTGATCTACGCAAACGAGTTAATCTCTCTTTCTATTATCGATCGGCCACAGAACATAGAATCTAGTTAAGGAATCCATGCGTGTGAGCGTTCAGAATGGAGAACGATATCCTGCGGGTTTGATTTATCCTCTTCACAACAAGTCAAAGTGATTTATACTTTCCTCCTTAATAATAGAAATGGTATATTTCGTATAAACCCGACATCGTTGCAGATTTTCATGATATCGCCTATTCCCTTTGCTCTTATGTGTTTCTACTCGAGCTCTGCTTGTTTACCATTCTAGCTCTTATTTTTTATCGTGCTATTTTCCATAGAAATGTATTCGGCCGTCGTTGCTGTCTCAAAACTGTGATCAAACCTTCTCGTTTTTCTCTCAATTTAATTCATTTTTTTCTATCGACAGGCTCATAGAGGCTTATTTAACTCCCTTTATAAAATTTTATGTTGTTTATTTTCTTTAATTTCCGTGTACTAGTCACGGTGAATGCAAACAAACTACACCGCCACACAATCTCTTGAATTTTCTCTTCAGATTTCCATGGTAGGTTCATCCACCCGACCTTTGAAATATCGTTTTGAAATATATAGGCGTTAACACCCCACCTGAGCTTCTCGTTTCTCTAATGGCTTCTCCTTCTCCGAGTGCTATAGACCCGATAGGGTTCTTTGACGACTTTTTAATTTTTATGCTACATAGGTATGAATTTTCTGCATCATCTATATAAAATATTAAATTTAAATTCTCAAATGTTAAATGGCTTTAGTATCTTCATAGTAAAAACCCTAACAAATGTTTTCCAATATTTGACTCTGCTAAGTTATGCATGCTCTGACTTTCTTCATACATATTAATTCTTGTCTCACTTTTCCGTTTAAATTTTACCGTGAGGAGAATAATTATATTTTTCAATGACTACCGTAGTTCTATTTTCCTTTCATTCTATTATTCTGTATTTATATAAGTCTCGTTATATTTATGTATACTCATTTGTATAGCCTCCGTATTTTCCAAGCTAGCCGTATGGATTATAAATGCCTAGTAGTGTTCTTTTTTACAATAACATTTTTGGACAGAAAGTATAATATTATTGACAACGCTCATTTTGATTAATAATAATAATAGTAATATGAGTTAAGATCCTGCTTACATAACTCCTAAATCAGCTTAAGGAAATCAACATACATCAGGTTTCATTTTGTATTTACTCGGTAGTACTGATATTAAATTCGTAAATTGGATTTTTATTTCCATATTTTTTTAAATTTTCATCCACTCCCTCTAATATCTCATCATTAAAACTCAAGATTTCTTTTTCCATTATCCTTCCTAATAATATTCAATATTCTCTCATTTGTATTCTCTCTGCGTACATTAAACACCATATAAATATAAGCTTAGACCCTAGGTTCATTCATCTCTTTCGATACTCTATCATATAAGTCATACATACATATACCGCTTTATATATATAACACATATGTTACTTTCTATTTATGATATACATCCTTGATAATATTTCTATGACATAGACATATATATATATAACACCTATATATATATATGCCATATATAAATATTAATTGAATGCGCACTCCTATACATAGGCCATATATATATTATACCTTTGATATTATTCGTGGGTCTCTCGCACATATAAACATGTAATAGGTATATATATATATATGATATATAAACATGTATACACCTTTATAAGGTTATCGTATACTCCCGCAAGCATCCCCGAATGCATCGTATGAATATACTTTGTACAATATCGTCGCAGTAGCGACTATGTATATAATATATAAATCATAATATTTCACTTAACTCCCGTAGTTATATATATATACATGGATCTATATACCGTGTAAGTCCATCATAACAAGATTTTTTCTAAACCTAATCGTAAACATTTTTGGCATTGCTTACGTCCAATTAATGCGTTTGATTTTTCGTTGCCGTAGCATTTTGCGATCCTGTTCATAATATACAATACCTCTAATGTAATGATGTTCATGTTCTGCGTAACAACTCCAAACTTATTTGTCACTTTCATGTGTTTATTATTAATCAGCATCTCCAACTCATGCAGCATACCCGTGTGCATTCACTATGTAAGTAATAAAGTATTTGCCTCATTATTTAACATACACATCGTACCTTTATTCGACTTGCACACTCGGAGTGTGGTTTTGTTGTGTTCAATGGTGTTGTAGATCGTGATCGCACGCTCACTCATAGAGGAAAGTACCACTACTCAGTGTATCTCGTCCCATACCCAAAAGCAAGAATTTGATGGGTGGTTTTGCTAGTTGTCATTTCTCAAGTCCCAAGTGCGGGTGTGCCGTTTACAACGCCGCTGGAGACGTTATTAATCTTATCAAGTTAGCACTCATTCCCCGTGCATGCGAGTGTAGCTTCTCCTCCCTCCCTCTCGCGCTTCTTAACATCACCAGGTACCCGCCATACGTACGTGGCGTCGCTGAGTTTCCTCAATCGAACATAGGGATTTACCTAATTCTCCGAAGTGTGATGTAGGCGTTGGCTTTCCTTTTACTGAGGTTTCGGGGGCCGATGTCCATTCGACCCTTCCCATTCATTTCTTTAATATAGAATCGTTGTTCACCTTCACCCTCGCCGATGCTTGTCATTGGCAAGCTTCGATCAACAGTCGCGGCTACCGTTTATCTCTCTCGGTTTTTGTGCTTGTCTCATGCGTGTGTCTCTTCACCTACTCTGCGATTATTTACCGGATACCTCATGTGCGCGACGTGACGCCAGTCGCGAAGGTAGCTTTTCCGACCACTCACAAATGAGCGATTCAACATGTAAGGTTTCAATCGTTTTTATGTGCATCTATTGATGTATCCCTGAGACTTCTTTTTGTTTCTTTTGTTGTTAGAGAGCACCAGCATTCTCATCATCTTCTGATTGTCTTTCATGTGAGCCACCGTAGTGGCTCAAATCGCATTCTGCGTCGGAGATTCAGCTCTGACTTCCCAGCGGCCAGCAAGCTTCGTTTTATTTTCCAAAGTGTGTGTCTTTGTTAGATTTGTACACACCAATCTTTATTATCATAATTTTTTCTAAACTCTCACTCTGTAGTGTAAACCCCAATTGGCTGAGTGCTAATTTCTGGGCCTCCGTCACCGCCTCTTTCAACACGCGTTCCCTCGTGAAGAAATCTATCCTCTTGTTTTTATTTCAAGTCTTTGGGAGCAGCTGATTTTATTTGCATCCTCGAGTTAGATAAGTAGGCGTTCTAAATCTCTTTGTTATCATACATGGATTTTCTTGGCTTTTATCGTTGTAAGCATCAATGCAACGCTTCTGCGGTAGGAAGAAATGTCGACTCATATGTGTAAACTCTACGCTTCTTCCATACACGGTCGCGGGAGTGATGCATCGAAACTTGTGGGTTTGTGCTTTCATTCAAATGATATCGTTTTGAGTTTGTACGCTAGCTGTTCGATCTTATATTATGACTATGTTTTATGTGTTTTCGTTAAATCGGCTCTACGCGTGGCTATGTTCGAAAGCGCGCGTCGCTGGTCACCGATTCGACATATTTCCAGTGACTCCAAGGCTTTCTGAGTTATGGCAAAAATGACCAAAACGTGTCTCGACTCTCACCTTGGTACTCCCGTGTTAATCAAATTCAATTTCCGTTAACTGGGACATGTTTACGGGTCGGTAGCGTTTCCTCACGCAACGGAGAAGATTGCATCACTCCGTGGTCATTTTAACATTATGTCTTACCGTGTATCAAAGATATCCAAATACTATGCATGTAGATTAATATATATGGTGCATCATATAGTCGACCTTTATAAATCTACACGCTGTCTCGTAATAATTATTTATATATACTATCAACCGTTATAATCTCACATGCGTCGCGTAGTAATTATTGTTACAACTTCGTTATTTACGCGTCGTATTGACGTATTAGCATTTTTACCTCGATTTCGCTCATCTAACGTTAAAAAGATCCTTCCAATGCTCGTGGTTATAGTATTTATGAGTAGTCGTAGGAATTTATGGATATAGGCCCAGGCCTAGTAAATTTATTTACTTTTCACTCATGAGTTACGCAGTTCGTATATATATATTTATCCAAATAACTATAGGCTCGTGTATATATTTTGTTTCATCATAATGATCTCGTATTTATATTTGCATTTTTACCTATGTAAAGTGTCGATATATATATATATCTTCATCTTGAAATCGATGCGTAAAAGGTTCTATTATGGTAGTTCTTGATACTTGTTAATGTATGTATATATTTTTTTTCAATGCATATACATGTATATCGATATTTTCATTGGTGTATACATTTAGTACAGTATTAAATACATTGTCATAATATATTATTTCGAATAAGTAGATGGTGAATTTTAAAATGCAATAGATCATACAATGCTATAAATGCTAGAATATCTTCCTATAGAGCAGAATGTATTTTTATCTAGAAGAATTTCGAATTCCATATTCTAATTTAATTATACGTTTTCTTACCCCAAATTTCCAGCTACAATATTTTTTCTAATGATATCTGTATAGAGCACATAATATTTCACCTTGTATCTACATGAAACAAGAAAATATTTAATTATCCGTGGAGACTAAGTAACTTCGTATTTAAACCGAACTTGACTAGAGTTTCCGGGGTTTCTACTCTATGCGATTTATAGCATACAACTAACTGTAACTGAAGGTGAAAGCCTTAGGATGGACCTCGTAAAAGTGTAGTACTAAAATCAATCTATACCATTAAACTCTAGATCTTTATATGTAGCCAATTCGATACTATCTATAAAACAAAATAACAAGAATTTCGTGACATACCACGAACCGCAAATGACCAACTCTCCCAACCATAGAGTCCTCTTTGTCTCAGGACTCACGCCCCGAGCTTCGACGATCACTCTCCAAAATAGCATTCAACCTCCCTGATCTTTCTAGGAGCTACTGTCTGTATTTAAGCTCATATTTCAAAGTATGTTTCTCATTTGTCGTCTTAATCGCTACAGGACGCTTTTCTTTCCCCGTGTTTTAGCTCAGGCTTCCCATTTTGGGAATCTTTAAAAGTCGTTTTTATGCTTTTTTCCTGCATGCTTTTTCCAAATGCACTTTTTTCTTACCTCTTCCCAATTATCTTTCATCATAATTGGGGAAATTTAGATTCTCCCTCAAAATATAAATTAATTTCTTTCACGATTTTTGAAAGATTGTGGGGATTTGTTGTTCTTATCCATCCCTCATGGATTTGGCAAGTGATCTCTAATTTCATCATTTGGCTACAAATGCACAATCATTTTATTAGTATTTCTAAACTTAAATATGTACAGTACAGTTCACACTATACTTATCCATCGGGGTCCACCCCGTGTAGGATAAGTTCCACTGTCTCAACTTTAAAAATTTCAACACACAAATTAAAAGGCGTTATATATTCTCTCGAAAATAAACACCCGTCCTCAGCAAGGTTGTTATTCAACTAGCTAGAGTTTACTTTCAAACAAAACGTCGATATTTCTCTCATCATTTTCAGATTTCTCTTCCTCTTCTCCAGTAGCTTTTTCCGGCGTAGAAAGCCTACCATTGCACTCTTTACTTCAGCCACCGTTTTCCGTTTTCTCAATTCTGAATCTTCTCCCGCCCAATATTTGAAGCGGTTTTCCGTGAAACTCTTCTCCGGGGTTCCCACCAGTATAACATTCACGAAACTCTCAACTATGTGAGAAGCAGACTGTGCACATATATGAGTACTGAAATACAAAACATATTAGTGACCTTCTAACATGGGGTGGTAAGGCCAGCTTTACAAGCCACCGGGTCCCACTCTTTTCTAATACTTCAAAAGGACTCACAATATCTAGGAGCAAGTTTTGCACGAACTTCAAAGATAAAAGTGTGCTCTTTGGGCTTTTGATGCTGAAATACAAGCATGATCCCCCACTTTCAGAATTCCTGCACTCTTTTCTTATCAAAGATAGCTTTTCATCTGACGATCCTATGTCATTTTCCTTGATATTTCCTGTATTTTGTTTTCACAATTCTTTTCCATCTCTTGTAAGGCAGTCATCAGTGCTCCCGTAGATTAATTTATCTTCTCATGAGCTCCATCAGTGAGGTACGACACTTTTCTTTCCATATAGTGCCTCAAATGTCGGCTCATTTTAATAGAAGATTGGTAACTATTATTATAGGCAAATTCAGTGTCACAAATGCAGTATACTCCTCCCACTTTGCATGGTCTATCCATCACATACATTCTCAACATATATCTCTCCGAAAATTTGATTCGTTCTTTCTGCTTTGCCCTGCTGCTTGAGGGTGATAGGCAAGACTAAAAATTCAGGGCCTTATAGTACTCATCCTCCAACGAATCCTTTTCCAAAACGCCGTTGTGCAAACTTCGGTAGCATCTCGGACCTGAAATAATGTACTTTGAACTCCATGAAGCCTTACTATCTCCTTCGGTGAACACCTCGTGTTACTTGAGTCACGTTCCGACAAAGTAGATTTCCTTGACCGGGTATAGCAAAGTGTTAGCTTTGGTTAAAGTGTCTACTACCACCATTGCTTAATCATGTTGGTATTTTGGTTTTATGGTAATCTACTATAAAATCCATGAAACTCTGTCCCTATCTCCATTCTCACAATTGGCATAGGGTTTAAAAAGAGCTACTGATGTTGATGCTCAACTTTGACTCAATTTATATCTGCATATCTATTTACGTTAAATACTCGCCACATCTCTCTTCATTCTCCGGCCGAAGAACTTCTTTTCAAGGTCGTTAACATCTTTGGTATCCTGAGTTGTCCCGTAGGTCAAGTAGCCATATTCATCTAAAATTTCTCTTTTAATGAGTCTACATATTGGAATATACAACCTTGTAATAGCAGTAACCCTTTTTGGTTTTGTGAGTGAAACTGACACGTATCCCTTTTTCGAGTTTCACCTAGGGAGTAGCTTTCATAGTTTGGATCTTGATTGATCGCTTTTTCTCACCAATTTTCTATCTCCATCTCGTACTACTCCCCATCATCGTTGACATTTTTGACAAATATTTCTACATTTAGGCACAAGAATTCTTATTTTCTTTTCCCTTGATATGTTTTATGTCCATATCAAATTTCCACTTAAACAGACAACCATCCAGCTTTGCCTCTGCATTCAAAGTCACGCTTGGGAAAAGAAATATTTACAGGCTAATATGACTCACTATCAATGGAACTTCTTCCCGTAAGATAGTGCCAGCCACATTTTTAAAGCATGGATAATCAAAGCTTGAAATTCCAAATCATATGCACTATAGCACTGCTTCATGTATTTTTCGCTTTTCTCAGATTCATAGTGCAATAACCGAATTTTCCCTGCAATAGGACTCCCTAGCTCCCTCTCGCAAGCATCCGACAAACAACAAACTCTTTACTGTAGGATCAACAATTTTTAGTATAGGGGCTGAAATAAGTTTTTTCTTTTTAATTGTTCGAAAATCGTACTTTTGACATTTATCAATTCACCATACGTAACTTGACACCCTTTTCTTTGCAATGAAGTGATGGGATGTAAGCATAGCGTAAAATTTCTCCACAAATCTACGATAGTAGCCTGCTATCCCCATGAATGACCTTTCTTTATCAGTTGAAAACATCAGTATCATTGGGACTCGGCCAATATTTAATTGCTTTTTACTCTTTTGCACGGACAACGCTAAAGGGCCTTCTTCGTAGATAGTGACCTCAAATATTGAATTTTATCCCTGTGAAAATCACATTTTTACCTAACGTTAGCATATAGCCGATTTTCTTTCGCAGTTTGTAACACTATCCGCAAATGCTCTTTATGTTCCTCTTTGTTTTTGGAATAGACCAAAATATCATCTAGGAACACCCGTAACAAATTTATCTAAATACTTATTTAACACACTCGTTCATCGTGCACATAAAGGTGGCAGGCATTTGTCATCCAAAGGTAGGACCACAAATCCGTAGTGTCCATACTCGTTCCAAAATTTGTTTTGCTAATATCTTCTCCCGATTTCTGAGTCGTAGATACCAAGCCCTAAGTCAATCTTTGAAAAACTCGAGGCCCTCTCTCACTCTCTGATCAAAAAAGATCATCATCATTCTAGTGAAGCAGATATTTATTTTAATGATCAACTTGTCCAACGATGGGGAATTCAATGCGGCCATCCCGATCGTTCCATCCTTCTTCACAACAAGACCGTGTTCTCAGCCTGAGACACGCTTGTTCTAATGTACGCGATACTCAAAGAATTTTGCAACCAGCATCTTCTGCCTCCATTAGTTCCGTGGGACCTAGTTCAGATAGAGTCGGGAACATGTGTGTGGCCCCGCACTGCATCTACCCAAGGGAAAAGCTAATTTCTTTTTGTGTGAAGATGAGGGACTCATCCGGGAAAACCTCTTTAAATTCCCTTATCACTTCGGTAATTCAGTTCAGACAGATTTGTCTTCAGCTTTCCTCTGCTCTACTGCCTTTCCACATGTATTGCATAAACTTTGGTATCCTTTTCTAGCTATGTATTTTTTAATTGTAGGCTGATATTTGTCTTTACCGAAAGTGTGATTTTGGTTTCTCTTTTAGTGTAAAAAGGTTTCCCTTCTTCATCCACACAATGTAGTGTTTTATCCTCAAGTTAATTCATCGTAGCTTTTTTCTTTTTCCAACAAATTTTACCCATTCCTATCAAAGTAATGTCATAGGATCCTAATGTGCACATATGTTCAAATTTACTTCGTTGGAAAGCCATTTAATTGTATTGTTGTTTTGGGGAATTTATGTGTGACTTTTCTCTTGGTCTCCAAAGGCACAATTGTACTAACCATGACTGCATCGAAACTTTTTTCAGTGCCTAATTTCTACATTTTTTCTACAATTTTCATGGACTAATGCGACTTAAAGCAAGCACTCGGATCAACCCGATGGTGGCAGGTCGTAAATCTTACCCTCCATTTTCCACCATGGTTGCTTTACAGATGTTCGCTTGCCGATTTTCCAATGTTGCACCGATAGTTGGTAGTATTTCCGCTAGCTGCTACATGCGTTGTTGCCTCTCTCTCGCCGACTCATATGAATATTTTCGCTGTAAAGGGCGTCCCTCGATCATATGGGGTTATCCACAGCCCCAACATTTCAAAGGTTCCTTCATTCTAACTATCTTTCCATCCTTTTTATTGTTCCCCTACTTGTGTGAAGCCACTTGGGACCTAGAAAGCTTGCACTTTTCTTTGGTTTGAGTGAATTTTTTTCCGCTCGATGATCTCTCGTCAAAGTTCCTCAGTATATGCTCGTTTATTCCTTTTTCCCTTTGAACTCCCCCTCGTTCAACCAGCCTCTTCCCTTGTTCAGATTTTTGTACCTTTCAAAACTCGATACATAATCTTGCTTTTTCTAAAGTTTTTCGTCCATTGTCTTTGCAGGTTGTCAAACTCAATTTTTTCCTGATGCGTAGGCAAGCAATTCAAAAACCTTTGTACCTTTTGCCTTTTCTTCCCGCATAGTGTAAGTGACATATCTCAAAGTAGAATTGTGAACTTTAGTAGACAAACTCATCGATAGTGAAGTGTCCTAGCTCAAGTTCATGGAATTCTTCGCTTATCACTCATATAATAATTCGTTCATTCAAATAACCCATATTTTTGAACTTAGCCTCGAAAATCTTCCCAAGTAACTATCTTTTCACTCAATGGCATGCACCATTTTGGTGTCTCTTCCCACCACAAATAGTAGTTTTTCTTCCTTGTAGCTGTACACACTACATCCGGCCTTCGCATTGTTCTCATATTCATAAACTTGGAAATACTTCGATCATGTTCGTGCAGAACCAAGTCTCCAAGCATCTTCTTCCTTCTCCCCATCATAGGAGGGAGGTTTGATCTTTCTGAAACTCCCCCCCCGCAACTCTCTTTTTCTCGTTTATGTCGATGTCTAGTAGCCTTTCATCATCTTCGTACTCATCCATCTTTCTCTTTCCCGTAACCTTCGCCTTCCCTCGGCTGTTCCTGAAGAATTTAGCTCGTATGAGCTTCTTCTCGCTCTCATCGGGCCGAAGTGACAACTATGTCACTTCCGTTTGGTAGTTCGGCCCAATTCTTCGCCACATATGTTCGTGCAACATAGCCATTACTGTCAGTATTGACTGAGTAGCATACTCATCACTGCATCCACAGCAATTCCTCTCTCTATCAGCCATTTTAGCACCACTCTGTACACACTCTTATACATTTGATTAGTAAGACAAAAACAATCTCTACAATGTTCAATACATTCTAATTTTTAGTGAGCTACACAACAAATAGCCTTTCCCTCGGGCTTTTTGTACTTTGTGGCTCGATACACCATTTGTAACACCTCCAGCTTTAAAGGAATTTCATATATACCGGGGTTTCATTTCTGTATTTACTCGGTTGTTCAGTCATCATTAAATTCTAGTATTGATTTCTTATTTCCATCTTTTTAAATTTTCATCGACCCTCTAATATCTTCATCATTTAAAAAATCAAGATTTCGTTTTTCCACTACCCTTCCTAATAATATATCAATATTCTCATTTGTATTCTCTCTTGTGACAGCATTAAAAACACCATATAATATGAAAGCTTAGACTCTAGTGTTCATTCATCTCTTTCGATATCATCATATAAGTCATACATACATATACCGCTTATATATGTAACACATATGTTACTTCTATCTATATATATATCCTCGATAATATTTTGACTGTGCACATAGAGATATATATATGTAACACCCTATATATATATGCCATATATAAATATTAATTGAATGTGCACTCCTATACATAGCCCATATATATATATATACTCCCTTTGATATTATTCTGTGGGGTCTCTCATATATACAAACATGTAAGTAGGTATATATATATATATGATATATAAATACATGTATACACCTTTTTATAAGGGTTATCGTATCCTCCCAAGCATCCCGAATGCATCGTATGAATATACTTTGACTATACGTTTATAGCGCTTTACTATGTATATAATATATAACTACACATTTTCGACTTAACTCCCCACATATAGCATCATGGTATCTACATATACCGTGTAAGTCCATCATACAGAGATTTTCTAACCCTAATCGTAAACATTTTGGCGATTGCTTACGTCCAATTACTGGCCGCTTTGATTTTTTCACAAGCGTAGCATTTTGCGGTATCCGTTCAGCAGATTATACAATAGTTTCTATATGCAATAGATGTTCAAACGTCGCAGTATAACTTCAAACTTATTTCACTTTTGAAATGCAGTTGTATTATTACCGTGATTTCCTAACCAAGGCATACCCGTGTTGATTCATACGTGAGGGGGGCACACAACAGCGATCGTTCTTATTTGTAATATACGTAATCGCACGCAGTATTCGCACTTAAGCACACCGGGAGTGTGGGTTTTGTTGCTGTCGATGGTATATGGTAAGTGCAACGGGACGGCGCCACACCCACGATGAGGAAAGGCACGCATCACTGTCATGTATTCGTCCCATACCCAAAGAAGAATTTACATGTGAGTTTGCTGTTGTCATTTCTACCGGCCCAAGCACCGGGTGGGGTGCCGCTTTACGTCTCATAGAGAGTTATTATTTCTTTTAGGGTTATCACCTATTCCCTAGTGCATGCGATGCGTAGCTCTCTCCTCCTCTCGCGCTTCTTAACATCAGCTGTAATCGCACTATAGACGTGGATGCCGAGTTTTCCTCAACTCCAACATAGGGATTTCACCCGAATTCTCTCAAAGGGCAGGATTAGTGCTACTGGCCTTTAATTGAGGCTCTAGGCCGATTTGTTCATTCAACCCTTCCCATTCATTTCTTTAATATATAATCGTTGATCTTTCACCACCCTTCGCGCGTGCTCGTGCCGGTCAAGTCGCATCGTTGCGGCTACCGTGTTATCTTCTTCGTGTTTTTGTGCTTGTCTTGCGTAGGGTTTCTTCACCTACTTGCGATTATTTTTCCGGATACTTTCAGTGTGCATGCACGCGAGTCATCGTTAAGGTGTTCGGACCACCGCTAAAATGGAGAGAGATTCGCAGATAAGGTTTCTGCACCGTTTTTATGTCTATTTACTGCTGTCCCGAGACTTCCTTTTATTTCTTTTGTTGTTAGAGACACCCAGTATCTCCCTCATCTTTGATTGTCTTTCGCATAGCTGGCTGCAGTGCGCACGCATCTTAGGCCGAGATCTAGCCTTTCTCTAGCGCTTTGGCAAGCTTCGCTTTTATTTTCCGTGCGTGCCCTTGTCTAGCATTTGTACACACCCATTTTTTTTCATTATCATAATTTTTCTAACTCGCTCTAGTGTAAAAACCTCTAATCGTCGAGTGCTAATTTCTCGGTTCGTCACCGCCTCTTTCATGACGCATGTTCCTCGTGAAGAAATCTATCCTCTTGTTTTTATTTCCAAGTCTTGGAGCAGCTTAGATTTCTTGCATCTCCGTAGTTAGATAAGTAAAGTGCTCAAATACACAAAGCTGCATGGATTTCTTTTCTGGTTTTATCACGTTGTAAGTCGCCAATGCAACGCCGTAGGGGAAGAAAATGTCGCATTCGCTGCAAACCTTACGTTCTTCCATACGCCATGAAGTGATGCATCAACAAACTGTATTTGTGCTTTTCATTCAAATTTGATATCGTTTGAGTTCGTACGGCTATAGTTGTTCGAACTTATATTATGCGCTATGTTTTTTTATTTTTTTTGTTAAATCAAGCCACGCGGCTATGCGTCAAAGGCGGGCATCGGGCCACTGCACTTTCGATATATTTCGAGTGACTTCACTTTTGAGTTATGGAAAAAATGACGTAAGCACGTACTTCACCTTGGTAATTTCGTGCGTTAACTCCCAAATTCAATTAATCGTGAATCGATATGTGTAATGCCGGTAGCTGTTTCCTCACGAACGGAGGTAAGATTGCATTGCCTCGTGGTATTTTGACATTATGTTCACTCGTATACTGTAAAAGAAACCAAATACTATGCATAGAGATTAATATATATGGTGAAACCGTTATAGTCGACCCTTTATAAACTCATACGCTCGTCTCCTTAATAAATTATTAATGTTACTAAATCAAGTATAATCGACATCGCTGGTCGCGTAGTAATATTGTAAGTATATCGTTATTTACGCGTCAGACGATGCTTATCTTTTCACCTCCGTTCGTTTCTATCTAACGCGTTAAAAGATCCTCCAAATGCCGTGGGTTTATAAATGATTGCAAGAGATAGTCGAGTGAATTTGTTGACATAGGCCCAATGCCTAGTAAATTTATTTACCACCATGAGTTAATGTAGTTCGTATATATATATTTTTATCCAAATAACTATAGGTCCGTTATATATTTCGTTTCATCATAATGATTCGTATTTATATTTCATTTCACCTATAGTAACATATATATATATATATATATATATATCTCATTTGAAATCGCATGGTAAAAGGTTCTATATGGGTAGTTCTCGATACATTTGTATGAATGTATGTATATATTTTTTTTCAATGCATATACATGTATTCGATATTTCATTTGGTGGTGCACATTTAGCATAGATTAAATACATTGTCATAATATTTATTTCAATGTTTAGAGAATCGTAAAATTTAGCAATAGACCCTACATAAACATGCTAGTAAATGCTAGAATACTCCTATAGAGTAGAATTACTTCTTTATCTAGAAGAATTTCGAATTCCATATTCTAATTTTCTTTGTACTTTTATTTACCTCTGCTGGGCAGTACAATATTTTTTCTAATATACTTATGAGCACATAATAATACCCTTGTATCTACGCTGAAACAAGAAAAAATATTTAATTATCCCATGGAGAGTAAGTAATTTCTATGGATTAAACGTAACTCTGCTTTAGAGTTTTCCTGATTTCTACTCTATGGATTTATGGTCCATAAATTCAACCGTACCTCACAGTGGAAAGTCTTGTAGATGTACTGTACAATGTAGTACTACAAATCAATCATACTCTTATTAAATTTACATCTTTATATGAAAGCCAATTCATACTACTCATGAAACAAAAATAACAGGTAAATTTCTGGGACATACCACAACCGCAAATGACCAACTTCCAAACCATAGAGTCTCTGTCTCCAGACTCTACCCCTCGAGCCGAGATCACTCTCCCAAAATCATACCAACCTCTCGATCTTTCTAGGAGCAGCCTTTATGTAAGCTCATATTTCTCAAAAGACATGCTTTGGCCCTACCCGCAATCGCAAAGAAAAAAGGATGACGTTTTCTCTTCCTTGCTTTAGCCCTAGGGCTTCCTGCATTTTGGGAATCTTTAAAAGTCGTTTTATGCTTTTCCTCAACTTTTCTCAGCCTTTTCTTACCTCTTCCCAATTTCTATCCTCATAATTAAAATTTAGATTCCTCCTCAAAATCTAAATTAATTTCTTTCAAGTGATTTTTGAAAGATTGGGGATACTTGTTGCTCTATCCATCCTCATGGATTTGGCAAGTGATTCCTCAATTCTCATCTTGGTCAAAAATGCTACAATAATTTTATTTATTTTCCCTCAACTTCAACATATGTGGGTACATTCACACGCTATATCAACCATTGGGAGTTCACTCCCTAGGATTAAGTTCTAATTGTCTAACTTTAAAAATTCAACACACAAATCAAAAGTTACATCCTGTTTTCATTTTATACTCCGAGGTTATAGAATTTGAAAAAGAATTGTATTTCATATTCCCATAGAAATAATTGATATACATATACATACATATATATACATATATATATATATATATATATATATATATATATATATAAGATGGATTAGAATATACTCCCACCGTTTTCTCATCTCCTCTCGTGTGAGTAGGGAGGGTTCTATTCACAATTATTACCTTAGTGTTCATGTCACTTTGTATTTTTACCTTTGTAAGTAAATACACATATCAAGCTAGGATTATTGCATCCTTCCGAAAGTAAATATTTTGCTTTTCCAATTAGTACTGCTCAATTTCTTTAGATGGAGATGTCATAAATTTTTACTATTAGCTTCGTAGGCATGAATGTTCATCTCAAAATGACACTAAGCATGTGTCACTTATCTCTTCTTCAATTAGTGCCTATAGTGCGTATAAAAAAAAGCTTTATAACAAATCATAGCTAGTTTTAGCTTGCGTTCTTCTTTTTTAACTATGAAATATGTAGCACCCTCCCCAAAGTTATATGCGTTTTTCAAATTAGACATGAACATACATCCATAGGGAGTGGACCCCAATGGATACATCATTATGTGTGATGCATGGTTAAATACTTAATTATGAAAAATAAATAAAATATTGTGCATGCACTATGACCCGCATGAGAAAGTGAGATCACATGCCTAATCCATGAGGTAATGGAAAAGGAAAAGACTTTTTCCCCAAATCTTTCAAAAATCCTTGAAAGAACATTATATTTATAATTTCAGATTTTTGAGTGAAAATCTAAATTTTCTCCAATGAAGTAGTGAGTAGTTGGGAAGAGGTGAGAAAAAGTCGTGAGTGTCTATAAAAGCTGAAAGCAGCTTTTTAAAGAGTCCGCAAAAATGGGAAGCCTCAGGCTAAACATGACATAAAGCATCCCCAATTCCGGACTGCACTGGAAACAGGCTGGGAAAAGCAACGTACTTTTTAAAAGAGCCTGCACAGAACGATGGTTAGTCTGTTTCTCTGGGAGGATCTCTCACTTTTGGGGTGAATCTCTGGGAGATAAAGATGATTAGTGAAGGTTGGGAGGACCGCCATGGTAGAGGGTACGGTGCTAACCGAGACAGTTCTAAGTCCAAGTACACATCCCCGTTTTGTTTATGAAATTGTGATGTATATTCTTTTACCAATTATGAAAATTTTGAGTATATTCTTCATGCACTTGTATGAAATTGTGATGTTATAGTGCTTTTCTATGTAAGGGCTAGTGAAGTTGATGATGATAGCATTATGTGGAATGCGTACTGAATGTTATGTTCTGTCGCATTTTGCAACCGTGGATGGATTTAATGGTTTCGACCCAGAAATTTCTTCAGTAATTGCAACTATAGCTATCGACTAGAGAGAAAATAAACATGAGTGTAGAGATGAGTAACATTGTAATAATGATGGTTGATATGATAGATTAATTTAAAAAGCCTGAATAGTAATAAACCATGTATAGGAATAGATGGCTATCTTTAAAGGAATATTTAATTATGGGGTATAGAAACAAAAAGGATACAATAAACTCGTACCACCACAGCATTATAGTTCCAAATAAATTAATCCATCATAACACATCCCATATGGACCAATTCATCGTGATCAATAATGGTAGTAGGGGAACAACGAACCCCCAAAGTCTGTGAGTTACCTTTGGGGAAATTGTAACACTAGAATTTATAGTACTCTATTAAATGTAATGGTACAATGCATATGAGGTAGTAATGAACTTAGCTAAGCTACTCATGATAGTATAATAGATTCTGGAAATCATCCACTAATATTCATCTCCTCCATTGGAGTAGAAACAAGAGAAGCCGCCTGAGTCCCTCCAGTCGGATCAACTGTGAATTCCAGTACTAAAAATATGACACATGTTAACGTCATATCATACAACAAATAAGGGGGAAAAAAGCCTATTGAAAAATCTCATTGTAGAATAACAATGTACCGTGTGAAGGAAGATTAAGTAAGTGACATGTAGTAAACATGCATGAATGGATATCCGATCACACATCCCATAGAACCATCGGGAAAGTAGTGAGCGAATGGTAGGATGAATTGACAGAGACAGATGTATGCGAGGAGGCCCACATCGCCGTTATACTTCGAGTCAGTTGAAACTTTCATATTAGAACATATGAGCAGTGCCTGACAAACCCAAAGTCCCGACTAAGGGCCTAGTGATCATCCTCGCACAGAACCCCGAGACGCATAGCAAGGTAAAATATGTAGGTATATAAGTCACTATAAGGAACTAGGTAGAGGGGAGGTCGTAAGCCCACTCACATGAAATTCTTATTCCAGGGTCTACCGTAGGTACCGCAAAAGAATCTAAACCGGAGTTAGAGAAATTTAGAGAGGGGAAAACATGATGATGAAGCAGTAAACTTTCAGCATGTTATTAAATAATGAATACATCCTATATGGGTTTGGGAGACGTGACGAAATGGCATCTAGAGCTAAAGTTCAAAAAATTAAAAGATATGATCTACAAGGAAATGGTGTAATGGTTATAAAAGTTATGTGAATATTAAAATAGTACTCTATATACAAATATCTGGATATACTTTTCTGTACGTACGTGTAGCTAGACGTGATGAAGGGGATAGTATGAGGAGGCCTCATAAACCTAATGGTTAAACCTATAATAGTAAGCAGAATAGACAGTATGCAGCTATTGACCTACTATCATCATAAAAGTATGCAGTAGTCAAGTACATCAGATAAAGTTAACCATCTTGGACAGCACTAGAAAAGACCCGATGACGAAGTTGTGCTTAGTCTCTATGGAAAGTAACATATCTATTATTTAGTGTAGACATCATAGGTAACAAAGAGACATACCCTGAGAATATTAGAATGAGAGTGTAGAAAAGAATTGAGTAAAGAAAGAAAAAAGGGAACACTTGCATATGAACTTAAAAATTCTTTAGATAATGGACTTCTCGAAGTATTTCATAGTGAGACCTATGGAATATATAGATCATATATATATGGTAGACATATCCTAAGTCACGATATAGCGATAAATAGCATAGAATACGCACCAACGCAAGGTTTCAAATGGTAGTCATATAACTTAATGGTAGACTCAAAATAGATGATTAGTAGTTGATCTCTCAGATACACTCGGGATCTGAATGTTTCGCTAGAGGATACATATAGCAGTAGACTAAAGTCCATTGAGAGGTATAATAAACCCTTTATAGATTCCAAGTTTGATTTAAACGATCCTAACGAATTATATCGTAGCTAGGAAAAAGATGCTATATATGTTAGTGAGCAATAGAATCACTTATAAAGGTATATGCCCATATCAAAAGGAAAAATACAACAATTATATAAGTGTTTACTCTGATTAAACTATAACCTGATCACAACGTAAATTATTACTCTATATATGAATGTCTATAGGTAAGTGCAATGAAGCGATATGAGTATTGTATATCAAAAGCATATGCATTTAAATGATATTATATAGCTATAAATTATTAGAGTGAAACTCAAAACCATCTCACTAAAGAAGGCGTTAAAAAAGTGATTTTCTAAAATTGCATAAGTCATAGGAGTCCAGAATATACTAACTATATTTCATGCATATGCAAAAAGGCATTTGAATTCAATTTGATACCAAAGAGAAGGCATGATTCATATGAAAGCTACATAATGTAAGTATAATAACTCGAAACTATAGGGTTATAAGGCAAATATAAATCCAGTTAGGGAGATATTGATGTTATAAATGAATGTATTTCAGAGCCCATGTTTGTACGTACCAAAATAAACTCACGATCTATCTAATTCGTTGGATTCTATTATCCATCCATACCTACAGATTGTCTTTAGGTTAAAGCACCTTCATTCAAACACCATGGAATCGCATACACGTCTAACACCAAATGACATGTTTATGAAAGTGAAATAGTATTAAAATTGAATGCGCATATTATACTTTTTTGCACCATACTTTGAAACCTATGATGTAAAGCAGCAAAAACTCCGTAACACATCACATTATGACTATGGATTGCGTTATCAAGCACCCTTGAACACCCATATGGTCTGTACTTTAAAAGAGAGAACAAATATGAAATCTAAAGTAAGAACCTATGAATACGTAGGTTGACTCTTATTAAATAATAAAGCACAACCTTATCTTTTTATACGTAAGTTAAATCTATAGCAATTATAATGTGATTTATGAAACATATAAAGTGATGTAGTAAACATATATAAATTGATTCATGCCATATGGCATATTATACGGTGATTCATTAAACATATACAAAGTGGTTTACTATGCTGACGCTATGTTATAAAGTGATTAAACCAACATCTATCTAGCATACTACATAAAGAGCACAAACGCATGCACGTAGCTATTCATTAACAAGTATAAAGTAGTACACATTAGGTACCTTTTGAGTAGATCCTCAACAAAGATATATATTTCTGCACTCGTAACATATATATCATTGCGTGCAATACAAATTCGTTAGACGTTACACTCGCATACAACTACAAAAATATACCCGCTGTGACAATCATATAATGATCAAGGCGGTGGGGTACTTGTATATCCAATCATGAAATATATATATGTTATCATTATCGTAGTAGCTTGGTAGGTGCGATCAATTTATTAAACCATAGGGCTGATGTAATCTAGGGCACTACGCGGTACCTTCATGCACCATAAACACCGAAAAACTATTTCCATTATAAAACGACGATCGTTATCTCACCGCACCGTGGTTAGTCGGTTAGTTAACTTAACACATGTAGGGTCTGACAGACAAAGCGCTAAAATGTCAAAAGTACAAATCGACAGACAGTTAACCTCAAATCACTTTCTCATTAATCGTATCGAAAACCTCTACAACATAAATCGTGAGTATGAGAAACCGATATGAGGATTGTTATACGAAGTATTACCAGTGTTAAAAGAGCCGAGAATAACTCTTACTTTATGTCGTCGAACGCTAAAGTTCGTACCTATCATAGCAGATGCATGGAATAGGTTAGAATACAATGAATTAGAATTTGCATTCGTGTCATAGCAGTGAAAAATCAAGAACAATGATGCAATACAGGCATAAAAATTCGGTGCATATATTGACGCTGAGAGACTATGAGTTAGCAACAACGTTCGAACAAGAGACGGCTATGAGAAAACCGAGTAACTCCGGACATCCCAACAATGAGTGCGGACATACGAAAGTCAAACCACTATATCCCGTAGCGTGTTGTTAGCCGTGAATTAAAAACTTGAAATGATGTTATCAACTAAAACCCTCACAAAGCCGAAGCCGTATTACCGACAAGAGTAGGAGAGACAAGAGGCACGAGAGGGAGTCGCACACACAGCACACCCGTCCATAAGTAGAACGACCGTAGTGTGTTCTACGAGTCAACAAAGATGAGCGTACTTAAAACCCGCGCACATAAAAGCAATTACAAACAAGTATATAATAAGAACCATACGTCTACACAGAAATCAACCTGTATTTGGTCAATATCCGTAAGTAACCAAGACCTCAAAGTACGAAGAGAGTGAGGCAAAGTTAAGAAAAAAACAAGACCGTAAACCCTTCACTCGAGAGAACTGAAATCGCAGGAATGAGATCTCGAACTAAGAGAGGTTAATAAAGATCACCAAACCCTAAGTCAACGATACAGCAAATGTACCGAGAAAATTCGGTTCATTGATTTACTCCGTACTCCTCCAAATGGCCTCGACATGTTATGTGAAATCTTGAAGAGGATTTCCTCAACAATTCAGCGTCTGAATCCTAAATTCCCGTACCCTCTCGATCCGTTAGACCTTATTTTTAAGCTTGTGCATGGATAAGGCCTGGTATGCAGGGAGGCATGCGTATTCTCGCGATGTTGCTCGTATAAAGTACCCTTTTCACCCTCTCCCAGAGATGAACGAAACACACCCGCACTCGACTCAGATGTGAAAGCGTGGAACTGAAAGGTCACCAGCATGACACTCGGTGTGCCACCGATGTTCCTTGTCCTTCGCACTACCCCCGAATCCCAACGCGCTCACGCGTCGCCGTAGGTTTCGTCACGAGGGATGGGGCGAGCACGTGGTTTGAACCGGCACCACATGGCGTGGTGCGAGAGGCGTTGTAAAACCCAGCAGCATGGTATAACCTCTGTTACTGCTATAAAGCCTCCCGAATGGTTTCCACATCAGGTTGCAGCACCACATACGTACACCAGTAATGTGCTGGAAACATCGATGGTCAGCCGTCATCACACGTAACCATTCTACAACCTCCTCAACTTACCGTTAGACACGACACGAAATATACTATAATATAAATAGTTGCTAGGCGTATTCTTATTCATAGTACGCAAGAGGTGTTACATAATTATAACTTCGTGTCCATAAACCTACTCCGAGGTGTGAAGTTGTAGCCCATGCGTGTGCCACTGGCGTTTGATTTACGCATCCGACAACGTATTAAACATTGACACCTTAAATCTTAAATGTTGGTAAAGGTATGAAATGTTGCATATATATATACAGATGTATATATGATAGACCTCCATTGATACGTGACTTGAAAGGTTTTGGAAATATGTATTAGAATATATATATTCACATAGGCCATGCTTGGTTAATAAAAAACAAAAGAAAGGGGTTTTGCAATTAATATAATAGGATGTATTTATGAGAGTTGAAGATCCTATAGAATGCCTATGAATCCTTAGATATATATATAGTATATGCTAAGTGTAATCAAGAGGTTAGTTGAATATATATATATATCATATCTATAAAGGGTTAGGTGGATGATATATATATATGGCTATTATCCTAGCTAGTAGATATATCATAAATTGATGACTCTCAAGGAGCTATATATATATATACAATATATACGTACAAAAGGCATATAAAGTATGTAAGATATAGAGACAGTATGGGAGTAAAATGATATAGAGCACCATGGAAATGTTCTACAAGTTATAGGAAAGTGTAGGTGATGTTAGTAACTCCTACCTATAAGAAAAACAAATGGTCATCCAGTAGTATGCAAATGATGTGGCGTAAATCCACATAGGTGGGAATATGTATACAGGTCATAGTAGACACATAGTCGAGTTTAGGTGGGTGGACTTGATGTTACATATATTTTTGAATATATATATATATATAGGATTCAATGAAGATGATGAAGGATTATTAGAGAATATATATGCTATTGGTAAATGTATTAAACTATAAACAAAAATATTTAATGGAGAATATATATGTATAACCAAATTTGGGATCAAGAAATTTAGCTAGTAATATCAAATGTTATTAGGATGAGATAGCAGAGAAAAAGTTACACACATATCATATATATCATTAGATATACCCTTTGGGACATTCCATGAAAATAAAACACAAAAATCAGATAGATAGGGTATCGAAAAATATATGAAATATATATAGTTATCGAAGTGTTGTCTTTTTTCTAAGTGTTATTATATATAGATATGGACCTAGCTATATCTATAGTTTTATTAGAATGGAAGTTACATATGGATGTATTTTTAATCAATTGAGTGTACCTATATATATATATATATATATATATATATATATATATATATATATATATATATAAAATAAAGCAGTTGTTTTAGTAAAGTAGGATGGACTGCCAGAACTCCATTACATTGATTTAAGCATGATATCGAATGAAGGGGTAAATTAAAATTTTCCTCATGATTTACCTAAGCAAGAATCATTCTTGCCATAGTGGAAGAATGACTTCTTAATTATTTATGATTCTTCCAGTGCTAGTATATTTTAGCAAAGTTTAGAGATACAATGAGAAAGAATTGGCAAAAAATATGGAGAAGCTGATAATTCTCTCAGTAAAGGAAAAAAAAGAGAGACAAATATAGACAAAAGAGCATGAGAGATTATGGGATGCTTTTATAAAATATGAATGCTTTTTATGCATATAGGAAAGAAGGAATTCTTTATGATCTCATAGAAAAGTTGGAATACTTTTAGAGATTAATTCCATTTTATATAAGTCATGCTTAAAGAGAAAAATAAAAAAAAGAGAAATCTAGCAAAGATGAACATACAATGGTAAAAGTGAATGCATAAATTCATGAGTCTCTTTGAAAAAGATGAAACCGTATCAAATTTATTTTTGGCATTATCACATATTAATAATTGGGAATGTGTATGAATTATAGAAATTATCTACTATCACTCGAAAAGGAAACATGTATCCACACTATAAAAATTTTGTGGAATAAATTTTATTAAAGTTAATCTTTTGTGAGTCTTAAATTCAAAGACAGAGAAACTGCATGCTTAAAACTTATAACTGATAGAAAAAGGAGTGAGTCGTATTTTGACTTGGCGGGAAATCCATCGCTCCAAAATTGTTTCACTTAAGTGTTGAACTAGTGGATACAATTTCATGTGAGAGGTAAGCATGGAATTGTAGAGATTAGTAAGTAAGTCCAAATGGTTGTTACCAGTTAAAATTGATTAATTAACAAAAGGTACTAAATGAAAAATAGATACTAGAAGTACAACTAGAAATGAGAAGGTAAGCATAACCAATTGTTTTCTCTCATTTATGAGTACTATACTGAAAAAAAGTTGAGAAAATTGTTTAGCCAAGTGTGTAACAGAAATTGGGCACTCTTGGAAACAAAGAGGAAAAGGTGAAGACAAATCACCTAGAAAATCCAGAAGTCACTACCGAAACCAAGTGGTGCGAGGAAAGAATATCACACGCAAAAACAAGTAGATAAGCAAATGGCACTAAAAGTACACTAAACTGAATATGAATCTGAATTGCTTGATTAATAACCGAATGTCTTAAGTTATTGTCTAAATGCGTAATGCTACGTGAATTACTTCAATTATATGTACCTGTATCTCATTTATATTGGTATAGGAATTGTGGATAGAGAAATCAGAATAAAAGATCTTTCCACATACGTACTTCTTGCAAAGAAGTAGAAGAAAAACCAACCGTACAAGGCATCGTAGAACAGAGTGGAGGAAGAAGAATACTACTGAAACTAATGGTTAATAGCTACACGTTAGCCCCGCTCTTGCTTATTAAATTTCCTGATATATTTCGTGTCTCCTTGTTGGAAAGGAAACATTATAATTTTTGTACATGATGCTTCTCACATGATTGATTTGCATCATGATCTCGTGGAACCAGAAGAGTGAAATTCTTCCGTAGTCGCCGCTCAAAGATGAAAGTAGAGAAGACAATTAGAATTATGGAACGAATATGAAGCCAGAGTAATGGTGCGTGGGAGCACTTTATCGCTGAAAAGCTACATGGAACAAAAAAAGATAAGATGATGGAAAAGCATTCACTAATTAAGTTCTAAAAATGATACAAACTAAGTCGCATAGTGGGTCAGTCACCCAGGACCCTGTGTTTATTTTCGCAGGGGTGAACATGTACCACTCAAGTTTGCTATGCTTTTCAGCATTAGTACATTTGAACATACATCCATAGTGAGTGGACCCCAATGGATAATTGTTATGTGATATGGCGAAATACTTCAACTATGGAAAAATAAATAAAATATTGTGCATGCACTATGTACCGTATGAGAAAGTGAGAGATCATGCGTTCAATCCATGAGTAATGGAAAAGGAAAAGACAGATTTTCTCCCAAATCTTTCAAAATCCTCATAAAGAAATTATGCTAGGGATTTGAGATTTTGAGGAAAAAATCTAAATTTCCCTCCAATGAAGAGGAGTAGTTGGGAAGAGGTAGGAAAAAGTCGGAAATATGCCGAGGGAAAGCTTAAAGTGCACTTTACAAGAGTCCCAAAATGAAGCCTAGGCTAAACAGAATAAAAGCATCCCGAAAATTCCCGCACTTAGACTGGAAACAAAAGCTAGTGAAAGCATTGCCCTTTACAGACATGCCCCTGAAACAGCACTGAGAGTTAGTCCGTTCGGGGAGGATCTTCGGCTTCGGTAAGATCCTCGAGACAACGAGGATTCGTAAGGTTGGGAGTGACCGGTCATGGTAGAGGTGTGCATGCACAAATTTCGAGATATCTCTAGAAGTCTGTATAATAATATCTCCCGTTTTACGAAATTGTGACAAGTTATATTCCTTTACTCATAAATTTATGAAAATCTTTTAATAGTGATATTCTCTTCATGCAATTTATGAAATTGTGATGTTATAGGCTTTTTATGTGAAATTTATGAAGTTGTGATGTTAGTAGTACATTATGTAAATGTATGAATTGTTATGTTCCTACATGCATTTTGCAAATCCATAGATGGATTAATGTGGTTCAAGCAACTTCATAATCGCAACTACATGCCTATTGAGATGAGAGACAAATGGTTGAGTGTAGTAGATGAGTACATTGTAATAATGCATGGTTGAGATGATAGATTAATTTTAGCAGCCAAAGATAATAACCATGTATAGGAATACATGGCTATCTTCTAAAGGAGTATTTAATTTCGTGTATAAACAGAAGGACATGTTAACAAATCACACCTACCAGAACATTAAGTTCCAAATAAATTAACTATTTGGCATGCATAACAACATCGATGGTACAGTCATTCACCATCACAATGATAGCAGGGAACAACAACCCTCAAGCCATATGTTACCTTGGGAAAAATTGTAAAACAGAATTTTATAGTATTCTATTAAATGTAAATGGTACAGCACACATGGAGGTAGCAGTGAAATCTTAGTTAAGTACTATGATGAATAATAGGGATTCTAAACCATCTAGCCTATTATTCTCTCCTCCATTGAGTGAAACAAGAGGAGCTGTTTCCTAGGTTCCCTCTCCGGAAATGTGCTTGAATCAGTACCAAAAATATGACACATGTTGAATGTCTATAACAACAAATAAGGGGGAAAAAGCCTATTGAAAAAATCTATTGTGTAATAACAAACATCGTGTGAAGGAAGATTGTAAGCATGTAAAATACCATGTACGAGTAGCATCTCGGGTTACTATCCATAGAACTACTCGGGAAAGTAGTGGAGCAATGGTGGTGAATCATGAGAGACAGATGTATGCGAGGAGGCCTACATCTATACTTCGATGCCGAAACTTTCATATTGAACATATTAGCAAAAGCCGACAAACCGGGGAAGTCCGATTAAGGGCCTAGTGATCATCCCCGTCATTAAAAACCCGAGACATACAAGGTAAAATATGTAGGTATATAAGTCTACTATATGAACCGAGAAGAGAGGGAGTGTTAAGCTCCAAAAAATCTCAGCGAAAATTTCTCAGATCTCCTGGTCACGTTCGTAGGTAATCGAAAAGAATCTAAACCGGAGTTAAGAAATTTAGAGGGGTAAACATGAGGATTTAGTATAACGGACATGTTATTAAATAATAACATAATCCTATATGGGTTTGGGAGACGTGGACAAGATACATGTAGATTTCTAACCGAGCTTTTATAAATCGTTTCGTGCTCACTAGGCAGTTAGCCCGCTCTCATGGACTGTTCATTTCACCGTAACCTATGTTTTTCGTCGTTAATTTATGGAAATAAATTCTTAGTGTACACAAATCAATTTTTTCTTTTCACTTGTATAATTTTATGTAGTTAACATAGGATCTTATTTGTTTTCTATCATTTCCTCCATAAATCAGAGCTTTAATCGCTTTATCTAGTTTTTCTTTGTGATATCTTCTCATGTAATATTATACCGCTTTATTTCCCCTATATATAGCAACATCATTTTATTAATCTGGAGCGCATTAAAGTTAAATCACTAAATTATTTGTGGGGTAGCATGTATCTCGCATTTAAACCAACATTGGTTTAGAGACTCACTGGATTCTTCCCACAAATTTTTATTCCTACAACTCTACGTAATTAAGAGGATTAATTTCTTTCTATACAATTTTTTTTAAATGTAGGGACTAACAAGTCCAATAATTTAATCTAACAAAAATCGTATAACTATTTTGTACATTAATAGGTACTTAAACCATTCATAAAACTTAGAGACATACTACTTCGCAATTGACCAACCTCCCAACCTTAGAGTTCCTCTCGTCCTCCGTAACTCACCCCCGAGATGAGATCATCTCCTAGAAAATGTACCAACCCCAATCTATTCCGGATAGCTTGTTTAAATGCTCCCCAAAAGCTCTGCTTTTAATTTCAAGGCCCACTATAGGATGCTTTTTATTCCCGTTTGCCTAGGCTTCCCTTATTTAGGGACTTTTTAAAGTTGCTTTCTACTTTCCAGCCTTTTACCTCTTCCCCGTAACGCTCTGCTATGAAAAAAAATTTTCTTCTCGAATTATCTACTGCGTATGTATTCCATATGATAAGATATTTTTATATCTACTCTCCCTTTGTAAATATACGATTATATATATTTATAACTACTCTTCTTGTATATAAATGTTTATATACTTCTACATGACATATAAGTTCAATGTACAACTATTAACCATCCGTCAATGCATCTATTTCTTTTATGCCCATATAATTGAATCCATTTTTTTGATACCACTATAAATGAATCCATATTTTTATACTACTATAATTGAATCCATATTCTTATGCCACTATAATTGACTAGAACCATCTTTTGTTAAGATATTGGAACACCATCCATACTACACATATGATTACCCTTATGTATATCTTAAAAGCTATTGAAACACATAATTATAAGCCACATATAATTATGTAATCACCCATCCTATGATATATTTGGACATATAATTACATTCCACTTAGATATAGATATATATCCCTATCTTCAAAGATATCGCTACGCAGATGGAATTCCACATATAAGAGTTTACTGTGATATAGGTACCCGATACCTTTCGAATACACCTACCCCGATTTCCTTTATACTATGGTAATTATGAAGTAGTGTTATCGAATTTTTCATAAATCGACCAATGTTTATTTGTTTACGTATATGGCACTTATAAATTATGGGAGGTCGAATTTCAGGGTATCCACAAAGGTACCTGGTCATATACCTAACGACGTTTTGCTTTTAATAATCAAAGATTTACATGATCTGTACCGATATAGCGTAGCATGGTAGGGGGTATTATTTTTGTTAACCCTGCGTCGTGACAAAGAACGCCGCATCCAACTCCCGTCATAATTACATATTTTATTTATGTATGTATCAATAGGGCGCTTTTTCACCTGTACTCGTGTTATCGTAAAATGATGATTTGGGGTTTGTAGGTACGCAAGACTACGTTTCTCCCTCCGCCGGAATAAGACCGTCAATTTAAATATCGAGCTCCGGTATTCTCGAAAAACGTAGGGTTTTGACAAGACTAGACTAAGACAACTATGGTATAACTCGATCGCATATGTACGTTTTTTCTCAACCAAGGGTATTGGCGTACTTCACAGTGTGGTTACGTAGCAACTTTGCTCCACGCCAACAACTCGACGATCACTTCCTTTGGTTTTTTTTTCTTTTGTATGTCAAATTTCCCCTCTGTTCTACGCGTCGATCTTCTGGGGAGGCGGCACGCCCGCAATTTCGGCTAGGTGTGTTTTACCACACTGCTCAATTTACAGAAAAGGGTATTCCCTACGATTGCTAGTTTGACTCGAGGTTTGAAATTTTCTGAAATCAACCAAATTTGTTTCGGGATTTCTTCTCATTATCCGTCGTAGATCTAGGGTACGGAACTACCTTACCATGAGGCACCCCCATCCGTCGATTCTAAAGTAGTTTACTCATCCCGCAGTGTACCAACCCCCTCATCGTCTCCTTTTCTATAAGTTGTCGGGTTGTTTGCAAACGCAGTGATGTTTGGTTACCTCTCTGAGGGCACCTGATAGTTCCCACTCGGGTTTACGCCAGAGGGTAACGATCGCCGTCTCCATCTATGAACCGGAGATCCAAGGCCGAGTCCCCATTTCTTGCACCTTTTCGAGAAACCCCTCGTTCCATTTTTTACCGCAACCGTGCAATATCATGCCGCGGTAACATATTCTTCGAGTCGCGCAGGTTAGGTTGCGATGTTCTCGTTCGTGTCTTCATTTGTTCAATGTTTCATCAATTCGGTATACGAGTTATATTCTTTTAGGCATAACTCCGTGAGGATTAATGGCTATGCCTTATCGTGTTTCCCCGAGAGGCAAAAGGCACTGATTTGTCTATATCGGTGACCCTACCTCCGCGAACTACATTTTTAAAGTCCGTCACTGTGGTTGCATGGTACTATTCTCCATGCGAGCGCGTTAGTAACCTTCCGACAGAGAGAATACCTGCGTACCTTCATGTGTTTATTTGCCTAACGGTAGGTCCATAAATTCCGCGATTGGTGGTAGAGTTCACCCTTTGCGTTGAATCTATCCTATTCTTTTTTCAACTCACCGCAATTTATTTGATCAAGGATAACGCGGCATAATTAGTATGGTTCCCAGGAAAATTTACCTATGGTAAACTTAATGTTGAATGTCTTTACGTATGGTGGTTCCCGCACACGTTGTCGTAAAACTTTATATGGCGGGTTGGTTCCCCAAGCCCGCCCCCCAATCTAGCTCTACGACCGATAACAACGTTTTATATATATATATTCATATATCTTTACATTTCTATATGCGTTTCGTTGAACCAAAGTCGTGAGGTGATGGTATGTTATCGGCGTGAAATTCCGAACCGCAACATCATCGTATTCTAACTTTGGATCTATTGTTCGTCACATATGATCGTGTCGTATTTTATTTCAACCGTAGTGACTTGATGAAAGCGTACCCACTACCGTCGTAGTGATGGTTTCTATTTTATTTCAGCTTTATGACTTAAAAACTCATAATTTCTACCGCGACGTGAAATCTTCCGCAACATTTTATTATTCCGACCTTCAAAACTTGCATCCGTCCTTCCGCCGTAAATTAGGGTTTACGACCGTATGAATAGCGCACCTATTTTGTCTTTTGACCGTAATTAATTTGCAATTAGATCGATCTTATATTCCTTTTTCATGAATTTCAGTTTGTCGACCGATATAGTCTGAAAACCCGAGAGGGTTGATATGATATATATTCTTGTTTAAACTTTTTAACTCCAATGGCTTTTCGACCGTAGTATTTTCGAAATAAGGGGGTCGACTGCTGTTTGTATGCACATATATCTATTAATTGTGAATGTAATGATATATAATATTTTTAGATGGCATTTATATTCATAGTGGGTTCATCTCAAGGTCCCTTTAACAAGTAATATAACTTTTGATCATATAGTTTCTCTAGATATGTGTATACTTGTTACTATGTTATTACAATGGTAATACTATATGAATTACCATTCGATAACCATAATCTCCAAACATAAGTATAGGTACATGTAATGTTACATGGTATTTGTGTGTTAGGTGAATAATCATTAGGTTGTATGAAATGAACTTACACCTTCCCTCTGGACCATGATGCTCGTATCCGAGAGGTAGGATGGGTATAATGGCTCTCTCATTTGCTTTTCACCGCCATTTCTCTGTAGTATATAATTTTCTTTTCAAAGATTGAAAAGATTAATATGTAAACTCCTATATCTTTGGTTTATTTCTAGAATGTATATAGGACAACTCATATAGTTTCTCATTTTCTATGAACATAAATTTTTCACTGTGTGTACAATATTATATGGTAGGAATTCTCATTTTTTCTCCCGACCTAAGTTTAAGTGTTAAACTTTGTTACCTTTACTTCCGTGCACTTGGTATTTATACCGTATAATTCTAGTATTGAGGTGATATTCTTTAGTAGATTTATAAGCTCTAAAAATATCACAATTGTTCCTACCATGAACCCACAATAATTTATCATCTATAGAGTGCAAGTAACTCAAACATTTGAGCCAATCCTTGGTTTAGATATTCTGGAGTTTTCTACTCTAGAGAATTTCTCCGGTCTACAACTAAAAACACATCTAGAAGGTGAATACCTAAGGATGGAATCTCGATAAATGTAGTACCAATCCTTTTAAATAAAATAACATAAAAAAGTGTATATGTAGCCAATTCATACTCGTAAAAAGACGATAGCAACAAGAATTTCCCAACATACCACACATCTCGCAAAAATGACCAACCTCCCAACCTTAGAATCCTCTTTATCTCCCAAGATTCACCCCCGAGCTGAGATCACCTCCTAGCACAGACATCAACCCTCCCAATCTGGCTCTAGGAGCAAACTTTATTTAAGCTCAAAATTCCCCAAAGAATGTTTTCTAATTCGCGGCCTCCGTAATAGCAGGATGCTTTCTTTCCTCGTTTAGCCTAGGCTTCCCATCTCGAGATTCTTTAAAGTCGCTTTAAGCTTTTCCTCGTCTTTTCCAGCCTTTTTTCTCACCTCTCTTCCCAACTACTCCCTCTTCATTGGGGAAATTTAGATTCCTCCTCAAATCTAAATAAATTTCTTTTCAAGGATTTTTAGAAAAGATTTTTGGGGATTTGTTGCCTTATCCATCCTCATGGATTTGGCAAGTGATCTCTAATTCTCTTTTTTGGTCAAAATGCACAATCATTTTATTTATTTCCTCAAATAAATTATGCAAATACATTCACCCATAGTCATCCCTTGGGGTCCACCCCCCTAGGATTTTAAAATTCAAATGTCTAACTTTTTAAAATTCAACACACAAATTAGGGGTGTTACATTCCCAACTACTCTCCACCTCATTGGGGAAAAATCTAGATTTTTTTCCTCAAAAATCTAAATTAGAAATTAAATTCTTTCAAGGGTTTTTGAAAGATGTTTTGGGAAATCTTAGCCTCTTTCCATACCTCATGGATTTGGCAAGTGATCTCATCATTCTCATTTGGTCAATATACACAGCATTATTTAGTTTAATTTTCATAATCAAATACTTAATTACATCCACACACTACTTATCCATTGGGGTCCACTCCCTTTTGGATTTAAAGTTCAAAATGTCTAACTTGACGGAAAAACATAAAACTAGGGTGTTGTTGCAGTAAAGGCATTATATGCCATCCAAAACCGAAATGTATTTAGTCTACCATACGTATACTCTATAAGTCTAACTCGGTTTAATTCCTTAAATAAGTTTGATTTTGCTAAGGCTATTGCCTTCATGTTCTTCATCAAAATATACATAAACATAACAAGAAATTGACAGGACGAGTAACAAAGTTAGTCCTCCAAGGAATCGATGGGCGCTAGGTCTCTAGCACTAGACTCGAGCATCTCGTTTATTGTTGCGTGACTCTCAAGGAGTTGTTCGATTCTTCCCTAACACGAGAATTCTCCCGTCGGCCCAACTTGGAACTACACCAAACTGGGAAAATATTTTTTTAATTTCTTGTAATGATCGGATCTACTCGCTTTAAATTAGTGGTGTGCATGATGGATTTTGCCACCAAATGTTTTATCCTCCAATGCACGTATGAAGGGTTTTCTAGTACTTTGAAACTCGTCTCTCAGTGTTGCCCGCTGCTCGGCGCGAGTACATTTCTCCTTTCCGTAATCTACATCTTCTTTCTTTTTGATTGGTGAGTGAGGGCCTCCTCCCACTTTCACACTACATTCTCTAATCACACAAAATCCTCGAGCGTATGCTCTCGAGAGATATCCTTAATATGTTTGGCTTTGGAGGTCTCAGGGCCCGAACTCCCTCGCATTTGGGAGTGAGGGTTTCCTTTTCTATTTTTTTAGCACCCCCCGCTTCCAGTGTTTGCCTCTCGCATTGTGCCTCCGATTCCTCCTTTACACTCTTGCACGCGCACCATCAACATCCTCTTACTTAGTAGCGATTCAAAGGAGCGATGAAGCAATGTTCCTATGTGCCCCTCAATTGGGCTCTTTGAAATCGTTTGTCTAAAACTTCGTGTCTCTACATTTCAGCATGAGAACCATACAAAAAAATACATCATATTATCAATGAGTCGTAACAAGTAATTCATAAGCCACCTCCCATGTCACGACCATGATTATGACCCACACCTCTACCCAAGGACCGGTGTCTAGATTTCTCGTTCTCTCTTTGTCCCTACAACAATGTTGATCCTATCTTGCTCCGCACTCCCTAGAGAGTGCGTAAAAATTATGTCGTATCCAGTAAAAAATGCTCTTTAAATTTAATGTGTAGGTTAGGTGGTGATGCCAACTCTGGATATTGGGTACAACCCTACCTCAGCTCATGGTTTTTGTAATCACCTACTACCCCACCCATCCCCATATCCCCCATTTTATGAATCACGATGCCAAAAAAAATGGAAATAGACTTTATCAACCCCAGTAAAACCACATAAAACTCCTCCGTGACCCCATGCATCCAAAGGGAGCCGTTACACCCAAAAAAGTTATTCCAATGCAAAGTTGAAAGCATGAAATTGCCATGATTTCCTTACTCGAGAGACAAGCAATGTGAGTAAAGGACAAAAACAAACATACCCTTGGATTGCTGGGTGTCACAGCCACATGGTTCGATCGGGGTCCGTCGCTCCAATCGACACTAGTCCCGTTGATCTTCACCCGTGGAGATATGCTCTCACAATACCATAACCAAAGTGATAAACTCTAGCCCTGAGCCTCCATTTCATTATACCCCCACTCCTACCATACGATGGCTCCCTTGTCAATTGAGTCATGTCCTTCACACACAACCTTCACCACCTCCATCCATTAGAAACTTGACGCTAGCTAGCCTACTAGGGATCAATACCAAGATCGCACCCCGACTCGAAAGGGAATTCAAAACTTTCTATTATTTTTTTAGCATCAAGTCTTTTTTGTTTTTGTAAATGAAATTAATTAATCTGGGAAATTCATGCTATGGAAGAATGGTAATTTTCATTTTCAATTTAATCTACTTGAAACTACTTTATTAGGCTTGATTTGCCTCTTTTTTTTTGAACCCATCATGCATTTTTCTCTCATTTTTGAGGATGAAACTTAGGCTAAACTACATTCGTCAAGGCTCAAGGGTTCATTCCACCTTCAATAATCACACCAACGAAGGTGATGGAATTGTTGGTACCTTTTCCATCATCACATACGTACGTAATAATTGTTTGAAATATATCCATCCCATCTCTCATTGGTGTGATTGTTGGTACTCGCTATTATCACATTTATACATCTTGCTCATGAAGAACACACATGTCACAATATTGAAATCTATTGGGGATGTCAACATTTTCTCCTTCCAAGCACTCTAACTAGATACAATTGATTCATTTTCCCTATTATGTCAATGCTTCAAGCTATTTTCTCTTTTAATGGCATGTGTTTGTTGGTTTTTTTTCTAAACGTTTCTTGGGCTTAAAAATATTACTATATTCAATTAACTTAGGAAAAATCATTGTAAGTTTTTTCCCGTGAGCTCGCTTTGGGCTACTATAACTCGATATTGCTCTACTCTTGGATGGTTTCCTCTAAATCCAACACTAGATTTGGTTTGAGTTTTACAACTTCTATATATGATGGATATTATGTAGGGACCTTAACCGATCATCTTCGTTGTTTTCCATACATCTTAGAGTTCGTCTCACACAAATTGACAAGGCAATAATTACTCATATGTGGACTTTGACAAATAAGTGTTAATTGGTTAAGGCCCTTTTGACATTTAGTTCTCTATCCCTCCTCCATTGCTAAAAACTTGATTTATGGTACTAATCGAAACAAATAAACAAGGGAGAATCAATAAACATCAATTCTAATAATGTTTTTACTCATACTAACAAGTCGTTTAAGAATTGTTTCAATGGCTATTGGTTTTCCTCCATTAAACTTTATCCTAATTTGAGCCCGAACTCTCACCTAGATTTGGTTTTTGTAATCACTAACTATAGGCTTTGTGAAATCCAACTTTTGTGACATTTCCATTTCTTAGGTAAGTTAACATTACCATTATGAATTACCACATGCCACTTTGTTTCTTGAGGTCTAATAAGAAAATAAAAATTGGAAGTTATTTTTTTCTTTTTTTCTTCTTATGGGTATGATAGATGAAATTCTTTGATATTTGTTTAGAAAAATACATGTTTTTGTAGTGTAAATGGAATACTTTTTCAATTGTAACTTTTTTCTTTAATGTATTTTATATTGGATATGACCCTAATGGTGGATTAAAAATATAGTCCTAAGTCACTATAATTTCAGAATATTCTTTTTGAAACGTGAAGGAATATGGTATACTATTTCAACATCTCTTAAAAAATCAAATCATAGAGAAAAAAATAGAAAAAATGTTAATACAAGAAAATATTACAAAATTAGAACAACTCAAAACATGAGCACAATAAACCCAAAAATTTTATATTTATTTTTCAATTATTAGATATTTTATTGAAGATGTGAGTATATCAAGATAATGCACATCAAGACATTAAGGGTTCAGATGATGATGATGTAGATCATCATTCGTTTAAAACCCCCTCATTAGTGTCGGCATTAAGTTTCAGCTTGAGGATACCAAGAACAACCATTGCTAATGGACTTGAGTTTGAGTCATAGATTTACCATTATTTCATCCATATAACTATCTTTAAGATATGCATTTTTTTTTCCTTCCGGGAAGATTTTTTTCGTAGTTATCTTTATTCTTATATATAAGGAAAATTTTCCAATGGCCCTCAGACTAGCTCTTCTATCTTCATGGAGCTAAAACTATCATGCTTTCCTAGCTTGATATACTTGTATATGCTCTAATTTTTATTACATGCCAATGAAATTGGTATCCATCTTAAAATATAGGACTAGTAACCTCATAAAAAGGTGAACTTAAATCCATAATGATATGCTTTCAACCATTTTTTTATTTTCTTTGTTTATTCTATAAATTGTATCCATTTTAAAACATAAGACTTAATAAAACATTGAATCACATAGAAAAATTAAAACTAATCAAACATCGATAAGACATTTTTAAATCTAACTAATGGATATGCAATGATGGAGGGATCGACAACAGTAACAATGATGGAGTTTAATTCAACAAAACAATCTAAAAATGACTGGATAAATAGATGCATGTAATAAGCAAGGCATATGTGGATTAAATTAAGGAGGCATAGAAAATATGGTAAGTTGAATAAATAACTACATTAATATATCAATGAAGCTCGAAATTCAGATGCGTTAAACTAATAAATTGATGGGTTAACCATGGCAAACACATCAAGGATAAACAAAAACTAATGTGAGAATCAAAGCTATCTCAGTACTCCACATGCTATGGACAATAGTTGGGACCATCCTAGCAAGTGTAGAAGTTACCATTAGCTCCACTTTATTGTTTTTCCCTCCTCCCTAATCCTAATAAGAATGTTATTTTGACATTGTTCATGAGAGGGGAGGACTTGATCGTTGTCACTCTACCATGGGGTTATCTATCGACAATTCATTAAGGTATACCATGCTTTTTCCAAGGGCCCCGATTAGGGAAACTAGAACTTAGGGGGCCTTCATTTTCTTCCTTATTGTTCCGTCTGAAATTGACTCTTTAAATGATTGGGTATGGATTTTTCTTTTCTTTTTTTCATCCATTGAATTTTTGGCTAGCCAAATTAACCATATGATGTGAAGAGGGAGACTTTTGAGCTCTATTATCACGTAATTTTTATTGTTCAAGAAAATTTTCGAACGCTACACCTCCAACCCTCTAACCATCCAAAAATAGGCCTCGCAGGCCATTAACCTAGTTGCATAACTCTATATTTTCCCCAAGCATGAGAAATCGTGACAAATGAGAGATTGTTTCTATACCCTCCACATACCATGGACAATAGTTGGGACCCCACTAGCCTTTGCACTACAATTCATCCCAAGTTAATATTTTGTTATTGAGTGTCAACCATGAAAAAGGGTATCACCTTTGGTGGTACCTAGAACTTCCAAATTCAAACCCACCAAGGATTATGATGGTTTTTTTATAATTGATTACTAGTGAGTGATAAAATCCAAAATTCACTAAGTATGCACCCCATATGGGGTAGACACTCTACCAAAGTGTATCCTCCTCCTTTGACAAGCCTAATCCCAAAATTGATGAAGTGGCTAGTAAAAATATGCTATTGAACAACCATCCCCCCCCTCAAATATCTAGATATTTGTTGAATGGTTGAGGTTTATCCATTGATAAGTGGGTTTGACGATAAAACCAAATCTTCTAAGATATGGTAGTCTTGAAAAACATTAAATATTTAAAGTCCCTTAGCACATCAAAGTCCTCGATACTTCCCATGTCCTTGATCCCGACATAAATGAACCATTGCGCCATTCTCACACACCATAATAGGCATATTCTAATCACAAAAAAATACTTAGAAAATATTTCCAAAAATGAATAGATCCATTTGTGTAATTTATTATCCTTTCTAATTCATCACTCCATATGCGTTAAATTTATTATCTTGGTCAATATTTCTTACTAGAGACCTCTCTTTATGATGAGTTTGAATAACCCATTTTGTGAGATTTTCTAGGTATTTCAATCAACTTAGATAGTTTCATTTGGTTTATGGGTATATTTATAAATATTATAGCAAAATATCTTCTTAAAGAGTAGTTTCCAACCCCCTTTATGTGATTTTTTATGTATTTTGATCCATTCTTGAGTTTGTGCATTTCTTGTGAGATATCTCTCTAGCCATGTTAGTTCATGTTCTTCCTTTGAACCAAGGCCTTTGATAAAAGTGATATGTGCTTTATACCCCAATCATGTTGTTCCTCTTGACTATTTCTGAGATCCTTCCAATTAACCAATGGAATGCCCCTTCTTCTTGTTTTCTTTACAATGATAAGAGAAACATTCATTCCTAATTCTATTTATACTATAATTGGGGATGCATACTACTAAAGATAAAAATACAAGGATGGATGAAGAGGATGCTTTTCATGAGTTCCACTCTTGATATCCATAGAGATCCATATATAGTACTCTAAATCAATTGACCTTTCTTGATGTTGTAAATGAGCCACAAGTTATACTACAACTTCACTCAGATCTCTTTGAGGGCTTCAACTAGAAACCCAAATAACAATATGCTTCCTCAAAAGGGGGCCAAGGAAAAGGGAGAAAATTTGAAATCATGTTCTTCTAGTGTTGTGATACTATTCTATAGAAAACAAATGACTTAGCTCAATTCACATCCATTTCAATGGCTTTGGAGAAGATACAATATCACTAATGCTACAAACTTTGGCCTCTTTAATGTCACCACTCCCTCGAATAATAGAAGGATCATGGAATAGTCATGATAATTCTCATGTCCTCTGCATTTCAAGATTTATCTTATGATATTTAGTTCAAATTGTGTGGTTGTAGATAGTCATATTATGCACATGAACTTATAAAAATCTAATTGTAGGTATCATGGATGCAACACTACGAGCTACTCGAAAATAAACAATATTTCATTTGATTTGGTGATAGTATGTGTTTGTTTGCAAAACCATTACATATTCATTTTTGATGTATATGGCATAATGTATTTCCCTAAGTGGTTCTAAATTAAGAATTACTTTAAAATGGTTACTTCGTGAATCATCTAGGTGGCACCTACTATGGAAACTTTTGAATTTATCATGAATGTTGTATTATTCATGCATCCTTTAGTTCCCACCCCACACAAATACAAAAATGTTTACTCATTTTGTTACCACTGGAATATTGCTCGACCTTGCTTCAATTATCGATCGAGTTTTTCAACACTTAAAAAATTGTGATTTTTATCCAAGCATACCTATTACCTATAAGATATCAATATAGGTAATTCAACCACTATGTTGTGCAAATTTCAAGTTTAGTAGTTTTTTGAACCAATTTTTGTTGATTTCCATCAAGTTCTCTTTGGATGACACTTTTAGTCATGTAGCTTGACTCTTAGCACATCGGTCGCTTTTGATAATTTATGGAGAATTTGGACACCCACTATTTTTATCTGTAACAAGAAAAATTACGTTATACATCCAAGAAATTACATGTTACAAAGGTAAATAGCTTTTCGATTTACCTAAATCATTAAGAACATACCATTAAAGAGTGGTATTAAGCTAAAAATAATATCATTACATGAGATCTACAACAATCAATCCTCTCATATAACTACTTTTTTTGGGAGATAAATTTATTTCAATGACATATAATATCTTCTCAAAAGGACATGCATAATCATATAAGTGTATGATAGCCTTGTCCTAATCTCTATCACCACACAACATTCTAGCAATGTAACCATCATGCTAAAAAAAATTCTACTTTCGTTAAATTGACTACCTTTAATATATGATATGAACTCATCACTCTATCAACAGTATACCTACTGTAGTAACTATGATGAATTGAAAATTTTTTGATGCCACAAATCAAAAGTCTTTTCATTAAGTAGTTTATTTTTGTTCCAGTGTCAATACAACACCCAAATTTCTATGATGAGCTTTAAATAGGGACAATGAGGCTTTGGAATATTGACTTGGACCATTGACCCAAGGATGGCTCTTTTTAAAACATTATGTTGTTTTCATATAATAGGCTATAAAGGTGAGGGAATATAGGTGATCCATGTATATTTTATGCGTATGCCTTTGTAAGAAGGAAAAACACAACATACCTCTTTCCTTTCGATATTATTAACCGTCACCACATGTTGATATCATGCTACAACTATCACAATTATTGTGTTATTTTAATCAAGTTAAATTTTCACCCTAGATGAGCATCCCTGAAAGTTGACTAAAAGTGACATACCTCTAAAAGACAGAAAAACATGGAATTCATCATTATTTTCATAGGTTTTTCAACTACACATCACACTTTTTCCATTATACTACAAATACAAAAATTATTATAGTTGGTCGATAAATAATCCAATTAAATTCCACCCTTATTATCATCCCTAGGTTGGCCTACCTCCAAAAGATAGAAAAAACATAAAAATCCTCTTTCTTTCATCTTTTTCAACTACACACCACACTTTGTCATTATGCCATTCTTATTACAATTATTGTGTTGGTTGGTAAATAATTCAATCAAATTCCACCCCTGTATATAGCATCCTAGGTTGCAAAATAATATAGTTTTGTTCAAGTTACTCTCACACCCCATGATAAGATAAAAGTGTAACAATGCAGTTAGAGTTCCAAAAGCTTTATAGTCATCCTAGTCTAAACTTGAAAATAGGGAGAAAGAGAATGAAACCAAGCACAAATCACTAATTTAATATTTAAAATAAAATAACACAAAAACATAAAATCAAATATCGACATCCAAAAAAACAAAAATGATTAAATAAATTCTTTACATACTTATAAATCAATACCACAATATAATTTGCAAATGAATCCTTGATTTCCAAGAATATAACTAAATGCCTCGAATATCTATCTAGTACATTGAGATTGAGAAAATATAGATAATTTCCTTTTAAAAAATGAATTTTACCCTAAATAGTTCACTCTCATGATGTCAAATTAATTCATCTAATCCAAGGATCTACAATTTAGATCGCATTCACTAAAGTAAGCATATGATAATGTAGACATAGATAGGATAAAAAAATGTATTCAAGATTTATAGTTTGTTGGTTTAAATTTGGGCTTCTATTAGAGATATATTGGACAAATTATTTTATTGTGGAAGCCTAAGAGTGCACTACATAAAACATGTGATAAATTGGGTGTAGAGTAAAAAAGGGAGCTAAATACTAGAGAATTTAATACTAAATAAGGAAGTGGAGGGAATATTTTTAGTTTAATTCTTTGGGAAAACTCTCTAACAACTTAGAAAAAGAAATTCATTAAAAAAATTATGGAGGAATAAATATCCCATGATAGGGATTGATTGAGATTGAGGTGTGTATAGGTATCACAAAATATTCCCATGGAAATATATTTCCAATTGTTGCAAATTCTTCTAAAATATCGGGCCTCATTTCATTTTTTTCTTACAATCTTTTGAAGGCTCTCCACTTGAATGAGATTGGAAATATTATCTTATAAAGCAAATGTTGTTGCCAATCATTTGCACGATTATGAATACAAACACACTTGAAAGCTCTAAAAATAGTACAATATATTTATTTTTCTTGAAATTATCTTTATGGCCCCATTCCAATTACACATGATGAAAAAAAATTAAAATCTATTTGTTTTATACAACATTTTTATTTGGTTCTGAATGTTTTCTAATTGAAATTGGAAATCTAAACCATATTAGGTATTTATGTCCATACAACAATAGTTCAAATGTTTACACTCCAATATAGTATTTACAAGAGAAAACTCAAGTTTAGGAGCCTTGAGATCATAATGAAGAAGATTTAGTGCATGTAGGACGAAGCTTCATTTTTTGCATTCTAAGACCCCTTGGTATCCACTACTTTTGAGGGCATTGTAAAAATAATTCTCCAATATTTAGGTGTGGTGTTGTTGGAAAAATAATGGGGTTGGTTTTGCTGCTAGGAAAACAATGATTATCGACTAAAAAACCATTGGAGGCTAATATATTACCAACGATGACATAGAAGTTCAACACGGATATTTTATTACTCCAAGTCGAGCTATCACCAAACATGTTTCTAGTAACATATTCTTCTTTTGGAGGATTCAAGGACTAGAATAATTTATATGCCTATTGTGTTAGACCGATCAGACCCCCCTTTGATTACTTAAATATACTTCAATTCCTTAACTATAATATGCTCCCTCGGGTGTATAAAAAATATGCATTTAATCTATAAATACATTGTTCTAAAACTAATAGGCTTGTGGTACTAGCTATTTTATGAAAATATTTTCCCTCGTCGAGCCTTTTGTTCAAGGTAAATAATCTACATCAAGTTATATAAATGGGAATTTCATTGTCTTGTTGTTCTTCCCCAATTAAGCTATTGTAATATGTTAGTGAGTCAACATGAACTTTAAGAAGAGGAAACCATCATACTGTTATATATCGTGTGAGAAAATATGATAATTCAAGAGAATATATGGTTTATTTCCATGATCTCTCAACCTTCATTAAAATTAAATTTTTGTAGTATATGTGGCAATTTTGTCAACCTAAAACTCTTTTCGAGACTCAACTAGCCTCTCCACTACATTTCAGGATTTATCCCCCACCATGGGTGCCTAACGTTGATGAATGTCATATGGAAATTAGGGCCAAAGGAAACCATTGTACAGTACCGGCCATGTTTCCAATCTTCTAACACGCTTGTATTCCCCTAGATATAATTCCCTCACCAGGGAAATATTGGTCATCATACTTCACAATTAACCCACCTTTACGTGATAATAATGGTTCGTCATTTTACTTAAAATTGTTTGTTTGTATACAACAGGATGAGGGTGTGTCATGGCGAGACAAGACCCTCCCTTGAGTCTATTTCCATCCCTTTCACCTCCATTAGAGGTCGTTCGTCCAGTGGCTAATTGAGTCTCAAAAAGAGTTAGAGTTTAACAGAGTCCCTGGGAAGAATATATAATGTAGGGATCTCTAGAGTCCAGCATAGTTTCTAGTTTGAATGAAATTTTGTTTCCAGATCGACATATGGGGAAACAAGGGAGCTTGAATACAACAAAGCAAGTGATGCTACCCAAGATGGGTGAGCTAAGATGCACCAACTCGATAGAAATTTTTTGAGAGAGATGTTCCACATTGTATTTTCTTCAAAATCGACATGATGATAAAATATTCTACTTTGATGAGGAGTCGATGAGATAGCCACTGATTAATGCTAGCAAAGGCCATGTTCTAAGCCCCCATAGTACAAATTCGTTATTAGTGATGAAACCCCAACTTACCCGCAAAAATATATGGATAATTGACCACAACATTTCCTAAAGAAACTCCATAGCTAGCCTAGTCTCAGGGTTTCCCCGATGAAGGCGCCACTCACTGAGCTTAATGAAAACTCGTGGTGGGGGAAACTAGGGAGGAGGGATTACTAGGGGAAGGAAGAATATAAGTGCTGTGTGGAAGGGAGGATAAAAGCTTAGTCCCGAGCGTAATATTATGTTTTTTTTCTTCTGGAGACCATTCGAAATATTGTGTAGTCCACTGTGAGGAGGAAATTGTCTATTTGAGTTGAGAAAGAATGAGGATCCCAAATAATGTCGCAGGGAGAGTCATATGAATTTTTAAAAATTTTAGAGTTTTTTTTTCCAAAACATCTCATTGAGAAATCTAAGGATGAGAATGCATGTTTGATTTAGAACAATACTTTTTAAGAGGACATTCTTCCCAATTATCCAAGAAGGTATTGATAAACTAGGAGGGTTGTCTTTGGGCATTGGAAGAATATGGCTATCGTGTCCCTGTAGTTTATGAAGAGAAATTTAAAGTAAGAAATACGTGTGTAAGATCCTCAACCCAGCCTATGCATAGTAGCATATTGATAGTCCCATGAAACCTCATCTCTAAATTTTATCCATGTTATAGCTTTTTTTCTTCAGTAGAAACCATAGGAAAAGGTGTTATTTCTTCATACAATGCCTCGTTTTTTCAAAGGTTCTTCCAAGTAATATTACAAAATAAATTTGTTATTTAATATTTATTTATGTTAGTTTATGTTGGTACATATAGTTCATTAAAGTTGGTTTTTTAATATTTATCTATGTTTAGTACATTGGTGTTCATTAAAAATCAATTTTTAATATTTATTTATCTAGGTTTTTATGGTTGCTACATATTGTTCATTTTAAGTTGTTCTTTTAATATCTATTTATCTAAGTTTATAATTTTCATTAAAATTGTTTATTAATATTTATTTACATAGTTTATGGTTGGCATATATTTTTCATTAAAGTTGTTTATTTATTTCTCTATTTTTGCTACATATTGTTCATTAAATGTTTTTAATGTTTTATTTATCGAGTGTTGATGGTTGCACACATTGCTCTATTAAAGTTGTTTTTACATGTTTATTATAATGTATATTAAATAAAAAGCTTCTCTCTTTGCTTCGAGACATTAAACATCTCTACTAATGTGATCAACCATGGGAAGGTGGAAGTTGATTTACCCTAAAAACCGCGTATTGTTGATATGGGGTTTTTAACATATCAACATGCCAAAATAATTTTATCATATTGATTTATGAGATGAATGTAATTTTTTTAATAAACTATTAAAATTATTGAAAAATAATATTTTTATTAGTTTAGTTCAAATGAGAGAGAAAATGATTTTTTTTAATATGTTGATTTGAAAATAAAATATATTAACATTGTTAAGTTGGTTAAAAAACTTGTTGTATTATTATTTCTAATTATTTTATGAAGTTTATTAAAAGTTATATTAGTAATATTTTTTTAAAAAATAAATTAGAATAATATAATGTTAATAGAGTGAAATCATAAAATATATAAAAGAAAAAAAAGTGAAAAAATAATGAAAAATAAAAGTGAAAAAATGAAAAAAAATATGATGGATAAAATTAGATATATAAATATATATAATTAATTAACATAATAAATAAATACATATTTCATAAATTTAACCCTAAAAAAACCTAATTTAAAAAAATTATATATATATATATATATATATATATATATATATATATATATATATATATATATATATATATAAACAAATACTACTATAATCTATAATAATTTAATATAAATGTATACTACTATAATAATAATAGTAACAATAATGTAGTTATAATAAAATAATAAAATACAAAAAATAAAACATACACTAATAAAATATAAAACTATTAAATATACATTCCAAATTTATATAATATGATAATAGAGAAACATTATTGGAGTCACACACAAGATATATAAGTAAACCAATCCATCCATGAAAAGAAATGAGCACATCATACAAATACAAGTCAAAATAATAGAAACATAAAGTAAACATCTCATTGTAGAAACCACCAACATGCATACACAAAGAATTTAAATTACTCCAAGAAACATATATAATTTGACAATTAGCATAATACATTTTCAACTTAGAATGCAAGCATTATGAAAAACCACCTTACACATACACATGCAAATTTCGGATCAACATACAAATTCAATTCATCAAAACATTGCCAAAACAATTCACATACAAATTTTCAAAGCTAAACTCATAATACAATTTCAACTTAGAATACAAGCATTATAGTAAAAACCACCTACATACATACACACGCAAATTTCAAATCAACACACAAATTCAATCTATCAAAACATTGTCAAAACAATCTACATACAAATTTTCAAACTCAACATACAAATTCAATCTATCAAAACATTATCAAAAACAACCTACATTGCACAAATTTTCAAAGCAAACATAAAGTAAGCATCATTTTCAAACACTCAACACAACATACAATTTGAAATAAAAAAAATTGAAATTACCAAACAGTAATACAATTTCTACCTAAAATACAAGCATTACATAGACTTCAGCCTACACACATACAGCATGCAAACTCAATTAAATAAATTAGGCACATCATACAAATTTCAAATCAACATACAAATTCAATTTATCAAAACATTGTCAAAACAATTTACATACGCTTTTCAAAGCACATATACAAACATAAAGTAAAACATCATTTCAAATTCTCAACACAACATACAATTTGAAAACATAAATGAAATAACCAAACATAATACAATTTCTACCTAGAATACAAGCATTATATAAAAGCCACCTACAAGCACATACACATGCAAATTCAATCAAATAAATTAGGTACATCATACAATTTTAGATCAACATACAAATTTAATCTATCAAACCATTGCCAAAACAATTTACATACAAATTTTCAAAGCACACATACAAACATAAATTAAACATCATTTCAAATACTCAACACAGTATACAATTTGAAAAAATAAAATTGAAATTACCAAACATAATACAATTTCTTCTTAGAATACAAGCATTATATAAAAACCACCTACTATACCTACACATGAAAATTCAACTAAATAAATAAGCAACTCTCATATAATTTCAGATCAACATACAAATTCAACTATCAAACCATTGCCAAAAAAACCAAAACTACATACAAATTTTCAAAGGACACAAACAAAAATAAAAGTAAACATCATTTCAAATACTCAAAATAACATACAATTTGGAATAAATAATTGAAATTACCAACACATAATACAATTACTACTCAGAATACAATCATTATATAAAAGCAAAGACTTTATACACACATACACATGCAAATTCAAGCAACAACAAGGCACATCATACAATTTCAGACGGGTGCCAAAACAACTACATACATAAACAATCTATCAAAGCATGGCCAAAACATTCAAACCATTCATTCAATCTATCAAACCATTGCCAAAACATTCAAACAAAATCATTCAATCTATCAAACCATTGCAACAACAACTTACATACAAATTTTCAAAGCACACATACAAACATAAAGTAAACATCATTTCAAATGCTCAATACAACATACACTTTGAAAAAAATTGAAATGAAAATTTCTACTTAGAATACTAGAATTATATAAGCTACCCTACACACACATACACATGCAAATTTGAATTGAATAAATTAGGCACATCATACAATTTTAGATCAATATACAAACTCAATTTATGAAACAAACTAACATTGCCAAAACAACTTACTTACAAATTTTCAAAGCACACAAAAAAGTATGAAGCAAACATCATTTCAAAACATTTCAACTACCCAACACAACAATGCAATTCCAAATAAAACAAACATAAATACAATTTCAACTTAGAATATAAATGTTATGAAAATCACGTAAACATATGCAAATTCAATTAAATCAACATCATACAATTTCGGATCAACATACAAATTTAATCTACCAAACAACTTAATATAATATAATATAAAGAATAAAAAAGGAAAAAATATAATATAATAAAGAAAAAGAAGAAGAAGGAAACTCAAGGTAAAAAAAAAAAAATTTCTTTTTTTCAAAAAAAAAAGAGAAAGAGAAAAGAGATTTTGTGAAATTATTTAGTGTTTTTATTTTATATGTGCAATTATATAATTTGCATGTATATAAAAATTCCCTACCTTTTTTTAATGAACTGAAATATAAAATAAATAATTTAAATATAATTATATTTAAATGTGTATACCTAAAATGTATTTTGATATGTATAAGTTCAATAAAAACATGGAAACAATAAATGCTACACTACTCTAAGGAGAATAGGGCTCCATACTCCCTAAAGTATTTGAAAGAGGTTTTACCTCTCCCAGAAAAAAAAAATACTTTTATTAATACTTGTATGTACATAAAACTCACATTATTACAGAAAAAAAGAATAATTATTTAACTACATTCATATTTCTTTTTGAATAAACATATAATCAGGAATCATCCCTGGTGGTCAATCTGGAAATAGACCTGCAAAATCAAAAAATATTCAATTTGTAAGAATAGTAATACAATCTGTAAGAATAGTAATATATAATATTTTAAAAATATTGAGATTTTTTACATCTAATTTGTGATAAAGTAGATTTTAAAATTGTTTTATAAATTTATATATATATATATATATATATATAGTTTTAATTCAAAAATAAATCTTATTCAAACACAATTCAATAAATACGTTGATACAAACAGATATTATAAGTACAAACTGGCTGTTGTGGGATATATATTAAATAAATATGCAAGGCAAGGATTCTGATGCACAACGAAGTGCCGTTGGACGTGAGTATGCCAGTCATCATGAGAGGAATGCTCACAGGTGGGAGCCTATGAAAATCCCTCTCCAGGCAGGCCAGGGACTATAGGTTTATTGGGGCTTATTATGGATATATTATTAGCCAGCGATTCACTTAAATTTTTTTGAATAATTTCAATTTTAATTATGATAAAATAAATAGAATATAAAAGCTTTTGGACAGTGGCATTCAGAAATGTGGGTATCCCCTGCATCGAAAAAAGCAGAGAAAGCACGAACCAAACCCATTCTCTTGTGCAGATTGGGTACCCATTCTCTTGTGCAGATTGGGTACCCGATTTGGAAGCAATGTGACTCAAAATTGGGATTAAAAAATAAAATTATATATATAATCACTTAAAACCCATAATAAGAAAAAAGTGAATCAAGAGCCGGGAGTTTTTTACTTAAAACCCATAATAAGAGCCGAGAAAAAAGAAGAAGAGCCTGAACGGTTCCAATTGAAATCCATTAAGAAAGGAAAAGAGTTTAAAGAGTCAAGTTTCAGGAGCAAAGGGCCGGAAGGATGTTCTGCTCAATTTCAATTGCAATTTCCCGAACCAACGATTTCCTAATCTGTGTGGTTTTTTAATCGTCAAACTTATTTCAATTTTAATTATGATAAAATAAAAATGCTTGGACAACCGCGTTCCGACAAAATTTCTGGTACTGAATATAAACCAGAGTATTTTTCTTACTGAGAAAAAAAAAAAAGTCGACAAATTTAATTTAATTTTAAGAGGGTTGATAAAATTTAATAAAATTCTCTACATCATTTGAAAGAGAGAGGGAGTGAACACATACCTGGAGCTGGAGTTGAGACTGTTGTGGCCTTTTTCTGGGGAAGAGCTCCATGAACAAAACTCTGCTTTTTTCTGGAGAAGAGCTCCATGAACAGAATTCTGCTTTTTCCTGGAGAAGAGCTTCCTGGACAAAACTATGAACATTTTCTGGGGAAGAGCTCCTTGGACAGAACTATGAACAGTTACAGAAGAACAAATAATTTTGTTTAATAAAAAAATTATAACACAACAGAAAGTCTCATGAGAGATTGCTTTTCATATAAAAGCACAACAACAGAGTTTACAGAAATGTACCTGAGGACGGTGTGAACGATTATGATGGACGGTGTGAACGATTATGATATTGTTTATGAGTCGTTCTCTCCTGCAATTAAGAAAAAAAATAGACATTAGATTTCTTCAGTCAAATAAGAAATAGACATTAGATTTCTTCACTCATTGTTGTTGTTGTTCTGAGGCTAGTAATTAATGGGAAAAACATATCGGGGGCTAACTAGAATCACACAAATTTACAGAGAGCAGGAGAGCCAGATTATTGAGACCTGAAGAATGCTGAAGAGAGAGCCCAATTTGGACATTTCCGTAAAAAGAGAGAGCTAAAGAATGGTTGATCTTGTTAATTTAGATCCGCTGGTGGAAGAACCAATTATCATGAATAATCTACAAGGGAAGATGCAGATGATAGGGTTGTAGGACAAGCGGCTAAGGCGAAGGCCTAACCAAAATGCATCCCCTGCAAAAGATAGCATAGAAAGAAGCAGAGGAAGCATGACCCAGTCGTCGATCCAAACCCATTATTTCCATGTGCAGATTGAGTTCCCGGAAGAAAAAAAAAAGAGAGGAGCCTGAAGGGTTCAAATCTAGTTTTAAATCAAATTGTAATTCATTTAAAAAAGAAAAGAGTTCAAAGATCTCGGAGCCTGAAGAGTTAGGATTTAGTGTTATTTTCTTTGCAGGGAGGATGTTCGGGTCAATTTCAGCTTAAATAATATTCCTTAACCAACGATTTCCAAATCTATGTGGTTTTTTAATTATGAAACTTATTCTTTTAATTTTAATTATGATCCAATAAAGTGTCTTGAAAACGGTGATCAGAAATGCTGATATATTAAATTAATCCGTGAAAATTTAATTTAATTCCAGGAGGGTTGATCTACCATTCAAATTTCATAACATCGGTTCCATCATTTGGGAGAGAGGGAACCAGCGCATACCTGGAGCTGGAGCTGGAGCTGGAGTTTAGAGTGGCTGTGGCTTTTTTTTCCTGAGAAAGAGCTTCATGGACAGAATTCTGAATAATAAAAAAAGAACAAAGAATTTTGTTTCATAAAAGAATGTTAATACAATGTAAATTTTCAGTGTAGTATCAGACATTGCTTTTCATAAAAACATACAAAAACAGCAGAGTTGAGAAGAAATGTACCTGAAACCCTTAACCAATAATTTCTGAAAAGCAATTTGAATACAGAAAGTGTGAACAATTACCCAAATCCTATTTCTTTCAGTCCTGCTGCCTCTTTCTCCTCTGTCACATACACCCACATGACTTAGACACCAGACCAGACCAGACCAGACCAGACATAGACACATACTCGACTCAGACTCAGACTCCCAATCCCCACAGACAGACAGAGCAGGCGATGGACAGAGGAGGAAGATAATGACAAATTTGGGAGGCTGGATGTATATATACCTGAAATTTGTAATGCATGACTATCCATCTATTGAAGCATCCGTTACAGAGACAAGTTAAATGACTTTTTTGAACCACTAATCAAAAGCTAGATACAGCAGAGCGCTTTTTTTAATCGGAGCGGTTTCTCACCTCAAACGGTGGTTACGTCAGCACTATGGAAAAAACATTGGATCTTAGGCTTTTTGGGATTACGGTTCACCATTGGATCTTGCTTTTTTGGCATTACGTTTCACCGCCTCAATAGTAAAAAGCATTTTCATCATGTTTGTGTTTTCTTGAATGGGGTGTAGTATTATTTTTTTGTTTTTTTCACTTTTTACTTGTTTTCTTTCTTTTATTTAACTCTTTTTAAATTTCAAATCTTCTGGAGTGTAGATTCAATTTATTTAACTTTTTTAAATTTCAAATCTAGCATTTTCATCACGCCTCTTTGTGTTTTTTTGAATTCCGTGTAGTATTATTTTCTTTTTTTACTTTTTACATTTTTATTTTATTTATTTAACTCTTTTTAAAATTTCAAATCTTCTAGAGTATAGATTCAATTTTTTTAACTTTTTTAAATTTCAAATTCTCTAGAGTGTAGATTTTAAATTTCAAATCCTTTAGAGCGTAGATTCAATTCATCAAATAAGTAAAATTTTACTCGTTTTTAACATTAATTTTTTATATACTTATTGTTTTCTTTAATGTAAGATGATATAAGATAACAAAGATTGTAATGACGGGTGAATCCTTGAACTTTACAAAGGATACTTTTGTGTAGATAGATAATTGAGGTTATAAGAGCTAAGACTCACATGTATGTATATCAACTCTAACTTGTCATGTGATTTTTGTAGATTAGCTTCTTACAAATTTTCTCAAATGCCCAATTGTCATAATTGTGAAAATTCTAGGTCATCTCTTGTTGAGTAATATATAATTTTTGTTGTTATATATATATATATATATATATATATATATATAGAGAGAGAGAGAGAGAGAGAGAGAGAGAAGTTAGGTGCCGTGCATTATGTCAAATGAGGATTACAAAGACTAAATTTGTTTTATTACAGTAACATAAGTTCAGTTAGAGCCTTGAGATTGCTAAGACCTAGTCTAACTAACACATCTTGTAAATAGAAATTGATACAAACATGTCTGGTTGTGCTAGACCTTGACATACATCAACATGAGAATACTACTCAATGTTGCAAGAAAAAAAAACCAATGAGTCACAACAACTATTGGGCATAATCTCCAAGCATCCATGCTCGCCGGTCACTACTCTCATCCTCCAATCTGATAGAATTCTCCTACCGAGCCCATCTATACCTCCCTATACAACCTCGCAAAATTCAAATGATGTTGAACCTTATGCAGGCTTTGTGCCATGATCAATGAAGTGACATGCGCACATGTAATGTGCCAACTATAGTGGGAGCCATGACTCCCTTTCATGCAAGCTGGCATCATGTCAAGGCGAGGGGGAAGGCATGGCGGAATGCCCACTCTTGGGCACCCTTCTTAGGGGATATTTAAATGATATACGTTGTTTCCAATTCTAAAGGTTATTTTCTTCCAACCTACCCATAAGCATTCTCCCATTTACGAAGATGGTCATAAATGTCTAGGTATGCATCCTCTTGCTCTAAAGTATTGGTTTTCTATTGAGGTATTGTATGATTAGCATTTATGTGTCTTCTAAAATTAGGTCTTAAATTTGAATACTCACTATTTTCTCACAATGCATTTTGGCATAAAGTTAAAATACTTAGTTGTTTATGTCTATCTATTAATGTTCTTTGAAACCTATTTTGTCATGTCCCCTTTCTCATAATCAAAATCCAATGTAGCTCTTAAACTTTACATTCTTCTTCTTCAACATGTGTATTGCAACATACACACCAAGTTACACATTTCATTATGGGAAATGTGCTCATCAACACCACATTGCTCCTAACTATGAGCCTCACCTCGCGGTTCAAAATGTTGAGAATAATAGTGGTTTAGCTCACATTTTCTCACTTTTAATATATCTTTCCCAGGGTATAAGAAAATGGACAATGCATATCGAAATCATCATCATATACTTCAACAAAAAAAATATGAATCCAAGCTATCATCAATGTACCATTAAATCCACTCATCCATTATTATCATGCATTTGAAATTCTTCTTCAATAAAAAATGCATGCTAATTGTATTTAATATTTGCTCTTGTTGTTCTATTTATTACCATGTAGAAAGTAATTTAAAACTTTCTATTTTTTCTTTTTGGTAAGATGAGTAGTACCTTTCATTTTCATTCATTTTTTCAAAAAAGGGAAAATTACAAGAGATATGGCGGGGAAACCGAGTCTGTTGGTCGTCGAAAGTGTAACATCTCTCCTTGAACACCACTCACAAACAAAATCTCTTTGGCCTATCTATATAGGCATTTTACTTGCACTGAATTTACCTAGTTGTCCAGTTTGGGACTCTGTTGTTTCCTTACCAGCATTGAATATTCTCCACTTTACCATGTTCTCTACTATACACATGAAATTTTAATTATATATATATATATATATATATATATATATATATATATATATATAACCTTGTTTTCTATTCCCTCTATATGGTAAGTGGTCATTTTAATCACTACATGTTATTAACCCCCATGGTATTAATTCCATAAGTTCTATTTTAAATCATCTATTTCTCGTCGACCCATCACATACGTCTTTCGACTTCCAATACTCATAACGTGCTTTGGAGTCAACCTAGCATAAGAGATCATTATTTAAATTCGATCCCATCATGATTAAGGGATATGTTCAATGTGTTTGATTTGATTTTTCTTTATTTGAAATTTTGGTGCATGTTTTGTTTTTCTTCAAACAGGACACAACTTGTTTCAATAGAGGCATACAAATTAACTTCGTAGATGTTCTATCTACTTATGTTATAAGTGAAGAGGAACCATCGCATAGCGTTCATCCAGATCGCCAACAAAATGTAAATGTTGAATGTGTTTGATATTTTCCTCCTTTTTTCATTTATTGTTAATTGTAAAATTAGAAATCTATCTTTTTCGGCATTTAGTTTTATAAAATATTTTAATTTGTTTTAACAGGAAACAACTAATTTGAATAGAGGCGTTGAAACTAACTTGCCAAATGTTCAGTCTACTGATGTTAGAATTGAAGAGCAACCATCTCCTACACTTCATCCACATCGCCAAACAAATGTAAATATTGAATGGAATTTTTTTTTTTCGTTTTTTCAATTCTAATTATTTGGACATTCAATTTAAAAAAAAATTATGCTAAAGAAACCTTTGCACATTCTCAGGTTCCAGAAATGTAGACCATAAATTTGGAAAGCCCATGTCATAGATCTGTTCCACATGTTTCAAATTTGGGGAGGGAGTCTCGTGGTCTTTGAAAATAAAATAAATTTTATAAGAAATTATACTCTTCCACATCATTCTCCACATGGTCCAACCAATACAAATCATATTTATTTTGATGAAAATATGATTGCAGTGCATAAAAGATTTCGAGAAAAGCTAGATAGCTTGTCAGTTGTCCAAATGTGCCACATCTGCAAAGAATCATATCCTGGAATCCACGTTTTGAGATATCCCGAAGGACCTGTTTGTAGACAATGTAAGAATGAAGGAGGTTCACATCGTTTTTGTGGCTATAATAACATGGATCCTGGCGAGCAACCTCATATTTTAAAAGTTCTTACTCAATTTGAAGAAATGTTAATAGCACGTGTAAATCCTATTTTGCAAGTGACACATGCTCGAGGTGGGAAATATAAGTATAGCGAACACACAATTAGCTTTCCCCAAGATATTTCTACAGTTGCACAAAGTCTTCTCCACCATGTTGAAGATCTTGACTTTCTAATTGTGAGGAGACATGCTGGTCAGTCTAAATATTATGAATGTTATGTAAAAATATCCCGCGTTATGGATGCATTGCGTTTCAAAATTGAACGTGATCAATATTATCGAGATGTTGTAATTTACTATGATTCAGTGAATGCTCTGCCCGAAATATCAACAGATGTCTCCTGCAGGCTTAAATTTGTTGATTGTGACATTGCAGAATCTAAGTTCAGTGCAGCTAATAATGAAGGGTTTCCTCCTAACCATTTTCCCTCTCATCCTTCATCTTTATTTCTCGCCTACCTAATTAACGGAGAGACATTAGAAAATTTGGCGGAAATTCCGATGGCCAATTCGTCGCTATTCCGACACATAGTCGTCGCAAGAGCGACAGTTCGAGGGCGGGAAAAGTGTGGTTTTCCATACCGTCGTAGTTCCGACGCAATTAAAAAGTGTCGCACTATCGACACTTTTTCCATCGCTTCCAAACAAGCGTCACTCTTCCGACGTTTCCCAATCCGTCGCACTTCCGACCTTTGTAAACTGTTGCACTTTCGACGAAATGTGGTTCGACATTTTGAATGTCGCTCTTCCGACGTTTGTAAACTGTCACAATTACGACGAAATGTGGTCCGACGTTTTGAACGTCGCTCTTCCGACATTTGTAAACTGTTGCAAGTCCGACGCAATGTGGTCCGACGTTTTGGACGTCGCTCTTCCGACGGTTGTAAACTGTCACAATTTCGATGAAATGTGGTCCGACGTTTTGGACGTCACTCTTCTGACGTTTGTAAACTGTCGCAATTTCGACAAAATGTGGTCCGACGTTTTGAACGTCGCTTGTCCGACATTTTTATACTGTCGCTCTTCTGACATTTTTAATATGTCGCAATTCCGACGCTTACAAGGCGTCGGTATAGCGACGGCGGGTTCAATTTAAAAAAATAAATAAATAAATAAAATGAAACTTTAAAAGAGGAAAAACGTTGTTTTGAATATATTATATGAAGTAAAATAGTCCATGAAGTCATTACATTTTCACATCTGGAGATTGGAACCCAAATATCCATCCAGAAAAGTGGAAGTCCCACCCCAGACAATGATAGAAAAATACCCCATGTCACATACAGGGACATGATATAAAACCCAGTAACGGTCCACATGGAGATTATTGACAAATCTGAGAAAGCATCCAAATATGCCCGAGGCATCTATAAGAAAGTGAAATAACAGTATGTAGAATAGTAAAGCAACAGATAGAGTATCGACGTCCATTGTTCCAAATACAAATTAAAGTACCCAAAATCCTTGAACAGAGAAAAACGCTAATCATCTAAGGAGTGTGATATGTCCAAAATATAAAAAGACCATCAGACCATATCAATAAACCAGCAACATAGACCAGCATAGCTAGTTTTGAAGGCAGAGTGATAAACATTAATCATTTTATTTTCACAAGAGAAAAAACATTGTTTTGAATATATTATATGAAGTAAAACATTCCATGAAGTCATTACATTTTCACATCTGAAGATTGGAACCCAAATATCCATCCAGAAAAGTGGAAGTCCCACCCCAGACAGTGATAGAAAAATACCCCATGTCACATACGGGGACTTGATATAAAACCCAGTAACGGTCCACATGGAGATTATCGACAAATCTGAGAAAGCATCCAAATATGCCCGAGGCATCTATAAGAAAGTGAAATAGCATTATGTAGAATAGTAAAACAACAGATAGAGTACCGACGTCCATTGTTCCAAATACAAATTAAAGTACCCAAAATCCTTGAACAGAGAAAAACGCTAATCATGTGAGGAGTGTGATATGTCCAAAATATAAAAAGACCATCAGACCATATCAATAAACCAGCAACATAGAACAACATCGCTAGTTTTGAAGGCAGAGTGATAAACATTAATCATTTTTTTTTTCACAAGAGAAAAAACGATGTTTTGAATATATTTTATGAAGTAAAACAGTCCATGAAGTCATTACATTTTCACATCTGAAGATTGGAACCCAAATATCCATCCAGAAAAGTGGAAGTCCCACCCCAGACAGTGATAGAAAAATACCCCATGTCACATACAGGGACTTGATATAAAACCCAATAACGTTCCACATGGAGATTATCGACAATCTGAGAAAGAATCCAAATATGCCCGAGGCATCTATAAGAAAGTGAAATAGTAGTATGTAGAATAGTAAAGCAACAGATAGAGTACCGACGTCCATTATTCCAAATACAAATTAAAGTACCCAAAATCCTTGAACAGATAAAAACGCTAATCATGTGCGGAGTGTGATATGTCCAAAATATAAAAATACCATCAGACCATATCAATAAACCAGCAACATAGACCAGCATCGCTAGTTTTGAAGGCAGAGTGATAAACATTAATCATTTTTTTTTCACAAGAGAAAAAACGATGTTTTGAATATATTATATGAAGTAAAACAATCCATGAAGTCGTTACATTTTCACATCTGAAGATTGGAACCCAAATATCCATCCAGAAAAGTGGAAGTCCCACCCCAGACAATGATAGAAAAATACCCCATGTCACATACAGGGACATGATATAAAACCCAGTAACGGTCCACATGGAGATTATTGAAAAATCTGAGAAAGCATCCAAATATGCCTGAGGCATCTATAAGAAAGTGAAATAGCAGTATGTAGAATAGTAAAGCAACAGATAGAGTACCGACGTCCATTGTTCCAAATACAAATTAAAGTACCCAAAATCCTTGAACAGAGAAAAATGCTAATCATGTGAGGAGTGTGATAACCATTTGCAGAAACCCACGCTCGCTTGTAAGATCAGGCTCGCTTGATTCCAAAATTGGTAACCATCTGTTGCATCCGAGATGTAAGGTTCAGGCTCGCTTGTTTCCATTAGTAGCCCGCTACAGCATCCACCCTGTTCATAGCAAAAAGGTTCCTGTACTAGATATATAGAGAAAGAGTATAATACGTAGACCATATAAACATGGCTCTGTATTTCAAAAAACAGGTTTAAAATAGAAACAGGGCAACATTTTTTTTATAAGTAAAGTTAATCTATTAATAGTGGGAATAAAATTACATCGAAGTCAAAATCATTTCCCAGACTCATGGAAAATTTGTCATCAAAAAATCAAAAAATTAAGAAGACTGCCCTCATACGGGGAAACTAGTCTTGAACGTTTAATTTACAGAATTCAAAAATATTACAAAGGTCCAGCATAGTGAAATAATCTAAAAGCAGCCCAATTAAGTGGGCCGCGAAGCAAGAAAAACAAATTAACCAAACTACTCCTCCGGCTCCTCGACAATTAGGCACCATCCTTCGGAAGGTCCAGGATCGCTAGGTGCTACCTCCACATTCATGCCACGGCTCCCCTCCTAAAGGCCCGAATGATGGCCGGCTTTTTCCGAGCTCAGACCCGCCGGACGGGTGCATTCTTCCTTCGTTTGGGCCTCCTCGCGGAAAACCACAGTGACTGAAGCTGTAATTCGTGGGCGGTTGAGAGAGCAATTAAAGGAAAATTGTGCAGTGCGCGTCGTGAGAGAAGGTGAACTAGCGGTGAGGAAACGAGGAGCAGGGGAATCCATACAGTGGCCAGATCCTACAAGCCGACCTTGCCCACTCCTAGTATTTGGATAGTGACCTACGTAATAATCACTGGACTGGCCGGAAGACAACTCGGTTGAGGGGCTAGAGGGAGCGCACAGGATTTGACCTCTAGTGCTCCCCCTGCGGCAACACATCCTTTGACGCATGCGAGGCATGGGTGCAGTCTCACTAGCAGTGGGCACAAGAGGAGACGGAGAAGCAGAATTCCAAGAAACAGAGGAAGACAGACAATAGTGAAATGCCATTTTATCGACCCGAATGCAATGCAATCGAAGGACGCCCGTCATAATTAATCTATGATCATTAATGAGAGCCGAAGGCCGGATCATATTGGAGCATGCGGAATCGCTAACAGGAGTGGAGGTTCGATCTTGAACAGTGTTAAAACTTAATGCGATTAGATGTGAAAACCTTGGAACTTAATTGAAAAACGTTAAAACTTAATGTGATTGATATGAAATCGACACATCCATTTCCCATCGCCTTAAACGCCATCGAATGCACCCGCAGCCGGGAGCAGGGCAAGTTCTGATTGAGGACACGTGGCAGAAATTGATTGGAGCAGATCTTTTTTTGGGCCGCTCGCGCAGTGGAAATCCGGACCCAAAAAATATTAGGGCGAATTTGATAAGAAATTTGTGTCACAACTCTCCCTCTGTACACCAGCCCAACTTCGGACCCGAAAAAGATTAGGGCGGAATTCATTTGGTTTTCGTGTCACAAAATTGGCCGACGTCAGCAGGCTATTTTGGAACGCGAATTTGGTTTGAATTATGGTTTATCGTCGTTTGAAGTACGGCGGGCTCGACTTAAGAACAATTTTGTTTGATTCCATCTTATAAAATTTGTGTTGGTTTTCTTTGATAATACACATATTTATAATAAATCATGGGAATACCACACTAGTAAACATGTGGAAAAGTTATATAAATTATTGAGAGCAATCATTTTTATGTAAAAATATCCAAATGTGCTTTTGGGAAATAAGAATTTGAGTATTTGGTTCATATTGTTTTAAAGGAAGGAGTGAAGTTGGAGCTTCAAAAGATGCAAGCTATTACAAAATGACCTATTCCTAAGAAAATCAAGGTTCTTAGAAGATTTTTTAGACTTACATGATCAGTATGATGATAATTATGATAATTTCACAAAACAATCACTAACTATTTTGAGGGATGAGATATTAGAATTTCAGCTTGATGAGGATTTTTTAATAGCTTTATTTCTTCTTTTGAAATCAAGAAAATATTCTCCCAAACTGAAAATATGTGTTCTTGAGATAATTTCTGAAAATTATGAAAATGAAATTAAACTTTTGCATTCTCAAATTCGGTCATACAATTTCCGAAATCCTAAAGAATTCTTTGAAAATCTTCCTTCTCCTAAGCAAGAGGAAATTGTACTATCTTTTGACTTGCATATTGAGGATGATTATTCTTTCAAACACAAGACAGAAGAAACAGTTTCAAGGCTTAATATTCAGAATACAACTGAGCAACCAGTCATTGAAGGCCTAGAAGTAAATAACATACATCATACTTTTATTGATCCTATATCAGATTATATGGAGAATATTTTTAGCCCAAATCTGCAAACATGTTTTCTCTATAGGGATCAAATACATCAAAAGTGGCATTTACACATCATATCATTTATTATAAAGGCACATGATCATAATATACTTCCAATTTTGATCACAAGCAATCAAGTTATCCATTTATTGTTACAGCTACTTGAGTGGCTTCATTGGCATTTTTGTATTACCTGATTCAATAAGATTTTTAGTAGATTGAGTAGGTAGATGAGTGCCAATAAGCTCAGAATTTTGAGCATTTTTTTTTTAGTTTTCAATTTTCAGCTAGTTTTTCATTAAGTTGGCTTGAAAAATTTTGTGTGTTGTTTTAGTTTCAGATCAGATTTCAGTTTGCAGAAGACAGAAGACATTTACAGGTTCACCAAGGTCAATGGATGAGGACAACTGACCTGCTGTTCTTAACTTTTCACCAGGAAAAGCCATCCCCAAGTGGAGCCAGTGTTAAACTCCTATACCAATAGGTGTCATATTTCATGATTGACTTGATGGGCTATGTAATATGTTCATACCTTTTCTTGTTGCAAAGGTTTTCCATATTATCAAAAAATCAAAAAAATTAAAAAAATGTAAAGAGGGTATACCCTAAAAGAAAAATCAAAGGGTAAAAAGAATAAAAATTGCCAAAAAAGTAAAAGAAAATGAACCCCACAAAAAGAAAGGCCAAGGAAAGTGTGCAAGTCTAAATGCCACTACTTTTTTCTCTTATGTAATCAATAAAATTGTGTGCAACTTGTATCCTATGCCACAATTTATGAATAGTCAAACAGTTTAAGCTTGGCTATTTCATCTTTCAATTTCATGTTTTAGAGATAGAGAATAAAATCTGACCAAAATGTTTAAT